>BLBF01000076.1:880247-896637 GCA_015471245.1 Laticauda colubrina | reverse complement strand
CCTAAGAAAACAAATATATATATATATATATATATATATATATATATATATATATATATATATATATATATATACATACATACATACATACATACATACATACATACATACATATATATATATAGAAGCTAAACAGCACACATGTAAGTACCCGCGAAAGCCTAAAAAAACAAATATCTGACCTCTACGGGGAGGAAATAAACAGCCAGATCAGAAGCTATGAGAAGCTGGAAGTTAAAAGAGCAGGAATACTATGTGACCTCAAATTCCTATGAAGCTACAGAGACAACAATGCAACACCAACCTGCTTCAAATTAACATTTCATAACAACACAGCAGCTACCAAATGTATCCTGAAAAGAACAGAGATGGCTTTACTCAGAAATGAAGTTCACAGTAAATGATTCCAATTAGATCAGTTAAACAAAGATTTGCTAGCACTACACCTGGAATTGAGCAGCAAAATCCACCCTCTACTTTGGGATAAGATTAAACAACTTACAACTTGGAGAGCTGAAACTGAAACCACTTACAAAAATGAAAAACTCTCAAAGAAACTAAAAAAATTAGAAAGTGACAGGAAAACCCTGAACAATTCACCACACCTGAAACAACTAGTATACAACGTTTCCAACTGAGAACTCAACAAAACAGAAACAGATGTCCTATCCAAAGGATTCAATTATGCCATAGCACCCCAAAAAATTCCCACAGAATCCATCATATGTGCAGTAGAATCCAGCTTAACCAAATTAAATACAGATGAAGCTGACAGAATAAGACACCAGGTTACTCACATCTTATGCACAACGAAACCACCAAAAAATAATTTGAAAAAAGATGAATTCAGAGCGTTACAAACCCTGAAAAATGATAACAGCATAATAATACTCCCAGCAGACAAAGGAAATGCCACAGTAGTAATGGACAGAAAAGACTATGAAACAAAATTGACAGACCTACTCCAAGACTCCACATACAAACCTATAAACACAGACCCAACCACATATCTAGAAAAATCAACCAAGAAGAAAATTATAACCAGCCACATAAGCAAAGAAATCCAACAGACGATCATCCCAAGAGAAAAATCTTCTAGATGCCCCAAATTATACAGCCTCCCAAAAATACACAAAGAAGGCATACCTCTCAGACCCATAGTCATCTCCATAGGAGCACCATTACAAAACCTAGCTAAATACTTAGCAAAACAACTACAGCCCCATGCTGAAACCGCAGCTTCATATGTACAAAACTCATACCACTTCTTAGAAATGATCAAAGATCTACACGTAGAACAAGAAGATCTGCTTGTAAGTTTCGACGTGGTTTCACTATTCACTCAAGTCCCCATAAAAGAAACTCTTGAAATCATCAAAAATAAATACCAACCAGCCAAAGACCTCATGGAACTAACAGAACACGGCCTAACCAACACATATTTCATATACAAAGGACAAAGATACAAGCAAATTGAAGGAGCCCCTATGGGATCACCACTGTCACCCGTCATTACAAACCTGTTCATGGAAGAATTCGAATCCAGAGCCCTGGCTAATGCCACCCACAAACCCAAACTATGGCTAAGATACATCGATGACACATTTGTGATTTGGCCCCATGGAAAAGAAAACCTAAACAATTTCCTAACACACCTAAACAGCACACACCCCAAAATCAAGTTCACCATGGAAACGGAAAGAAACAAACAACTACCATTCCTAGATGTACTAATCTACAAAAGAACAGATGGCACACTGGGACACACCATATACCAAAAGAAAACACACACCAACCGCGACCTCAACGCCCAATCCCACCACCACCCAGCACAGATAAATTCCGTAGCGAAAACACTAATTACCAGAACCAAACGCCTGGCAGACAAGACACATATAAAGACTGAACTATGCACCCTGACTGAAGTATTGACAGCCAATGGCTTCCACAAAATCACCAACTTGATCCACAAAAACACACCAAGACATAACAGAGACCTAGAAGATCAACAGATCCATGGAACAGCTGTCCTGCCCTACATAAGAGGTACCACAGATAAAATCAGTAAGATACTACACAGGCATCACATCAAGACTGCCTTCAAAACAGACAAAAAAATAGCAGCCATCCTGAGGAACCCCAAAGACAAAATTGACCTGGAAAACCAAGGCATATACGAAGTTCCCTGTGCATCATGCCTGGCCACATACATTGGACAGACCAATAGAAGAATAAGTACCCGCCTAGATGAACACAAAAATGCAGTAAAAAAGCTGGAACACACCTCCTCACTCATCCAACACATGAAAACCACAGGTCACAACATCAACTTCAATGGCACCAAAACCCTGGCCACTATAGAAAACCCCAACCACAGAATCATCAGAGAAGCCATAAAGATTGAAAAAAGACCTGACAGCATGAATAGAAGAGATGATTCCAGCAGACTGTCAATCATTTGGAAGCCTGCACTCTCAAATAGAAAGATCTCCACGCCACAAGCCAGGCACAAACAGACTCCCCCTGATGCCTCCAACTCAAACACCCCCCCACCAGGCACCCAGGTGAAACCTAGCTTCCTAATGAATAACAGCCGTCCTTTCACATGAAGCCAAGCTGCACTGAAAGCCTCCAACACAGGAACAGAGTGTTGCCAGCCAATCAAAGCCACAAAACAAACAGAAGAAACCACCAATCAATCAAACTCCAAGTCCAGTGAACACAGACCTAGACTCCTAGCCAATCAGAATAGACCAGCCTCGAATTTGAAACCAGAAGCTGTGAGACCCACATCCATACAGAAGCCTGATGATGGCAGATGAGATTCTGCTGAAACGTTGCTACAACTTTAACAACACTACAATGACGTGGGATAATACCCGAGGGAAGCTAAACAGCACACATGTTAGTACCCACGAAAGCTTAAAAAAACAAATATATATATATATGGATCTTTGGTTATTCGGGTTTTCTCCCGCGTAGAATTGGAAGTATCTAGGCAACGTTTCGATGAAGTCTCATTCATCATCTTCAGGCTTGTTTCTTCAGCTCTGTGCTTCTCAGAGTAATGTGAGCTTGCAGCTACTTCTTCCTTTTAACTGCTAGTGGGGGTGTGACTTGATTGGGTGGGGGTTTGGCTGTGTTCTGATTGGTAGGTGGGTTGGCTGTGTTCTGATTGGCTGGGGGTGTGTTCTGCTTAGGTGGGGGCTTGGTTGTGCTCAGGTTAGTCTTAGTTACTGGGGGATTTGAGCTGGTGAGCTGTGATCTTGTTGTTTGGCTTCGTGGTCGTGGTTGTGCCACATCTTCATGGTGGGTGTCAGTTTGCTTCTTGTATGGGTCAGAGGGGTTTGAAGCGGGTAGTGGTGCAGCTGCAGTATGGTTTCTGGTTCGTGGTCGTGTCTCCTCTTCTGTGTGGGTGTGAGTCTTTTTTCTGTGTGGAAGTGTGGTGGTAGCATCTTGTGTGGCACTTGTGGGTGTGGGTGTGGTGACGTGGGATAATACCCGAAGGAAGCTAAACAGCACACATGTAAGTACCCGCGAAAGCCTAAGAAAACATACATATATATATATATATATATATATACACACACCACTTTAGAGGGCTGTTGTGGTTGGCTGTTGTGTGGATGGCTGAGGTCTTGGAGAGCGAGGCCCCTCCAGTGAGGGGTCTGCGTGTGAGGCAGGGATGGGACCAGGACCCTCAGGGAGTGGAGTGCTGCCGTCAGAGATTGTGGAGGCTGGCAGAAGCGAGGAAGAGGCCCCCGAGGAGCCTGTGCCCAATGCGCATGCACGCAGGGCTGCTCGAAGGAAAGAGCAGCTACAGCAGCACGGGCGACCGGGAGTAAGGCTGCAAGGTAATGGCCCCTCCCTTAAGGGATAAAGGCCAGCTGAGAAGCCGGAGTTCTTTGCAGGAAGCAAAGACGTTTTTGCACTCAAGCCTGGCGGACATTCGGAGTATCTTGGTTGCTGTTTGGAGACAATTTGTGTTTGAAATATTTCTTGGCAACTTTATCTAGTGTTCTTGGAAGCCTTGCACTATTTTGGCAAGGCTCCTTCTTATCAGGGACAAACCAGGGGGTGGGAGGAAGACCAGGGTCAAGGGGGAAATTAATGGTGTCTTAGAGTCAGCTGCACCTAGGTAACACCGACATGGTCACTCCTAATAAATCATTTTTTTTTACTCTGAGAGATGCAGCTAGAGACTCATGATTTGAATGGGGGTGGATTGTCAGAATCCTGACACTGGGGGAGGCCGTTTTCACCTTCCCAAAGGTCCGGACGCCTCCCCCAGGCCTCTGGGAGGGCAAAAACAGCCTTCTCCAGAAGGCCTGTTTTTCCTGCTCTCAGAGCCTCCGCAGAAACTCTGCACTTACGTCCAGGGCTCTTCAAAGTTGACAGCTTTAACACCTGTGGACTTCAACTCCCAGAATTCCTCCTCCAGTCATGTTAGCTCCGGAATTCTGGGAGTTGAAGTCCACAGGTGTTAAAGCTGTCAACTTTGAGGACCCTTGACTTACCTCCATTAAAATTGGGCTGCATGGAGACTCCTTAGAAGGGGAGGGATGGGCGGGGCCAGCCAGTCGGTTGAAATACTGATTCAGTGAACTAGATGTAACTTTAACATCCGGTTTGCCCAAACTGGTCTGAACCGGTAGAATCCCACCCCTGGCAGTATTGCAGTATTTGAAGGTCTTCCACAAAGAAGAGGGGTCAAGTTATTCCCCAAAGCATCGGAAGACTTTGGGCCAATCACCAGGGCACTGTGAGTTCTAGACCCACCTAATGTCAACTCCTAAAATATTTCTCGAGTCTGTTTAGAGTTGCCAACAGAAAGGGGGGGGGGGGGCAGTGCAGCAGCTTGCAAACCGAAAGTGCATTCTATAAATGTTTTCAAAGATAGTTTCTAGGTGACCAAAGTTTCTGCTGCGCAAAATTCTATCTGGAGAGCACGATTGATGACTCTGGGTTATGGATGTGTCCCATTGGAGAATATGAATTAGGATTCACCCAGGGGGTGGGGGAAGACCCGGGTCAAGGATGACAATGAATTACATGTCTCAGAGTTGGCTACACCCAGGCAATGCTGGACATGTTAAGTCCCAATAAATCCTTTTGAAGTTTTGGAAGTTTGGCTCGAGATTCATGATTTAATTGGGGCAATCCTGACAGCGAGCTGACTCTAGCATGAAAGCCAGCTGGGTGATTTTGGGCCAAAAGACTCACCCATCTCTCCAGTTTCAGCTGCATTTACCCCCCACCCACTGTCAACCTAGAGAAAGCCATGACCTTTGAGTCAAGCAGACAGTCCTGGTCTCTTACGTGGTGGACACGTTGAACATGAAGTCGGTGATGTCATCTGAGTGTCTTCCATCAATGGCCCACCAGACCTCCTGGGGAGAGTCCTTCAGGAACGTGAAAGTGACCTCACAATGGAGAAAAAGTTGTTCACCTGACACGAGAAAGAACAGGAAGGTTATCTCTCATCAAACAAATAAACGAATAAATGCCACCCCAGAGTTTAAATTTAGTCTCGCCTGGGAAAAAGCAGGAATTGCTAGGAGGAAGCATCTGGAAAAGAGAGAGAGGAAGGATCTGTCTGGGAGAAGCAAGCTGATTGAACCCCTAAATCTGCAGAGTGTCAAACCCAAAATTGACATATGTCAATTTCGGGGAGGGAACTCTGGCAGCAGGAGTACCCATCATACAAGATGCAGACAGCGAAGAAGATGACCCGATGATAAGTGAAGCTACAGTTTAAAATGGGGGAAAGTACATCCGGTATTCCACAGTAGTTTGTTAAAGCCATCTGTTGATTCTTCATTGAGGCCAGCAGGACATGTAGCTCTGAAGCCTTTGTTCATTGTGGGACATGAACATTATGAGGTTAAGAAAATTTTGGATTCCAGGATTTTCAGGGGGAAATTACAATATTTAATTTATTGGAAAGGTTATCCAATTTCACAAGCAACTTAGGTAAATAGCTGGAAAGTTAATGCTGATAGATTGGTGGGAAAATTCCATGAAAAATATCCACACAAGCCCAAGGTGAATTCTGTATCAGAGGAGGTTAAAATGCGCATTGTATGACTGTGTTTAACTTAATTTCTATCTTTGGGTATTCTATGTCATTGCAGGAGTTTCTTTTCAAATGAGGGAGGGCAGCCTCATTTCAGCAGCCTGAAATTGACATATGTGTAGCAATGTTAGTTAGGCTTAGTATATATTCTTTTTCTTACTTTCCCTTTGGTGGTTATGTGGGAAGGGTTTTGGACTTGCCACATTCCTACGAAAGGAGGAGTGGAGATCAAGAGAGTTGTTTAGGCTAGGTGGTCCTCCTTCCCGTGGGAACACGAGCTACCATGCTAAGGCCCCTTGAGGTGGACATCAGGCAACGCTGAATTATTTCCATTAGAGAATGTGATTTTGGGGGGTTATTTCTAACTTCTAATATTGTGGGGTAATTCCGGGTTGTGTTAGATCTGGGATTACAGTGACTTTGCCAATTTGATGCTTCCCAAAATAAAATAAATTGTTTTGGAAGATGGACTTTGCTTTTTTCTTTTTAAATGGATTTCATCACTTGGAAACCTGACACGGAGGCAGGAAAGACCACTCTGTCGTGCCTCAGAATAAAACTGTTATATACTGTTGTTGCTCTCTAGCCCCAGCTAGTGGACGGAGAGACAAATACCAAATATATTGTTTGAAGCTGACCCACCCCTTTACCCAGCAGCCCTCCCTCTCAAAATAAGTGCATGCTGGGAAGCCAGACTCCATTTCCTTTAGCATTTGGAGAAAGCAAAAGCACAACAAAGAATCCATCGTAATCTGTGGCACATGGTTATCCAAGGACAAAGCCACATCCCAGACACAGAGCATGGCTGGTGAGATTTAAACTGCTTCCAATTTATTAATTATGTTCAGCAGTAAGTTAATACTATCTATTTTGTATTTGTATGTATCCCAGTTTTCCCCCAGTTTCACCATATCCTGTTCTTTCAATAAAGCATCCAGTGTTTTATTGGAGAATAGGTGAGTTTAGCTGCATGTCGAACTGCATGCAGTCTAACATGTAGTGAGGACAGAACACACACACTGCCTTGCAATCCAGCTTTATAAGGCAGAGGCTGACCCAGAGAGCAAGAAAATGATATAGGATCTCCTGCTTGAGCAGAGGGTCAGACAAGAACACCTCCAGGGTCCCTTCCAGCTCGATTCAGAACTGAAATTGAATTGAATTTGGTTCTGATGAACAAGTGGTCACGCTGGGACCATTACCTGGCTTGAGTTCATAGATGATCCACTTTGTTGGGGAAATGATCACAGGAGGCGTTGATTTTTCTGGTGATCCTACAAACCAAGTTTAAAATAAAGTCAGCAAACAGGTATGTGGAATTCATTTCTTTCTGTAGGATCCATTATCTGCTTTCCTACCTTGGCAGCCTGAAGACCTCCCAGAATTCCCTGTGTCAACTCATAAAATATTTATCTGGCTTTTTTAGAGTTGCCAAGAGAAAGGGAGGGGAGAGAGGGGTTTGAAAGAGCAGTGCGGCAGCTTGGAAACAGAAACTGCATTCCATAAATAGTTTTTCAAACTACCGTGTTTCTCATAAAATAAGGCCGAGTCTTATTTTTTTTTGAGCCCCGAAAAAACGGCTAGGCCGTCTTTTTGAGAATGTCTTAATTTTCCTCCCATGCACAGCCTGGTGGTAGTGTGTGTGCATGTGCATTTACACTCTTATCAGTGAATGGCCATGTTCCCATGACACCCATGCAGCCAACTACTTTCCATCCTGTGCATCGTGACAGCTCAGCCTGTGCAGGTAGTTCTTGGTCCAGTGCATTGGCAAACCTGCAGAGCTCCACTAAGCGCCAAATTCGGCATGCCATGTGGACATGCTCGAGCTCGGATCAAGCTGCAGCACTCGGAACCATTACTCAGGAGGCTGCTTTCTTAACCTGCCCTGCTAACTGCTGGGTCGCTTAGAGCCCCCAGCGTTAGCAATGCCCAGCTTCCTGCCACTGCACGAGAGACAAAGGCAAGCGGGCTGCCTTTCTGGCACTCCCGCCATGGCTGGTGCTCCACCAGTTCCTCTTCTCCCAGTGCGAACACCAGCCAACTGGTCTTGCGCACCAATTTTGTTCTACCCTCCCTAACCTCCTGGGATTTCCCCAAGTCTCTCAGCCAGACCTTTCCAAAAGAATGTAGTTGTGCATTCAGGTGAGGTGGCCACGACCAACCTTCCCCAACCTCTTCCCTCGACAAGTTTTCTCCGGAAGTCCGCGGGTTGTTTTCCAACCCATGGACTTCAAGCTCACAACAGAGCATGGGACCACCAAGGTCCCAGGCAGCCCCGTCAAGCTTCAGGTGCTCCCAGAGATACACAGGATACAGACTCTCTGCTTACAGAGCCGCTGGCGAAGTATACACAATGGTGCCTGCAGGTGCTCGGAAGACCGAAAGCACAGCCAAGTGGGGGCTGCTCGCTATTGCACCGGGGCCCAGAAAAGCTGGAATCTGACGCCTGCTGCATGAACCCAATGAGCAGCCTCGCCCGTGCTTGGGGGGGAAAGGAGCTGGCAGAGCGCAGCTTCTCTTCCCCCAAGCACAGGTGAGTCTGCTCATTGGTTTGCGTGGTGGGTGGCAGATTCCGGCTCTACAGGGTGCAGGAGCAAAAGCGTGCAGCCCTGCCTTGGGCAACTCTGGGCTGCGCTTTCAGCTTGCAAGGTGTGGCCAGCAGGAGGAGGCACCGCTGCTGTGTAAGGTAAGAGTGGCTGGTGGTAGAGCTGGAAGCCAGGCTGAGCGGGGCAAGTGAGCTTGCAGTCCCCGAGAGGAGCGGGACATGTGGGCTGGGCTGGATTGCCGCTGCACCCACTTATGCCCAGAGTGAAGCGCTGGTCAAAGGTTGGCGCGCCAGAAGCAGGCTGGGCGGCTCGCTATTCTGCGGTTCTGCCAGAGGCATCTCTGCCGAGCCCTGCTCTGGCTGCATGGGGGGACGTGGATGGAGTTTTAAAGTCAGCTCCCGCGCCCATGCCGGGGCTGTGGCAAAGGAGGGGGGAGCCAGTGCCCTTTGCGCAGATGGGAAAGCGGAAGCATCCACCTCTTGGTGTGGCCCCATAGCAGCAAAGGTACTTGGTGGGAGTAGGGAGCTCCGCCACGATCAGCCGTTAGGAGTGCCTGGTGGCGAGGCATGGCTGCCTGAGGACCACTCCTAATGGCAAGTTCCCCCCCACCCTCCCCCCCATTTTGCATGTTTTAAACTAGTCCTAAATTTTTTTGGGGGGAGGAGCTTAATTTAACCTTATGCCTAGATAACATGCTGGGTCTTCCTATTGGGGGAGGCCGTATTGTTGGAGAAACACAGTAGGTCTGAAGTTTATGCTGTGCAAAATTCTAACTGCAGAGCATGATCGATGACTCTGGGCTATGGATGTGTCCCATTGGAGAATATGAATTAGGATACAGCCAGGGGGTGGGTGGGGGAAAACCAGGGTCAAGGGTGACAAGAAATGATGTGTCTCAGAGTTGGCTGCAGCCATGCAGTGCCGGCATGTTTACTTCTAATAAATCCTTTGGAAATTTCGGACGTTTGGCTCGAGACTCATGATTTAAAGGGCCTGTCACACAGGCCGACGGATGCAAAAAGTATGTAAAAAGGACACAGCAGACGAGAAAATTTTCCATCCATTGTTATCCGCTCTCAAAAGTGCCCCAAATTTGCATAAGCAGAGCGGACAACAACGGAAAGGAACGGACGGGGGGAGGACGTAGCCAGGATGGAAAGCGGATGCTCCATGGAAGCCTAGCGGATGGAAGTGGATGGCACATCCGCAGGCCTTCCGGGGTAGCACAGTGAAGCGGACACGCAGCGGAAGGAGCGGATGCAGAGCAGATGCCGAGTGGATGACGCGGATGCAGAACGGATGCCTAGCGGATGCAAAGCATTCACTGCGCATGCGGGGAGGATGCATTGCATCAGCCCCATGGATATAAAAGGATGCAGCTCACAAGCAGGTCACCATTCAGAGGAAAGACCTGCTGCCAGACACATCTCCAGCCAACAACCATAGAGAAGAAGAGGAAGCCTGTGCCATCTTCTGCCAGCCCTGGCAAGAAGGACAGGACCACCATCCCATCCCCTGGCCCTCACTCTGCTGGTGCTGGGGCTTCTGCTGGCACTGCTCCTGGTGCTGGGGCTTCTGCTGGTGCTTACTCTGCTGGCGCTGCTCCTGGTGCTGGGGCTTCTGCTGGTCCTGCTGGTGCTCCTGGTCCTGCTGGTGCTCCTGGTGCTGCTACTGTTGTTGTTGCTGCTGCTGCTGGTGGTGGTGTGGAGGAGCAGCCCCTAGAACCTCAAAGCCCTTCTGATGAGGGCCCAGAAGGCCCTGCCAGAGGGAGGAAGAGGCATACACGAGAACGGGAGAGGAGGCAATACTCCATCGAAGAGGAACATGAGGATGAGGTGCTCGAATGGCTGAGGGAGAATGAGTACCTATGGCGGAAGGGACACAGGCTCTATCGAGACACCAAGAGGAAGCAGGCGGCTTGGAGAGAGAAGGCGGAGAGCCTGGGCTACACTTCGGAGGTGCTCCTCGCCTGGTGGAAGCACATGCACACCTGGTACGGGAAGCTGCACCACAAAAAGTCTGGCCAGGCCGCGATCAAGCTCACCGACCCGGAGACCTACATGATGGCCAAGTGCAGCTTCTTGGAGGGTGAGATCCGCCACCGAGGAGCAGCCTCTCTGACAACCCTCTCTCTCAGGCAGCCCACAGAGAGCCAGTCCTCTTTTGGCCAAGAGTCAGCTCTTGTGTCCAGGCAGGTATCTGTGGAGCGTCCCACAACGGAGACCCCCCCAACAGCTGCACTCCCCGTGGTGGAGCGCGTGGAGGACCCCCTGACGCAGTGGGAGCAAGGAGAGGGCACTTCCACCAGAGACCAACCCACCCCCACCCCAAGCTCCACCTCCACAGAAAGCAGACAGAGAGCCAGACCGGAGGGGCAGAGCCACACTGTCCTGCTGGAGATCAGGGACACCATCAAAAGCAGCGTAGATCTCCTCTCTCAGCTGGTACACATCGACATACCATCCTCAAACCGCAAGCCCTTCCTCACCTACGTCAACCAGACCCTCAGGGACATGTCCGAATCACAGTACCAGGTGATCAAGGAGAGGATCACAGGTCTTCTGCACCACCCTCCAGGCCCAGCTGAACCTGCTCCCACCCAGTCCAGGTCTGTTTCTCCACCCCAGGTGATGTCACAGCCCTTCCCAGTCCAGGCACAGGTTCATCGAACGCCACCGATGCCACCAATGCCACCGATGCCACCCACGCCACAGATGCCACCCATGCCTCACCTTGCTCACCTGCAGACCAGACAGCCCCACTACACTCCTCCTTCCTCCACCCCACAGCCAAGCCCGGCCTCAGAACATCTGTCATCGGTCTTGGGACTGACACCCCATGTCCTGGAGGAAGGGGCTCTCAACATCACGGGGCTGAGCCAGCTCTCTGAGAGCTTCCTCCACACACCGTCTCCTGTTGTCTTCTTGGGGCCAGGCACCCCAATGGTGCCTCAGACCAGCACTCCAGCAGCAGCCACCTCCACAGCACCTGGACCCTTCACCCCTGAGACCATGGGCATGCCTCAGAGTGACTGAGAAGAGTGCCAGAGACTGGGTTGCTACCTGTTGACTTTATCTTTGCTTGGGATACTTTACTTGGGTCATTTTGCTTTTACAGTTTGTTATTCATAAAGTTTATCTTTGCTTCACACACTTGGTTCAGTTCTTTTAATCAATAAAGTCTTGGTGGAAACTTTTAGAAATGTTTTAAGCCTTTGCATGCTTGTGGGATGGGTAAGGATAGCAGTGGGGTGGGCAGGGATACCTGTGGGATGGGTAATAGCTGTGGGATGGGCAGGGATACCTGTGGGATGGGTAATAGCTGTGGGATGGGTTAGGATAGCAGTGGGATAGATAAGCCTCCAGTGCAAGCATAGTGGGACTGTATGGTCCACCCTCCCAGGTGCCACACCTATGGCCCTTTATTATCAATAACAATATCATCATTCATCCACACATTTCAACATAAACACAACTCTTTATTAAATGCCCTGTTCATTGTAGGGCCACTCAACATACATGGCCCAATCTCATCCGTGTGATGAGACAGGCTGAAGGAAGCATCCATTAAGCATCTATCATCCTGTCTTGCCACTCCACTGCTCCAGCTGGGGAGTTGCACCAGTGTTTCAGGAGGTTGCGCTGCTTCTTCCCTCCACGTGAAGCTCTGTTGTGGCCTTGCACATCCTGAGTGTCGATCAGGTTTCACCCTTGCCTCCATTCCCCAGGCTCCATGTCCCCATTGCCTTGTTGGAGGTCCACGAGCCTGTTCTGCAAGACTGGGTAGCGGGTGCGCATGAGATTGTGCAGGATGCAGCAAGCTTCCACGATCCTCCTCATGGTCTGTGGGCGATGCTGCATGGTGGTGAGAAGTACCTGGAACCTGTTGGCCAGGATGCCAAAGGCGTTCTCCACCACCCGCCTTGCCCTGGACAGCCTGTAGTTGAAGATCCTCTCTTCATGGGTGAGGCATCTGGAGGTGTAGGGCTTCATGAGGTAGGTTCTGAGGGAGAAGGCGTCATCACCAATGATGAAGTAGGGCACATCTTGTGTGTCGTTGGGTAGGGGGTCTGGATCTGGGAAGCCCATGATGAGGTTGCGTTCCAGCCCCTCCTTGAGGTGAGTGGTGTTGTATACCTGGGCATCTGAAGATGAGCCATTGCCTGAAGCATCGATTTACATGAACTTGTAGTTAGCATTGACCATGGCGAAGAGGACGATGCTGAAGGAGCTTTTGTAGTTGAAATAAGTGGACCCTGACTTGGCTGGAGCTTTGCAGGCCATGTGCTTCCCATCTATGGCTCCAACGGTGTGGGGTAAGTTCCACTTCTGATACCACTGCTCTGCAACTTTCTTCCAGCCTTCTTCAGTGGAGGGGCACTGGAGGAGCTTCTCCACATATTCTTTGATGATGGCCTGCATCACTTCTCTGACCACAATGCTGATGGTGTTGTATGGCACCCTTCAGGCGTACTGCATGCTCCTGTAGGTGGTCCCTGAGGCCAGGTGGCGCAGAGTCAGTGCCACCTTCAGCCCAGGGTCCAGGCTGGGCTGGAAGTTGGTGTTTGCCTTGGTCAACCTGGGTCTCAGCTGCTCCACAACTTCGTTAAACATGGCTGGAGGCATCCTCATGAAGTTCTGGAATGCACGAGGGTCTTCATTCCTCAGCTCCACCATCAGCTTGTTGTACAGGCCGTACTCTGCTCCTCTCCCGATCCATCTTCAGACCCAGACACTTCTTGGCCACCTCCTTTTCTTTTCGTAGAACAGATGAAAGAGCCTGTAGATGGCTTCACACTGTTGTAGAACGATGGTGGCTACCAAAAGGAGTGTGTGACGATCCATGGTGGAGATGACTGGATGCTGTGGAAGAACAAGAGCAAGAACAAGAGCAAGGCTGAAGAGGTCTGCACCTCAGGGCTGCTGGACTGAAAGTGAGATCCAGGTGAGTTTGTCCCCCTTTTTATAGGAAATATAGGTTTTCCACTCGGTGTCCTTTTGTATCCTCTAGGCATCCTGCAGACATCCTAAATATCCGAGATACGTCCCCTCTGCGAACGTTTTTTTCCATTTTAATGCTTTGTATGCGAGCTGCATCCACTTTCATCCTTTCTATGTCCGTGCTACTAACGTTGCGTATCCGTTCCGCGTCCGTTTCGTTTCCTCCCTCTTTCCGTTTTCTGCTGGAGTGGATGCGAGTTGCGCAGATGCTCAGCAGATGCCTAGCGGATATAGCGGACGCGTAACGGATGACGATGGACGTATAATGGATGTTCCCCGTATGCGTAGCGGATGCAGAATGGACGCGTTGGATACATTTTCCGCTCAAAAAGTTTTGAGCAGCTCAAAACTTTTTTAGAGGATGAAATATCAGTAGACGGATGCTGGACGGATAGAGAGTATGAAAAACGGAGGCAGTGAGTACAGAACGGATGTATCGCATTAACCAACGGACGGCAAGTGTTTCTTTCCGTTTTACATCCTCTTTCCATCCGTTGGTGCTGTGTGACAGGGGCTTAAATGGGGTTAAGTGCCAGAATCCTGACACCCTGGCACTCATGCATTTCTTTTGACATGTATACTCATTTGTGGCTTAATTATTCTCTTGTAATCCCTTCCTCTGCAATCTCTCTGCTCTATGGGGTGGTTTTTCCCAGTCAGGTATCTAGGTGCTTGGCATTCTCTCTTCTCCGCTACCACTCTTCTCTTTTTGGCTATTTCTTCTCTTTCATACCTCCAACCCTTTCTCTCTCTTCTCTGGACTGCCCTGTTACTCATCCTCAACATCTGTCTGGAAGTGCTTTGAACTCTGAACCTCTCCCTCCCCACCTCCCCAATTTCCTTCTACATTTT
Source organism: Laticauda colubrina (assembly GCA_015471245.1). Taxonomy (NCBI): domain Eukaryota; kingdom Metazoa; phylum Chordata; class Lepidosauria; order Squamata; family Elapidae; genus Laticauda; species Laticauda colubrina. Next base: position 882,160 of record BLBF01000076.1, on the reverse strand, counting down.
AATCTTGAGGACAGTGTGTCTTTCATGCTTAGTGGCTTGAAGGTTGGTCAACTGCTGGAATCTCTCGCCCACCATGTGAGAGTCCACTTCTGCATCAGAGTGGTCAATGCCTGGAATGTTCTACCCATCTCAGTTGTTACAGCCTCAACCCCTCAACCTCAAACTGTTGACCGTGGCCCTCACCCCATTCCTAAGAGGACCTTAAAGGGGGGTATATAAGCACACCAGCGTGCCTACCATCCCTGTCTTACTGTCCTCATTTATCTGTATTTATTTCCCTTGTTCAGGTTTATGTTCATATCTATGCTTATCTTGTTTACATTTGACAAACAAATAAAATAAACACAAATAAATAAATAAATAAATAAAAATGTGTGAACTTCATCACCCAGAATTCTCTGGCACAAATGCATTCCCCTTTGGTGTTATTCCCCTTGTGGCCTGCTTACTCCCTTATCATCCCTTCTTCTGCATCTCTCTGTTCTAGAGCAGGGGGTCACCAACCTTTTGGACCTCAGGGACCACCCAACTCATCATTTTAAATCCTGCGACCAGAGACCCTGGGAAAATCCCCAAAAAAGTCTGCAGGAAAATTCCCTACCCTGTTTTCCTACCAGTCGATTGTTCTTTATTTGGGGTCTCCAGCTCCATTCTCAGTGGGAGAGAGAGAGAAAGAGACTTTTAGCTTCATGCAAAGAAAGCAGCAGGAGCCGCAGAAATCTTTCTTTCTCTCCCCCAAACTCCACCAGAAAGGAGTCTTTGCCAGCGCTGCCTCTTAGGGCCGGAGGCCTTGCAGGGTCCCAAAGACTCATTTCTGGCGGAGTTTGGGGGAGAGAAAGAAAGACTTTGGCTGCTTTTCTCACGTGCAGCCAAAAACAGAAGAAGATAGAAGTGGAAAGAAGCAACATGGTGGCCAGGCCAGGCCAGGCGCGTGGGGCAAGTGGGGCAAATTCCCCTCCACCCTTTCCCCTCACTACCTCCTGTTGTTCTCAATGCAAGCAATGCAAGCCTTGTGTTCCCACGGGCCATGTGGGCGGCGCAGCCTTGTTTTTCCGCACAGCCTGGATTAATTACTTGGGGGGGGGGAACATTTCTCTGTGGACCACCAAAATTTTCTCACAGACCACCCAGCCCACTGGTTGGTGACCACTGCTCTAGAGGATAGGAGGGGAAATAAAAAAAACCAGGCATAGCCAGTTGGGGAATCATGGGAATGGAAGCCCACCCAACTTCAAGCAGCCAATCTTGAGAAACACTGCAGTGGTTGAACACATCTGGATACTGGATAGGTTAAAGAAGGGATATATATCTTTTCATATCTCCATTCACTATATTTTGGAGGCATCCATATCTTCAGACTGAACTGTCGGAATTGTAGTCACAGATAAGAAACCTTACACCTCAACTGATTCACCTCTGGAAGGTGGATGTCCAGCCATGTCCCCATGTCCAGCCACATTCTGCTTCCTTGGCACCTTCTCAGCACCAATAACCTTCTACACAACCGTAATAACCTTCCTTCCTTTCACCCATCCCCTCCCACTTGTGACTGAATGACTGTAACTTTGTCGCTTGGATCCTAACGATTTATATGGACTGTTTCCCAGTATGATTTGATTGCTTATTGTACCCTATGATTATTATTAAGTGTTGTACTTTATGATTCTTGATTCTTGACGAATGTATTTTTTCTTTTATGGACACTGAGAGCATTTGCACCAAAGACAAATTCCTTGTGTGTCCAATCACACTTGGCCAATAAAGAATTCTATTCTATTTTCTATTCTATTTTCTATTCTATTCTACTCTACTCTTCATTTCAATATCTCTTCTCTTCTCCTCTCTTCTCTTCTCCCCTCTCTTTTCTCTTCTCTTCTCTTCTCTTCTCTTCTCTTCTCTTCTCTTCTCTTCTC
>BLBF01000076.1:789828-803236 GCA_015471245.1 Laticauda colubrina | reverse complement strand
AGAAGAAGAAGAAGAAGAAGAAGAAGAAGAAGAAGAAGAAGAAGAAGAAGAAGAAGAAGAAGAAGAAGAAGAAGAAGCAGCTGTATTGTTCACAATATAATAAAACCAGAGCACCTAAAAATGAAGATAAGAAAAATAGAGTACCTACGTCTCCATTTGCAATTACAGAGTACAATATCTTCGAATATATACAAAATATACATCCAACACTGACTGTGAGGCTTTGGCTTCACATGCTTTCCTTCCTGGGCAGGTTGCAGGAAGTCCTTGACTTACGGCAAGTTGCTTCATGACTGTCTGAAGTTTTGAGGGCACACACACCCCCAGAGCCATGGGATGGCATGTCAGGCACTGAGCCACTGGCCTCCATTTACAGACATTTGTAGAATGGGCCACATTTTGCAACAGCTCTGTGGGAAACTGTCATTTATGGTAAAACTGGCCCAGTTCACTTAATGACCACAACATTCACTTAATGACTAGTGCAAAAAAAAAACCCTGGTAAAAGTGGGTCACTCATGAGGGTGATGACCCATTTTATGTCCATGATCATTGTGATGGGAAGTGTAATGACCCAGGGTGGGATACAAAAGCAACAAAGTCACAAAAACAGGTGAAGCCCCTTTAATTCCTTCAACTTGGTTTCAAGGCTCCAATTATCATTGACTGGAGACAAAAAAACTCCCCCACAAACAGTTGCAAAAAGGAGGAAATGCCCTTCAAACTCAAAATACATATAAATTATAAATAGAAAAACAACAACACAAACCACACTGAAGCAATTAAGGAGACAAGGCAGGATAAGGGCTTGAAGATGTCCACAGATATCGAAAGACACACACTGGGAAGGACACCAGAACTCAGATAAGAACTGAAAGACTAGAATTATTTCACGCTTTGCTTCCAGCACTGGGCCATGCACAGTTTGTCCTTATAACCAGTCCTCACAGGTGCAGCCCATGAAGGGGATCAGGGCCCCTTCCTCCCCCATAGAACACACCACTCATGTTGCTCCCTTCTCCGTTCCTCCCTGCGTGCACTAGGATGAAGAGGGAATGGGTCTGGGTCTTCCTCTGAATACCCAACCAGCCTGTGCCCTTCTCCAGCCTCCACCACAACCTCCAGAGCCACACTCCCACTCCCTGTCAGCCGTTCCTCCTCTCCCTCAGAGTCAGACTGCAATTGGGGCATGACAGGAAGAAAAGAGCAACAGAGATGATTAGGGGACTGGCGGATAAATCATACAAAGAATGGAATTGCAGGAATTGGAGGTGTCTGGTTTAACAAAAAGAAGGTCTGATGATTAACAGAGTTGGAATGTAGGTCATCTAGTCCAACCCTCTGCCCAAGTAGGAGATAACCTTCCAATATTTGAGGGGCTGCCCCAAAGAACAGGGGGTGTACCTGTTCTCCAAGGTTGTTGTTCGCCGGCAGCAGGTAGGGACAGCTGAGGTCTCGGAGAGCAAGGACTCAGGTGAGGGGCCTGCATGTGATGCAGGGATGGGCCAGGACTATCAGGGATTGGAGGGCTGCCTTCAGAGATTGTGGGGGCTGGCAGCAGCGATGAGGAGGTTCCCAAGGAGCCTGTGCCAAGTGTGCGTGCGTGCAGGGCTGCTGGAAGGAAAGAGCAGCTGCTGCAGCATGGGTGACTCGGGAGTAAGGCTGCAAGGTAATGGCCCCTCCCTTAAGGGGTAAAAGCCAGCTGAGAAACTGGAGTTCTTTGTAGGAAGCAAAGACATTTTTGCATTCGAGCCTTGTGGATGTTCGGGTTATCTTGGTTGGTGTTTGGAGACTCTTTGTGTTTGAAATATTTCTTGGCAACTTTATCTAGTGTTTTTGGCAGCCTCACACAACCTTGGCAAGGCTCATTCTTATCAAGACAATTCATTTGAATCAGCCTTTTAACCAGGAAGGAACGGAATTCCTAAAGAATCATTAAAAGGTTTTGCTGTGACCTCCATCTGCAGTTTGTTTCCTTGTAACTAAGTTTGGGTCAGAACAAAAGTGCCCAAAGGCAGGAGAAGGAGCAACGGATGGAAACTGATCAAAGAGAGAAGCAACCTGGAATTCAGGAGAAAGTTCTTAACAGTGGGAACGAATAGCCAGTGGAACAACTTGTCACAGGAAGTTGTGGGTGCTCCATCAGTGGAGGTTTTCAATAAGAGACTGAACAGCCATTTGTCCTGAAAGAGTGTAGGGTCTCCTGCTTGAGCAGAGGGTTGGACTAGATGAAATCTAAGGTCCCTTCTAATTCTGTTATTCTATATTCTATTCTGGACAAGAAGCAATAAATTGAAGATCATTCAAGATCCAAGCTAGAACCAAGGAGAAACTACCTAACAGGAAGGACAATTAAGTTTGCCTCCAGAAGTTGATGGGCGCTCCATCACTGGAGGTTTTTAAGAAGAGGCCTGAAAGCCATTTGTCCAGGATGGTGTAAAATCTCCTGCTTGGTCAGGGGGTTGGACTAGATGACCTCCAAGGTCCCTTCCAGTCCTATGAGTCTACCTTCTAAAAGACTTTCACAGCTGGCTTTCTTTGGCATTTAGATATAAGCATGAAACACAATGACTTTTAGAACCCAAGGAAGCAACCCCACACTGTCCTTCTGGAGTCAGAACTAGTTCCAGCCATCAAATCCCAAGGTTAAAATTTCATTCCAACACCCCCAGCTTTCGTGCAGCATAATTAAAAAGAAAAAAAAGGAATGTAAAAATCCTGGCTTGGAAAAAGGGAATTTATTTTCTGAGCTCTGAAATCACTACTTTTTTTACAAAAAAGACTGCAGGGTGATGATTGGGGGATTTTTCCCGTCTCTTGTTCGCCCTCCCTCTGGCCATCAGTCATAGATTGTATTTTCTTTGCAGAACATCAATCTCTGGGGCAAGTTTTGCCATTTTTATTCAGAATGGAGTGACTTAAGGGTGAGGGGTGCAGCTTGTTGGCCACCAGGTCTGGCCTCCTTCTTAACTGCTTCTGGGAAAAGGGATTTTTGCAGCTCGCTGTAAAGAATTTATTTATTTCTCTGTCACACAGATAGTCCGCTCCCTCCTGGGGAAATGAACCCATGGTGGGTTATGTGTCTTCCCACCCCAAGCTGTGGGGTCCTCGGTGCTCTCTGAGCTTGGCTGTTTTCTTGCAGACATTTCAAGACTCAACAAGGGAACATCATCAGTGCTAGAAGGGAGGGGGATTCATGGAGAGGAGGAGGAGGAGGAGAGGAAGAAGAGGAGGAGGGGGAGGAGGGGGAGAAGGAAGAGGACTGTGGGGTCCTTGGTGCTCTCTGAGCTTGGTAGTTTTCTTTCAGATGTTTCATGACCCAACTAGGGAACATCGTCAGTGCTAGAAGGGAGTGGCGTTTGCAAGAAGGAGGAGGAGGAGGACAGGGAGAAGAAGAAGGAGAAATGTTGGTGGTGGAGGAGGAGGAGGAGGACTGTTGGGTCATTGGTGGTCTCTGAGCTTGGTGGTTTTCTTGTAGACATTTTAAGACCCAAACAAGGAACCTCATCAGTGCTAGAAGTGAGGGAGAAGAGGAGAAGAGGGAGAAGGAAGAGAAAAATACTCCGGGGTCCTTGGCACTCAGAGAGTTGCTTGGTTGTTCCCTTGTAGATATTTCATTTCAAATCCTCTTTGCTAGAAGGGTTTGTGGAGAGAAGGGGAGGAGGAGGACTGTGGTGCCCTTCATACTCTTTGAGTTTTAAGTGAGTCATGTGGTCATTAAAAGAATTCAGCCTCCCCTGTAACTTTGCTTGTCACAAGCCCCCTGGGAAAGTCTCAAATGGCGACCCCAGGACACCGATACCGTCGTAAATCAATTGCCAAGCACCCAAGTATCAATCACGTGGCTGTGTTTGTGTGTGTGTGGGGGGGGGGGGGGGGTTGCTGCAATGTTTGTAAGGGCGAGGACCGGTTGCAAGTTGCTTCCTCCAGTGCTGTTGCAACTTTGGATGGCGGCTAAAATGAACGTTTTGCCAGGCAAGGAATCCAGTCTGTTGGATTGGGGCAGGAGATAAATTGCCCAGATAAATCCCATCCTTAAATTATGATGTCAATTTATTTCCTAACAGGGAAGTTACCGTATTTTCCCCAAAATGAGACCCTTCCTTATATATATTTTTGCCACCAAAAAAGGCACCAGGTCTTATTTTCAGGGGGAGTTGTCCACTGATTAACCTGACTTGCGCGCGTTGCTTCCAGCCTCCTTTCTGCTGTCAAAACTTCTCCTTCTGCAGCCAGCAAGGCTGAAGGCCTCTGCATCCCATAATAGATCTCAGGATCGATCCAGAGCTTTCTTATCCGCTCCAGAGGCCTTCAGGAAAGCCTGGCCAGCCTTGCCGGATGCAGAAGAAATGGGCTGGCTAGGCAGGTGTTGGGGGGGGGTGAGGCCTGGCTACACCTGTCCAAAGGTAAGTAGTAGGGCAGCTCCACCACCCCCATCCCCACCCTGGCTTAATTTTTACCCAACCACTCGTGTGCGGGATCTTAATTAGGGCTTATTTTGGGGGTAGGACTTATATTAGGCAGACGTGTAAAAATCAAGCTGGGACTTACTTTCAAGGTAGGTTGTATTTTCGGGGGAACAGGGTACTGAGACATTAAATAGGCAATAAACCAGTTTTGCAGTCCACATTTCAAAAACAGGTGCTAGCCAATGCAAAGTTTACCCAAAGGCAGTTAGATAATCTGGGTGTTTAAAGGCGCTAATGTAACCAAGGCAACAAAAATAAATTCAGAGGCCAGGAACACTGTGATCCATATGTATTTATTCATTACATTTTGTTTTTTTAAAAAGCTTACAATCTCGGGAGGTAAAACACAACCTGTGCGTTTCTCTCTCACTTTGAGAAAACAATATTTCTAAAATCATACAAGATGAGGCTGCGTAAGGGAGGAACCCAGAGTCCAGGAGGGGAAAATAAATCAGTGTTCCTGAAAAATTTGACATCGCACGCTAATTCTTTTGTTGCAAAATAATTGTTTGAGAGAGGGGAAGTTTGCATTGATACCGCCGGAAACACGTTGGCAGGGTTCACACGTAAAAGCCAGACCTGGGTTAATAAAACCCATCTGCTGAGTTTTCATCATAAAATGTGCAAACAGATTCATTTTTTTTATTATGGTTGAATGCAGTGTTTATCAAAGCTCGGCCCCTTTAAGAGGGGTGGACTTCAACTCGCAGAATTCCTCAGCCGGCGAAGCTTGTGGAAAAGGGAGCAACGTGGGTGGTGTGGTTTACGGGGGAGGAAAGGGCCCTGATTCCCTTCATTAGTCCCACCTGGGAAAAGAGTTGATAAGAAAGGCAGGCTGCATGTGGCAGGCTGCTGGGAGCAAATGTGACTTCATCCTGTGTTGTCGTGACTTATCTGAGTTCCTGGCATCTTCCCAACCGTGTGAGTTTTGTCATGCCTTCAAGCCTGAGATTCTTGCTTCTGCCCTGCCAAACTGATTGCCTCAGTTTGGCTTGATTGGACTTAAACTTACAGTTTGTGTTGACTCTGTTTAGACTTAATTCTCTGCAGCCAAAGACTGTTCCTGGGAGAGTTTTTCTCCAGCCTGAAGGTAACTTGGACATTGGGGGCAAAATTGGAGATAATAAAGGGACTCTTGTTGCTTATCTGACTGTGTTGCCTTTGTACCACGCCCCTTTGGGTCATCACATACCAGTTTGCCAAACCAGTAATTAAAAATGATAAAATTGGTGATCCAATCCAAACCATGCATACCCCCTGCATGCAACCACAACAAATAAACTTGCAGATTTCTCATTTTGCCTGATTTTCTCATGTTCCCTTCCATAAGTTTAATCCATTGTATCATTTGAAATCTGTTTTGTTTTTTTTTAAAGGAAAAACCAACAACAGTGAAGGTTTGTATTATTTTGAGACATGCTGCTCCAAATTGACCTATTTTCTTAGCAACTGCATCATGCAAAGTGTTCCGGCTAACCGTTTTCCCGAAGAGGAAGGCAGGGACGGAAGATTCTTGGGTCAAGACGTCCGAAATTACCAAACTCGATCGGAGTCTTGACAAATTGATTCAGCGGGAGAGGCAGTTTGCAGAGAAAAACGATGAAAGAAATGCACCAACACAGCCATGGGTGCAAAAGGCTGGCAGGCAAGAGGATGCAGCTGATTTAAATCTCTCTCAACCCAGCAGTAGAGAAATTTTCTTGCTTCCTGGATGAAAACCTCCATCTTTGGGTGAAGAAATATAGCAAGGGTGTTTCTTGCATTAAGGGCTCATTAAGCAAAATAATTTAAAAGATGCATGGTTGCAGGAACTGGGCTTGGCTAATCTAGTGAAGAGAAGGACCAAGGGAGACATGAGAGCATCTTCCAATATTTGGGGGCTGCTCCAAAGAGGAGGAGGAAGGGGCCAAGCTATTCTCCAAAGCACAAGAAAGAAAGAAAAAGAAAGAAAAAAAGAAAAGAATGAGAGTGAGAGAAAGGAAAGAAAGGAAAGAAAAGAAAAAGAAAGAAAGAGAAACATCTTTAGTAAAAGGTGAAAGATTTATACGATCTGAAGAGAAACCAGAGTATTGCAGTGGAAACCTGAATTGTACTTTCTGGGTATAATCAAAGGGGAGCACCTTCTCAAAGTTTATTCATGTACTAACAGTGATTAGTATATTCTTCATATACTAACAGCAGCATGAATCTCACTGGCACAATATTGGAAAATGTCCAACTTACCACCTCTACACATTATTATTCAGAAAATTTATGAATGTGCTGAAATGGAAAGGTTCATGCTAAAACTAAAAGGGAAAGACGATTCTGAATATTATTTGATTTGGGATAAATGGTACAACTGGATAGACTGTAAGAAAAAGAATGTATAAAATAAATGAACCCAGGAAAAATGTTACTACAGATATGTCTAATGACAGGAATTTATAAAATATTAGTTTTATTTCTCCTTCTTATTGAATAAGTTATATAAAGGATTTATTTACAATATAACGCAGTTATAATCCAACAACAACAATAGACTATTAGATAATATATAATATAGATCGTATTTAGTTTATAAGGGATAAGAATATTTGCCATTCAATATCTGTTATGAGTTACTCAAATCACTATCAAATGTATTAGAGAAATATGATTTGTGCTGATGTCTATTTGTATGATTATTCCTTTTTTATTCTTGTACACTTGTATATTTTAATCTTTTGTACTAAACAATATATTTTTAAAAATTTAATAAGAAAGGATGGACCATGGATGGACAGAAGACTTGTCTAGTTTAAGGAAAAGAAGGATGAGGTGACATGATACCAGTCTTCCAATATATGAGGGGCTGCCACAGAGAAGAGGAGGGAGTCAAGCTATTCTCCAAAGCAAAAGAAAGAAAGAAAAAGAAAGAAAAGACAGAGAGAGAGAGAGAGAGAAAGGAAAGAAAGAAAGAAAGAAAGAAAGAAAGAAAGAAAGAAAGAAAGAAAGATGAGAGAGAAAGAAAGAAAGAAAGAAAGAAAGAAAGAAAGAAAGAAAGATAGATAGATAGATAGATAGATAGATAGACAGACAGACAGACAGACGTCTGGGGAAACCATGGATGGACAGAAGACATGTCTAGTTGAAGGGAAGGAAGGTGACATAATATCAGTCTTCCTATACAAAGAAGAGATGTAAAAAAGACATTGAGACTCTAGAACAAGTGCAGAGAAGATCAACCAGGAGGATGAGGGGATTGGAGGCTCAAACATACGACGGACGGTTGCAGGAACTGGGCCTGGCTGGTCCAGGGAAGAGAAGGACCAGGGGAGACAGGAGAGCATCTTTCAATATTGGAGGGGCTGCCCAGGGAGGAGGAGGGGGTCAAGCTAGGAGAAACTTTCTGACAGGGAGAACAATCAACCCATGGAAGAGAAGTTGCCTTCAGAAGTTCTGGGAGCTTCATCCCTGGAGGCTCTCAGGAAGAGACTGGACTCCCATCTGTCAGAAAGGGTGTAGGGTTTTCTGCTTGGGCAGGGGGTTGGACTAGATGACCTACAAGGTCCCTTCCAACTCTGAGTATCTGTTATCTGGTGGAAGAACTTGTCTGGTGGCCAAGGGAGAAGATGGCCAGCCAATTTTTTTAAGGAGCCCCTTCATTCTGAAGACTTTTGGAGCCTGTCTTGTGCCCCCTTGCTCCTCATCCTTACACCCGGGTGTCCCTTGCGTACATCTTGGCCGTGGCGGTCGACACAGACGGATGGCAGGAGAAGGTCATGGCAGGAGGCAGGTAAACCTTCCGTAAAGCACCGGAATAGAAGTCCTTCTCTGGGTTGGCATCTAAGAACCGAGAGACAAAAGACAAGAGACATGGCTTTAGCAAAGTGGCAGTCATGGATCTTGTAGTATCTGTGGCTAAATTCCTGGAGTAAGAGGTTATCCAGGGATAGGCAAGGCAGCCAAGGGAAAATATGCCACAGCACATGCAGGTAGCCAAATGTAGGGGGTCTGCAGCTCTTTAAAGCAGCTGCCTCTGCAATTATAATGTGGATTTGGAAAAGATGCAGTTGTGATAAAGCAGGGTTTTTCTACCAGGGAGTCTTTAAGGTGTCTGGACTTCAGCTCCCAGGATTTCCCAGCCAACATAGGCAGGTAGTCAAAGGTAGATTGCCTGCGGCTCTTTAAAGCAGCTGCTTCTATAGTTCTCATATGAACCTGGGAGGAAGTCCAGTTGCAATAAAGCAGGGTTTTCCCACCAGAGCAGCTTTAAGATTGGTGGATTTCAACTCCCATCACTGGAGAATCCCAGGCATCTTAGTCTCCCAAGTGGGGAAACCCTGCTTTATCACAACTGGACTTCTTCCCAGGTTCATATGACAACTATAGAAGCAGCTGCTTTAAAGAACTGCAGATGGAGAAGGAGGAGGAAGACTGTGGGGTCCTTGGTGCTCTCTGTGCTTGACTGTTTTCTTGCAGAAGTTTCATGACCCAACTAGGGAACATCATCCATGCTAGAAGGAAGCGGGGGGGAAGAAGGGGGGGGGTCCCTTGGTGCTCTCTGACCTTGCTTGTTTCATTACCCAACATCAGTGCTACGTGGGAGGGGGGTTGCACTCATTTTATATTCTACTAGCACTGATGATGTTAGCTAGTTGGGTCATGAAACGTCTCCAAGAAAACCGCCAAGCTCAGGGAGCACCAAAGACCCCACAGTGCTCCTCCTCCTCCTCTCTCCAATCTCCACTCCCATCCAGCACTGATGATGTTAGCTAGTTGGGTCATGAAACGTCTGCAAGAGAACAGTGGAGTTCAGACAGCACCCAGGGCCCCTCGTGTCAACCCTGATCTACCAAGAGTCTCCTCCATGAGAGTCTGAGCTCACCTTGGAGAAGGCGCCCGCAGCAGGTTAAGAAGGCCCCAGCCAGGAAGCATCCCAAGGAGCCGCTCAATCCGAGCCAGCAGGACCAGCCAAACTTATACTGGGTGCCCACAAAGACATTGTGCAAGACCAGGGCGGAGCGCTCCACGTAGACCTCAATGGCGTACCAGGTGCAGCCGATGAGTCCAGGAATACCTGTGAAAGAGAAAGGGTGGGAAGGGAGGGAGGTGGAGAGAGAGGGAGGGAGAGAGAGAAGGAGAGAGAGGGGGAGGGAGGGAGGGAAGAAGAAGGAGGATGAGAAAGAGGGAGGGAGAGGGAGGGAAGAAGAGAGGGAGGGAAAGAGGGGAGGATACACACACACACACACACACACACACACACAAATATATGCATGGGAGAAGGACTTCTGGGAGTGCAGCCCCATGTAAGCCTCCCATATCGACCCTACGACACCCCCCCAGACCAGACCCCGTGGGCCCAACTACCTCCTGTTAAGAGGGCCAACCCAGAGACGAAGCAGATCCGGTCCTTGATCCCTGGTTCCTCCAGGAGGAACTTCACACAGTCCAGGCCCAGGAGGAGAAACACGGATCCGAATCCGGCCAGAAGGTCAGCGGTGATCAGCAGAACCCGGGTCAGGACCAGCTTCACTGCAAAAGGAGCCGGGTGGGTTGGGGGAGGGAAGAGTTCTGACCGAGGCCTCCCCAGCAGTACGAAGCCGACCCCTCGGCCCAATAAAACCCCTTTTTATTTAGGTGAAAGGGAATTCCTCTCCAGCAAAGTCACGGCCAACAACCTTTCCTGAGAATCTCATGAGATTTCACAACTACAGACCTTTACCAGGCTTGGAGAGTTGCCAGGCTGATAGCTTCCAAACACCACACTGTAGCAGCAATTACATGGCAACAATGGAGGAACAGACCTTCACCCTCATGAATTGAACTAATTGTTTCCTGCAAACCCCACTCCCCTTTTGCCCCTCTTTATTCCCTATGGGAGTGGCCATTCACCATCCACCTGTGGCTTTACTCCCGAGTCAGCCCTTGTTCCTTCGCTGTTCCCTTCATCCGGCAGCTCTGCGCATGCGCACACTGGGAACAGGCTCCAGCTGCTCTTCTTCCCCACTGATCTCCGACCCCGAAGGCAGCTGATAACTGTCGGACAGCCCTGGCCCCATCTCTGCCTCCGATGCCGAGCATCCATCACAGCCTTCCCTAGACTCCAGGACTGGCCCAGTTTCCTCCCCCAACCTCCTCACTGTCCCAGTCTGCCGCCATCTCCTCTGGCTACTGGTGGGCCACAACAGGGTGATTGGTAGAACTCCCTACTCTAGGTGTAGCCCCGTAGCCCTGAACGTGAGGTTCTCCATCATGGAAGGGGATCTTTGGGTGAAGGATTGCTTCCTGAAACTTCTTCCAAAAAGGCAAGTGGCAGCAAGGATGGACTTGGTTGTTTTAGATCGGGGGTGTTCATGGAGGGCCTCAGGGCAACATGGGGCTCTAGGCATGTGGGACCCTCCAGAGACCATCCATCACCACCTGGGATATTTTAACAAGACTAAAGAGGGAGGAGACGAGAATCACAGAGCATACTACAGATACTCTTTGTCTCTGTACCATCTGAGGTTACGACGGCCCTGAAAAAAGGGACTTAGGATCATGGTTCACACTTACGACCATTTCAGCCTCCCCGTGATCAAAATCCAGGCGCTTGGCAACTGATTCACATTTATGATGGCTACAGTGTCCCCGGAGGTCAGGTGATCCCCTTTTGCGACCTTCTCATAAGCAAAGTCAACGGGGGAAGCCAGATTCACGGAACGACCATGTGACTAACTTAACCATGGCTGTGATTCACTTAACAATGGGGCAAGACTTGCTTAACAAAGGTCTCGCCCAGCAAGGGAAACATTGGCCGCCACTGTGGCTGTAAGTCGAGGACTACCTGTGTAGATGACCTCCCGGGTCCCTGTGAATCCTCACTTTCAGGGCTGGCCCACCTACCTGAGTGCTCGGCGAAGATGGAGTCGTATTCTTCACAGGTAGTTATCCCATCAAAGGCATTGGTGACACACTCCCACCAGAGGCCACGGCAGGTGGCACTCACCTTAGAGGATAGATAGGTTAACGGAGTCGGGAAGGGCCTTGTAGATCATCTAGTCCAACCCCCAACCCCCTGGTGGTTATTTTTGTGGCTGTTACAATTAGGAAAACCATTGTTGCCTTCACACCACAGTATTAATCCAGCTGTTGCCCTAACGAACCTGTTTTGCGCATTCGCACAATACCCCGAAGCAAGAACTGAGTCACACCACTAAGCTGGCAGGAAGAGCCAACACCCAAGAAGATGAGCTCAAGATCCAGATGGATCTCGACAGACTTGAACCCTGAACCCTATCTTATAAAATGAAATTCAATGTAGAGAAAAGTAAAGTCCTACATTTAGGCAAGAAAAACCAAAAAGACCCATATAGACTGGATGAAACCAGGCTCAATAGCAGGAACTGGGAGAGGATCTCGGAGTCTTAGTGGACAACCAGCTAAATAGGAGCCAGCCGTGTGAGGCAGCAACCAAAAAGGCCAATGCAATCCTATTAAGTTGCATTAACAGAGGGATGCAATCCAGATCAAGGGAGGTGCTAAGACCACTCTGTAAAGCCTTAGTAGGGCCACACTTAACAGTCCTGCATCCAGTTTTGGTCGCCACACTATAAAAAAGAGGTTGAGACTCTAGAAAAAGTGCAGAGAAGAGCAACAAAGAGGATTACGGGACTGGAGGCTAAATCATATTTAAAAATGGTTGCAAGAACTGGGCCTGGCTAGTCTGGGGAAGAGAAGGACCAGGAGAGACAGGAGAGCATCTTCCAACAGTTGAGGGCAGGGGGTTGGACTAGATGATCTACAAGGTCCCTTCCAACTCTGTTAATCTGACTTTAATCTGATTTTTATGAATAAAAGGACTAAGGGAGACAGGAAAGCATCTTCCAATCTCTCAGGGGCTGCCCCAAAGAAGAGGGAGTCCAGCTATTCTCCAAAGCACCAGAAGGCAGGAGAAGAAGCAACGGATGGAAACGGATCAAGGGGAGATTCAACCTGGAACTAAGGAGAAATTTTTTCTGACAGGGAGAACAATCCACCCCTGGAAGAGAAGTTGCCTTCGGAAGTTGTGGGAGATTCATCCCTGGAGGCTTTCAGGAAGAGGCTGGACTGCCCTCGGTCAGAAATGGTGGAGGGTCCCCTTTCTTGGGAGGAGGGGGTTGGACTAGATGACCCACAAGGTCCCTTCCAACTCTGAATATCTGTTATTATCTGTTACCATGGCCAGGTTTTACACACAACGCGCTAAACCAACCTCCCCTTCCCAAATTTGCATCCAAGTCAGCCAGTCGTCAGGTCGTGTGAAAAGCCTCTGCGAGACATTTTTTGAGGCAGAAAATTCACGTTGTGTGAGAAAACAGAGCGACCGCGGAGGGGAGGGGAGAGTCCGAAGGGGAGGAAGGGGCTGCTGGGAGCTGAGGAGGGAAAAACATGCAGCCCAGATCTCAGCAGAGGCCGAATTAGAGCCGGAACCGACCAAGTTGCGAAGGGCAAGAAATAGAATTTGCCTCGCAAAAGGACGGGAGGTTTTGATAGAAGATATGGGAGAAACCGGTTGACTTGGTGGGCTGCCCCAACATCTCTCGAGCAGCTCTTAGTATCATAGAATCCTAGGGTCCTCGGAGGTCCTCTAGTCCAACCCCCTGCTCAAGCAGGAGACCCAGCATCATTTCAGACAAGTGGCTTCTTAAAAACCTTTTTTAAGAAAAAGAAGGGAGGGAGGGAGGAAAAAAGGAAGGAAGGAAAGGAAAGGAA
This sequence comes from Laticauda colubrina, assembly GCA_015471245.1. NCBI lineage: Eukaryota > Metazoa > Chordata > Lepidosauria > Squamata > Elapidae > Laticauda > Laticauda colubrina. Next base: position 790,070 of record BLBF01000076.1, on the reverse strand, counting down.
AAGAAAAAAGAAGGAAGGGAGGAAAGGAAAGGAAAGGAAGGATGGAAGAGGGAGGAAGGAAAGGAAAGGAAAGGAAAGGAAAGGAAAGGAAAGGAAAGGAAAGGAAAGGAAAGGAAAGGAAAGGAAAGGAAAGGAAAGGAAGGATGGAAGAGGGAGGAAGGAAGGAAAGGAAAATAGATGGAAAGGAGGAGAGGAAAGGAAGGAAAGGAAAAAAGAGGGAGGGAGGAGAGGAAAGGAAGGAT
>BLBF01000076.1:777306-789818 GCA_015471245.1 Laticauda colubrina | reverse complement strand
AAAGGAAGGATGGAAGAAGGAGGGAGGGAGGGGTGAAAGAAAAATAGTGGGAAGGGAAGGGGGGAAAGGAAGGGAGGGAGGGAGGAAGGAAGAAAGGAAGGAAAGAAAGGAAAAAAAAAAGAAGGGATGAAAGGAAAGGAAGGGAGGGAGGAAGCAAGGAAGGAAGGAAAGGAAAAGAAAAAAGAAGGAAGGGATGAAAGGAAAGGAAGGAGGGAGGGAGGAAGAAAGGAAGGAAAGGAAAGGAAAATAGAGGGAAGGGAGGAAGGGAAAGGAAGGATGGAAGAGGGAGGGAGCGAGGAAAGGCAGAAGGACGGAAGGAATTGAGGGAGAGGGCAAGAAAGAGAGAGAGGAAAGAAGGAAGGAAAGAAAGAATAACAGAGTTGGAAGGGACCTCAGAGGTCTTCCAGTCCATCCCCCTGCTCAAGCAGGAGACCCTAGCCTAGACCATTCCGGGCAAATGGCTGTCCAGTCTCTTCTTACAAGCCTCAAAGTATTGGAGCCCCCGCAACTTCTGGTGGCAAGCAGTTCCACCGGTTAATTGTTCTGCCAGGCAATTCCTCCGCGGTGCTCGGTTGCTTCTCTCCTTAAAAGGGCTCATGGGCTCTCCTGCCTGAGGCCGGGGTTGGACTAGAAGACCTCTGGGGCCCCTTCCAGCTCTATGCCGATGGGTCGATTCGGGCGTCTTTTCCAAGGTCTGGGAAGCAGGCAGGGGGAGCGCTGCGGCTTCGCTTCAGCTCCAGGAGGAGGAGAGGGGAAAGAAATCCCCTCTGCCCGGCTGCCCCTTCGGCCAACGTGGCCATTACAAAGCCCGCCGCCCCGCTTGGCAGGCAGCGGAGGTCAAACCCACCCCCCCCCCGCGCAATCTCAAGGGGGCCAATGGAAGTGTGAAAGGGAGAGGGAACTCAATCTGCCAGGGCTGAAGCGGCCGCTGAGCGTTCACACTTGAGCAGGGAGGCGTGAAATGGCAGCCAGCCTCAAGGGCAGCTTCACGGGGCTGGCAGCGGGTGGCGGGCATCACGTGGGCATCCCGTTCATCTGGGAAGCCAAGGTGAAAGAAGACGCCAGGGCTCCCCAAGCCCGCCTGCCATTTCCTTGCGCTTCCTCACAGAAGGATAGAGCAACAGAGTTGGAAGGGAGCTTGGAGGTCATCTAGTCCAAGCCCCGGTTGAGCAGGGGATCCCATATCTTCCTGGCCAAACGGCTGCCAAAACCTCCAGGAATGAAGCACCCACAACCTCTGGTGGGACTTTTTGGTTCCACGCTTTAATTGCTCTGATGGCCGGGGAGTTTCTTCTTCATTCCAGGTTGTTTCTCCCTCTTGGATGAGTTTCTCCTCCTGCCTTGGGGGAGGGGGGGGGGCCTTTGGGGAAGAGGCTGACACCCTCCCCCCCTCTTTTCTGAGGCAGCCCCTCCTGCTCTTCGTGTCCCACCCCAGTCCTCCTCTTGGCTAAACTGTACAAAAGAATGGCATAAAAAAGAGGCCAAGTGCCGAAAGGAGCAAAGAAGAGGCCAAACTCGACAAGGAACAGTTGCAGGCACTGGGCAGGTCTGGGCTGCCCCAAAGAAGAAGCAGTCAAGCTATTCTCCAAGGCAGGACAAGAAGCCACCGGTGGACACGAACCAAGGAGGGAGAAGCAACCTGGAGCTCAGGAGAAATTTCCAACCAGCGGAACTGCTTGCCACCAGAAGTTGTGGGAGCTCCAACACTGGAGGTTTTAAAGAAGAGACTGGAGAGCCATTTTGATCTGAGATGGTTTTGATCAATGCCAGGAACGACACCATCTTTCTTTTTTCTTCCTTCCTTCCTTCCTTCCTCCCTCCCTCCCTCCCCTTCCTTCCTTCCTTCTTTCTTTCATCCTTTCGTTCTTTCTTTCATTCTTCCCTCCTTCCTTCCTCTTTCTCCTTCTCTCCCTCTTTCTTTTTTCTTTCTTTCTTCCTCCCTCCCTCCTTCTTTCTATCTCTCTCCCTCCCTCCCTTCCTTCTTCCTTCCTTCCTCCCTCCCTCCCTTTCTTTCTTTCATTCTTTCTTCCTTCCTCCCTCCCTCTCTTTCTTTCTTTCTTTCTCCCTCCCTCCCTTCCTCCCTCCCCCCCTCTCTTTCTTTCTTACTTCCTCCCCCTCCCTCTCTTTCTTTCTTTCTCCCTCCCTCCCTTCCTCCCTCCCCCCTCTCTTTCTTTCTTTCTTTCTTCCTCCCCCTCTCTCTCCCTCTCTTTCTTTCTTTCTTCCTCCCCCCCCCTCTCTCTCTTTCTTTCTTTCTTTCTTTCTCTCGTCCCCGTCACAAAGCCAAAGAAGAGCCAGCACTGGCCGAAGGTGTCTCCGTGGTCAGGTGGCCGGCAGACTAAACGCCTTCGAAGGCGCACGGAACGCTGCTCCCTTCCCACCAAAGGGGTCCCTGCATTTCGACTTGCATTTTTTACATTCCCTTCGAACTGCTAGGTTGGCAGAAGCGGCTGGGACAAGGAACGGGAGCTCCCTCCGTTACGCAGCGCTGGGGATTCGAACCGCCGAACTGCCGACCTTTCCGATTGACAAGCTCTGCGTCTCAGCTCCTGAGCCACCGCATCCCACACAAAAACATAAATAAAATAGTCCAAAATCCCAAAACTGCAGCCCAATTAAAAAATTGATGGGACCTCACGGAATAAGGCAATCCAGGCTCTCGACCAATGGCCCCACCTGGTGGCCCCTCTGCCTTATCCTGGCAGGCCAAAATCCAACCGGTAACGTTCCTTTTTGCAGCTGGGAGAGACCAAGCCCTCACTGGCCTTTTGCCAGCAAGAACCTCCGTGAAGCCAGCCATGGTGTGAGCTTGCACACACACACACACACACACACACACACAAACGCACGCCAATGCTGCTGGGGCCATACCTCCAGGGAGTCATCGGTGTTGACCATCCAACAATCCGTCCAGGTGGCTGCGATGAGGAATCCCACTGAGAAGAAGGCAGAGGAGCAGCCCAGATACTGGAGCAGAAACCTCATGTTCTCTGCCAGGGAGACCCTGCTGACCCCTTCTTCCCTCCCTGTTCCCGCCACATTGGCCAGTGACCCCCATGGTTCTGTGCCTGGGAGGAGGAGGAGGAGGAGGAGGGCCCTGGCAGGGTCCGGAGCAGCCAACGTGGGGGGTAGCACACACCCAGGCATGTGCCTGCATTAAAGTCCTGCTTAATTGGCCAGGTTTTGCTCAGCCTCAGGTGGACTCACCTGGTGGATCCAGGATTTGTCTGGAGAAGGGCTGGCCATTTCCAGGGAAAGCTTTGGTCACATGTGCAAGGACAGGTCAACTCCAGGTGATGCCTCCATGCCAGGGGCAAAGTTTGGGCAGTGCCAACCTGGAAAATAATTAGAGAATCGCAGAACAAAGCAAAAGGGTAGAATAACAGAGTAAAATGGAATGACAGAATAACCAAATAAAACAGAATAACTAAATAAACAGAATAACAATTAATAGAAAAAAAAAACAGAATAGCAGAATAAAATAGAATAATTGAATAAAACAGAATAAGAGAATAAGAATAACTGAATAAAACAGAATAACCGAATAAAATTGAATAAGAATAACCGAATAAAACAGAATAGAATACAATACAATAACTTTATTGTGACTTTGAATGTATACCAATCAACATACATTAAAATGAAATTTCATTGCACACAGCTCTAAAAGGCTCACCACCTCCAGTACACAGTACAGAAACATGACTAGATAAATACCAAACTATGTACAAACCCACATATGTGACACAGAGGAACAAACACCAAAAACCATAAAGTGCTTCCCCCCCCCCCCCATCTGCTTCCGTTGATTTGAAACCCATTTCGGCAAAGGGGGCAGAAGGGAAGGAGGCCCAGAGTTAAGGGGTCTGGGGGGGCAACACGCTTTCTCCGGGGGGGGGGGGGATCTGCCTTCTGGGTTTCCTCCAGCAGGTGGCGCCTGGCTCATTCCTCCGGCCCAGGAGGGAGGTTGAACTGGGGAAGAACAGCTGGAGGGGAAAGTTTGGAGAAGTTGAACCCTTCCTGCCAGTTGGCAAACTTTGTGCAAATGTCACACTGCACCAACGGATGGAAAGAGGATGTAAAATGGAGAGAAACACTTGCCATCCGTTGGTTAACGCGATGTTTCCGTTCTGTACTCACTGCCTCCGTTTTTCATCCTCTCTATCCGTCCAGCATCCGTCGACTGACGTTTCATCCGCTCAAAAGGTTTTGAGCTGCTCAAAACTTTTGAGCGGAAAATGTATCCAACGCATCCGTTCTGCATCTGCAAGGCATACGGGGAACATCCGTTCTGCATCCGTCATCATCCGTTACGTGTCCGCTATATCCTCTAGGCATCCACTGAGCATCCGTGCAACTCACATCCGCTCCAGCAGAAAATGGAAAGAGGGAGGAAGCGAAACGGACGTGGAACGTCCACACAGCATTAGTAGCACGGACATTGAAAGGATGAAAGCAGATGCACCTCGGACATAAAGCATTAAAATGGAAAAAAATGTTTGTATAGGGGACCTATCTCGGATATTTAGGATGTCTGCAGGATGCCTAGAGGATGCAAAAGGACACCTAGCGGAAAACCTACATTTCCTATAAAAAGGGGGAGGAACTCACCTGGATCTCACTTTCAGTCCAGCAGCCCTGCTGTGTAGACCTCTTCAGCCTTGCTCTTGCTCTTGCACATCATCCATTGATGTCCACCATGGATCATCACACACTCCTTTTGGTAGCCGCCATCATTCAACACCAGAACCAAGCCCTCTTCAGACTGTTTCACCTTTTATACGCAAGGAGAAGAAGGAGACATCCAAGAACTGTCTGGGGTCCGAAGATGGATCGGGAGAAGAGCGGAGTTTGGACTGTATGACAAGCTGATGGTGGAGCTGAGGAATGAAGACCCTCGTGCATTCCAGCACTTCATGAGGATGCCACCATCCATGTTTGATGAAGTTGTGGAGCAGCTGAGACCCAGGTTGACCAAGGCAAACACCAACTTCCATCCCAGCCTAGACCCTGGACTGAAGGTGGCACTGACTCTGCGCCACCTGGCCTCCGGGACCATCTACAGGAGCATGCAGTACGGCTGGAGGGTGCCACACAACACCATCAGTATTGTGGTCAGAGAAGTGGTGCAGGCCATCATCGAAGAATACAAGGAGGAGCTCCTCCAGTGCCCCTCCACTGAAGAAGGATGGAAGAAAGTTGCAGAGCAGTGGTATCAGAAGTGGAACTTCCCCCACATCGTTGGAGCCATAGATGGCAAGCACGTGGCCTGCAAAGCTCCAGCCAACTCAGGGTCCACTTATCACAACTACAAGGGCTTCTTCAGCATCATCCTCTTTGCCATGGTCGATGCTGACTACAAGTTCATGTACATCGATGCTTCAGGCAACGGCTCATCTTCAGATGCCCAGGTATACAATGCCAGTCACCTCAAGGAGGGGCTGGAACGCAACCTCATCATGGGCTTCCCAGATCCAGACCCCCTGCCCAACAACACGCAAGATGTGCCCTACTTCATCGTGGGGGATGATGCCTTCTCCCTCAGAACCTACCTCATGAAGTCCTACTCTTCCAGATACCTCACCCCTGAAGAGAGGATCTTCAACTACAGGCTGTCCAGGGCAAGGCGGGTGGTGGAGAACGCCTTTGGCATCCTGGCCAACAGGTTCCAGGTACTTCTCACCACCATGCAGCATTGCCCAGAGACCGTGAGGAGGATCGTGGAAGCTTGCTGCATCCTGCACAATCTCATGCGCACCCGCTACCCAGTCTTGCAGAACAGGCTCGTGGACCTCCAACAAGGCAATGGGGACATGAAGCCTGGTGAATGGTGAATGGAGGCAAGGAATAAACCTGATAGACACTGTGGATGTGCCAGGCCCCAACAGAGCTTCACGTGAAGGGAAGAAGCAGCGCAACCTCCTGAAACACTGGTGCAACTCCCCAGCTGGAGCAGTGGAGTGGCAAGACAGGATGGTAGATGCTTAATGGATGCTTCCTTCAGCCTGTCTCATCACACGGATGAGATTGGGCCATGTATGTTGAGTGGCCCTACAATGAACAGGGCGTTTAATAAAGAGTTGTGTTTATGTTGACATATGTGGATGATTGATTATATTGTTATTGATAATAAAGGGCCATAGGTGTGGCACCTGGGAGGGTGGACCATACAGTCCCACTATGCTTGCACTGGAGGCTTATCTATCTCACTGCTATCCTAACCCATCCCACAGCTATTACCCATCCCACAGGTATCCCTGCCCTTCCCACAGCTATTACCCATCCCACAGGTATCCCTGCCCACCCCACTGCTATCCTTACCCATCCCACAAGCATGCAAAGACTTAAAACATTTCTAAAAGTTTCCACCAAGACTTTATTTACTAAAAGAACTGAACCAAGTGTACGAAGCAAAGATAAACTTTATTAATAACAAACTGTAAAAGCAAAATGACCCAAGTAAAGTGTCCCAAGCAAAGATAAAGTCAACAGGTAGCAACCCAGTCTCTGGCACTCTTCTCAGTCACTCTGAGGCGTGCCCATGGTCTCAGGGGTGAAGGGTCCAGGTGCTGTGGAGATGGCTGCTGCTGGAGTGCTGGTCTGAGGCGCCATTGGGGTGCCTGGCCCCGAGAGGACAACAGGGGACGGTGTTTGGAGGAAGCTCTCAGAGAGCTGGCTCAGCCCGGTGATGTTGAGAGCCCCTTCCTCCAGGACATGGGGTGTCAGTCCCAAGACCGATGACAGATGTTCTGAGGCCGGGCTTGGCTGTGGGGTGGAGGAAGGAGGAGTGTAGTGGGGCTGTCTGGTCTGCAGGTGAGCGAGGTGAGGCATGGGTGGCATCTGTGGCGTGGGTGGCATCTGTGGCGTCAGTAGCATCGGTGGCATCTGTGGCAGGTGATGAACCTGGGCCTGGACTGGGAAGGGCTGCCTCTGTTGCGGGAAGTCCTGGTAGCTGTAGCTTTGGTAGGAGAGGGGTTGTTGAAAGCCTTGGAAGGGCTGTGACATCGCCTGGGGTGGAGGAACAGACCTGGAGTGGGTAGGAGCAGGTTCAGCTGGGCCTGGAGGGTGGTGCAGAAGCGCAGTGATCCTCTCCTTCATCATCTGGTACTGGGGCTCGGGCATTTCCATGAGGGTCTGGATCACATAGGTGATGAAGGGCTTGCGGTTGGAGGATGGTATGTCAAAGTGGACCAGCTGAGAGAGGAGATCTGCGCTGTTCTTGATGGTGTCCCTGATCTCCAAGAGGACAGTGTGGCTCTGTCCCTCTGGTCTGCCTCTCTGCCTGCTTTCTGTGGAGGTGGAGCTGGAGGTGGGGTGGGTTGGTCCCTGGTGGTCGCTGCTCCTTCTTGCTCCATATGTGTGAGAGAATCCTCCACATCCTCTGGCACAGGGTGTGCAGCTGTTGGGGGGGTCTCTGTCGTGGGGCGCTCTGTGGACACCTGCCCGGACACAGTCACTGTCTCCTGGCCAGAAGAGGACTGGCTGTCTGTGGGCTGTCTGAGGGAGAGGGTTGACAGAGGGGCTGCTCCTCGGTGGCGGATCTCACCCTGCAGGAAGCTGCACTTGGCCACGATATAGGTCTCCCGGTCCATGAGCTTGACAGTGGCCTGCCCGGATCTCTTCAGGTGCAGCTTGCCATGCCAGGTGTGCATATGTTTCCACCACCCCAGGAGGACATCAGAAGTGTAGCCCAGGCTCTCCGCCTTCTCTCTCCAAGCCGCCTGCTTCCGCTTGGTGTCTCGATAGAGCCTGTGGCCCTTCCTCCACGGGTACTCATTCTCCCTCAGCCATTCAAGCACCTCCTCCTCATGGTCCTCTGCAATGGAGTACTGTTTCCTCTCCCCCTTCTCCTTCTCCTTCGATTGCCTCTTCCTCCCTCTGGCAGGGCCTTCTGGGCCCTCATCAGCAGGGCTTTGAGGGCCTTGGGGTTGGTCCAACACACCAGCAGCACCAGCAGCACCAGCAGCACCAGCAGGACCAGCAACAGAAGCACCAGCACCAGGAGCACCAGCAGCACCAGCAGCAGGAGACGCACCAGCAGCACCAGCAGCACCAGCAGAAGCACCACCAGCAGCAGAGTCAGCGCCAGGGGGTGGGATGGTGGTTCTGTCCTTCTTTCCAGGGCTGGCAGGAGTAGGCACAGGCTTCCTCTTCTTCCCCATGGTCTCTGATGAAGATGTCTCTGGCAGCAGGTCTTTCCTCTGAATGCTGGCTGCGTGAGAGCTGCTTATGCAATGCATCCTCCCTGCATGCGCAGTGAAGGCAAAGAAAGAAAGAAAGAAAAATTAAGAGAGAGAGAAAGAGAAAGAAAGCTAAGCAAGAAAGAGAGCGAGAAGATATAAAGAAAGGTAAGATAGAAAAAAGAGAGTGAGAAAGAAAGAACTAAGAAAGAAAGAAAAGAAGGAAAGAAAGAAAGAAAGAAAAGAAGGAAAGAAAGAAAAGAAAAGAAAAGAAAGAAAGAAAGAAAGAAAGAAAGAAAGAAAGAAAGAAAGAAAGAAAGAAAAGAAATTATGCATGGTGACTTACATTACACTTACTCCTTGGGCCCTTCCTGTTTGGATGACTACAATGCGCTTGGCATGGGGCTGCCCTTGAAGATTCTCGATCTCTCAGAAGCTGCCATTGGTCCAGAATTCTTGGGCACATCTAGGTTGACCCATATCTCACCTCTCTTGGGCTCCCAGGGTCCTTCCAGGTGCAATTCAAAGCCCTACCCAGCCTGGGACCAGGTTATCTGCAGGAGCTTCTCTCCTTGAGGGCATCTAACCATCCTTCCATGCTCCAAGTGCCTTCCCTGAAATCTTGCCACCCCGTGGGACTTCAGAAGTGTGTCTTTTTGTCGTTGTCCCGCCCTTGCGACCAAAGGAGCTTTTCCCCCAAAAGGCAGCTGGATTTCCTCACTTTCTTTTTTCTTTGAAGACACGTTGCTTCCATTCTCAGAAGCTTTCTTCGGTTCCAACTGTTCTAATTTCAGCTTCTCGGATGAGTAGCGAAAACTTTTCTGTCAAACACACACACACACACACACACAAGAAAATCCAGTTACCTTTTGGAAAAAGCACCTTTGCGACAACCATGACCTGGATGACTGAGGATCTCCATCGCCCCTCCCTTATATTCATAGAATAAAAGAGTTCGAAGGGACCTTGGAGGCCATCTAGTCTAACCCACAGTTCAAGCAGGAGAGTTTATTCCAAATATTAGCCTCTCCCTAGGATGGAACTCACAGTCCTGATTGTGAGGCAAGAGCTCCATCATTCCTCCCTCCCTCCAGATATTCAACACACACACACACACTGGAGTACACATCTTGGTGTGAATTGTTGAGGCATCCTAAAGGAATGATGGAGAAAGCAAATTCGGGGTTGTGTTTTACACATTTATGGTGTTACAGAAACTTCATAAAGTTTTTTTTTCCGGTTGTCGCGAGCCACCCAGAATGATGTTTTTAAGATGGGCAGCTGGGCAGAAATCTTTTAAATAAATAAATAAATAAAGGTGTGCAACAACATTGTCGGCTGGGCGTCTCTGTGTGTTTGTGTGTGTGTGTGTGTTTGTGTGTTTTTAAAGATGTTTGGAAAAGGGTTGTCTGAACTTGCTTTCTGTTTCTCAGCCTTAAATCCCCCACGGATTGTTCACAAAAAAAAACAGAAAAAAACCCTCAGTGGCTGAATTGCAGTTTTGACTCAAAATTATTGTTGTGTTGTTGTTTTCTCTCTCTCTCTTTCTCCCACCCACCAAAACACTCGACTTGGACCACCCACACACTGGAAAGTGTTGGGATTTGGAAACACACACACACACAGACATGCATATATACACCTGCAACAAATGATGTTTGTCTCTTTCCTGCTTTGAGCAAGTTCAGACCAAGTTTCTGCAGAAGAATGACTGTTGTGTTCTCTTGTTCTGGTGTCTCTTCCAAACAATGTTATTTTGATGGGGCTGAATCATTTATCTAAAGATAGTAACAAGGGTGATGGCTCTTGGGCACAAGAAAAAAGCCTGCACTTAGTAGTAATCCAGGAACGGGAACGTACATGTGTGCTGTTCAGCTTCCTTCGGGTATTATCCCACGTCATTGTAGTTCTGTTAAAGTTGTAGCAACGTTTCAGCAGAATCTCATCTGCCATCCTCAGGCTTCTATATTAAGTTTGTAAGAAGCCTGATGATAGCAAATGAGATTCTGTTGAAATGTTGTTACAACTTTAAAAGCACTACAATGACGTGGGATAATACCCGAAGGAAGCTGAACAGCATATATATATATATATATATATATACACACACACACACACACACAGAGAGAGAGAGAGAGAGAGAGAGAAAGTTAGATATAGAGATAGATAGATAGATAGATAGATAGATAGATAGATAGATAGATAGATAAATATAACGAGAGAGAGAGAGAGAGAGAGAGAGAGAGAGATATTTCCCCCCATGCAACTGACAAAACTAAATCAAATTTAAATTTCACAACCTGCCACTCTTCCTTTAATTTTTGGTTCCCAACAGGCTCTCTTCCTTTTTATTTTTTTTTAAATAAACTTTATTCAATTTTCCAACAGTTTAAAAACCATAAAAAGAATACAACCGTATCAACATTGAAGACATCATTTACATTTCTTAAACATATTCTTACACTTATTTTCTGTTACGTTATGATTATTGCATGTTACTTTTGCTACTAATTCACTATTCCTTCCTCATTTATTTATGATATCCCTAGTTATACAATACATTTTCTGTTAATTCTACATTCAGTATATATGGCTTCGTATCCTTTAATTGATGACAGTGTTAATTTTCTTTCTCTTCTCAAACTGTGCATGGCAGGCGTCCCAGACTGAATAAGAGATCGATTCCTCTCTCTCTCCTTTAAGTCTAAAGTCAGCCCCAACAGACTCTCCTCTACCCCAGTCTGTCTTATTTATCCTGGCTTACTCGTAGCCAAGGTTAAACCGAGACTTTTTTGACTGAGCTTTGCCAATCGATGGGATTTAGAAGAGAAGAGAATAACAGAGTCAGAAGGAACCTTAGAGGTCTTCTAGTCCAACCCCCTGCTTTGACTGTTGCTCTTTAATACATTGGTCGGCATTCTTTATGTTAAGCCCCCCCCCTCCAAATTTTATTTACAGTATTCCTCGACTCACCACTGCAATTGAGACCGAATTTTTCATTGCTAAGTGAGACCAGTTTTGCACTGTTTCACCATTTTGCTTGCCACTGTTGTTAAGTGAATCATTGCAGTGGCTAGGAACATGGTGGTTAAGTGAATCTGGCTTCCCCACTGACTTGTCCGAAGGTCACAAAAAGGAGATCCCAGGACACATAGCAACGGTCATAACTGAGAGTCAGTTGCCAAGCATCTGAATTTGGGTTGTGTGACCAGGGGGAGGCTGCAGCGGTCGTAAGTGTAAAAAATGGTCACAAAAAGTCCCTTTTTTCATGCCTGTTTTAACGTCGAAGGGTCACTAAGTGAACTGTTGTATTTATTTGTTTGAAGAAATTTTGCAGCCGCCCGTCTTCTAAGCAACTCTGGGAGTTTCCCAATCTAAAGTTAAAACAACCTATAAAATCATATTAAAGTTTATTTATTTTTTATTTTTATTGATTTAATTTGATTTGTCAATCGCTTACAAGATAATAGGTATAAGTATATACATTTGAATACATGAGATGGATACATATAAGACAAAAGAAACCATAGGACAGGGACAATAGGCACGTTGGTGCGCTTATGTACACCCCCTACAGACCTCTTTGGAAAGGGGGGAGGTCAATGGTAGACAGTCTGAGGTTAAAGTTTTTGGGGTTTGGGGAAGAAACCAGAGTCAGGTAGAGGATTCCAGACATTGACCCCTCTGTGGCTGAAGTCGTATTTCCTGCAATCGAGTTTAGTGCGGTTCACCTTGAGTTTGTATCTATTGTTTGCTCTTGTGTTGGTGTGGTTGAAGCTGAAGTAGTCATTGACTTATCAAATAAAATGAATCAGATTAAAACATTAAAGAACTAAGTCCTGACACCAAGTCAACTTCTAAGGTGCAAAAATTATCCAATCTTGTCCCAGCACTTGGAAGAAAAATCCTGGTTTTTAAGGTCTTGTGGAGGGCTAAAAGGGGGGTAAGATCTGCCCAGCTTCAGGGCAAAAGGTTTTCCATGAATAAGAGAATAACAAGAGTTATTGACTAGGTGACCTTGGAGGTCACCTAGTCCAACCCTCTGCTGAAGCAGGAAACCCTATAACATTTTAGACAGTTCTTTTTTTAAAAAAGGAAGGAGGGAGGGAGGAGGAATAACAGAGTTGAAAGGGAGTTTGGAGGTCATCTAATCTAACACCCTGCTCAAGCAGCAGACCCTAGACCATTCCAGACAAATGGTGATCTAATCTCTTCTTAAAAGCCCATGGACAGGTAGGTAGGTAGAGAAAGATGATAGGTTGGTAGATAGAGATAGATAGATAGATAGATAGATAGATAGATAGATAGATAGATAGATAGATAGATAGATAGATA
>BLBF01000076.1:754860-771425 GCA_015471245.1 Laticauda colubrina | reverse complement strand
CTAGTCCAATCCCCCTTCCTCAGATATTGGAAGATGCTCTCCTGTCTCCCCTGGTCCTTCTCTTCCCCAGACTAGCCAGGCCCGGTTCCTGCAACCGTTCTTCGTATGTTGGAGTCTCCAGTCCCCTCATCCTCCTTGTTGCTCTTCTCTGCACTCTTTCGAGATCAAGGGTCTTCAAAGTTGGCAAGTCTAAGACTTGTGGACTTCAACTCCCAGAATTCCTGAGCTAACATGACTGGAGGAGGAATTCTGGGAATTAGAAGTCCACAAGTCTTAAAGCTGTCAAGTTTGAAGACCTCTGTTCTAGAGTCTCAAATATCTTTCTTACAGCGTGGTGACCAAAACTGGATGCAGGACTCTAAGCGTGGCCTTACTAAGGCTTTACAAAGTGGTATTAGGACCTCCCTTGATCTTGATTGAATCCCTCTGCTCATGCAATTTAGGATTGCCTTGGCTTTTTGGGCTGCTGTCGAAAAATCTTAAAGCATTCTGGCTGGGGAATTCTGGGAGTCGAAGTCCACCCTTCTTAAATTTCCCAAAGTGGTTGGGAAGCAAGAAGCATCAATTCAGGATTGAAAAACTGGGGAGACATAGGAACAAATGTGCAACCTCAGCAGAACCGGCAGCAAAGACAACAAGGCAGCTATTTTCGGAGTGAGGATTGACTCTTGTCTGTTGATCATTTCTCCTCGGTGGGGTGTTTGTTTTTCCCTCTTTTGAATTTCCGTTGCGGTTGAGCTCCCCCGGTTGAGTTAATAACCGTTATCGCCCAGTAACCAGCTTGCAAAGCAAATTGTTCCAAGTTAAGCAGGTATTTTTTAAAAAAAAAAAAACAAAAACTCCCAAGTCATCAGGATGAGGCAACGTCCAGGAAGGGGCTGAATTGAAAACATCTGGTGAGAACAACATGAGAGAGCATCTTTGTTTTTCAGCAGCTGTGGTCTGCTTGCCAAAGGTGAAGGCAAGCCCTGTCTGAAATTTATCTGCTTCAGGATTATTTAGATTATACAGATGGAGGCAAACAGCCTCAGAAGCCTCCCAGAATAGAGCAGGATCAACAAACAGTTGTGTGTTGTTGTTTTTTTGCAAAGTATTGTTGGACTGAAAAAAAGTAAGATCCGGAGAGATGCAGCTCAACTCTCCGCTTATCCTAAAACAGGAGTTGCCCACCTTTTGGACCTCAGGGACCTCCTAACTCATCATTTTAAACCCCACGGACCAGAGACTCAGGGACAAACCCCCAAAAAGTCTGCAGGAAAATCCCCCACCCTGTTTTCCTACTGATCGATCGTTCTTTATTTGGGATTGCAGGATACTGTCTCCAGCTCCCTTCTCAGGGAGAGAGGAGAGACTTTTGGCTTCATGCAAGGAAAGCAGCATAAGCAGCAGATATCTTACTTTCTCTCCCCCAAACTCCACCAGAAATGAGACTTTGCCAGCACAGCCTCTTGGAGCAGGAGGCCTTGCAGGGTCCCAAAGGCTCATTTCTGGCGGAGTTTGGGGGAGAGAAAGAAGGACTTTGGCTGCTTTCCTTGCACGTAGCCAAAAGCAGAAGGAGAAAGAAGCGGAAAGAAGCAGCCCGGTGGCCAGGCCAGGAGTGGGGGGAGAGTAGGGCAAGTTTCCCCCTCCTCCCTTCCCCCTTCCTCGCACTACCTCCAAGCAATACAAGCCTTGTGTTCCCACAGGCCATGTGGGCAGCACAGCTTTGTGTTCCTGCACAGCCTGGATTAATTGCTGTGGGGGGGGGGGCGGCGTTTCTCTGTGGACCACCAACATTTTCATGTGGACCACCAGTGGTCCCAGGCCCACTAGTTGGCGACCACTGTGCTAAAAGCATCCTTGGGCCTCTGATCTTGGGCTTCTCCTTGATGAACCCAGGGAAAGAAAGCATGGAAAAAAAAAAAAAGCAACCTTGGGTTTGAGTCAAATGTATCTTTGAACCCATTGGAAATCACCTCTTCGGCATCTAGAATTGCAAAATGAGCGATGGCATATTTGAGCCAAGTTTCACTCGAGAAAACATCCTTGCTCCAAGCCAAACACAGGATTTCAAGAGAGCCAAGGACAACAAGCAGAGACAGAGAGAGAGAGAGAGAGAGAGAGAGGGAGAGGACTACCGAAAAGGATCCCATGTGGAGCAATCCTCAGGACAATTGGAAAGTCTGCCCAAAAAAAGAATAAAATAGAATAGAGAACAGAGTTGGGAGGGCATCTAGTCCAACCTCCCGTCCAAGCAGGAGACCCTACACCATTTCTGACTGAGGGCAGTTCAATCTCTTCTTGAAAGCCTCCAGGGATGAAGCTCTCATAACTTCTGTTCCATTGATTGATGGTTCTCATTGTCAGAAAGTTTCTCCTTAGTTCCAGGTTGAATCTCTCCTTGGTCAGTTTCCACCCATTATTCCTTGTCTGGCCTTGGAGAATAGCTTGACCCCCTTCCTCCTCCTCTCTGGGGCAGCCCCTCAACTACTGAAAGATGCTCTCCTGTCTCCCCTGGTCCTTCTCTTCCCTAGATGAGCCAGGCCCGGTTCCTGCAACCGTCCATCGTATGTTTGAGCCTCCAGTCCCCTCATCCTCCGGGTTGCTCTTCTCTGCACTCTTTCCAGAGTCTCAATCTCTTTTTTCATATCATGTTGATTAAAACTGGATGCCGTATTCCAAGTGTGGTCCTACCAAGGCCTTATAAAGTGGTATTAACACTTCATGTGACTTAGATTCTATCCCCCTGTTAATGCAACTTAGGGATTGCATTGGCTTTTGGGGCTGCTGCTGCACATGGCTGGCTCCTATTTAACTGATTGTCTGCTGGGATACCCGAAGGATAATCATGCGTTCTTCCCAAGAGAAAAATAAAATGTGGAGTTAATTTAGCAAGCCATTGTAGGTACAAAGGTTGGTTGGTTGGTTGGTTTTGAAGGAGCTAGGTGCTGAAAGGGACGTGCCCAGGGAAAGGAAGAATCATAGAATTGCAGAATCAGACCAGAAGGGATCTTGGAAGTCATCTAGTCCAACCCCCCTGCCCAAGGCAGGAGTCCTTATAAAATCCAGGAGAAATGGTTGCTCAGTCTTTTCTTGAAAACTTCCAGGGAGAATCTTCTCAAGAACAACAACAACTTACCAGCTACTGGCAAGTAGCAAATTCCTGCAGAAAAACAGCCTCAAAAGACAAGCGAAAAGCAACGAAAAAACACATTTCTGGTTATGTTAGCAGGAAAACAGAAATTAACAACAAGAAAGGGGCGCCCTACAACCAAGAGAAGTGGGAAGATATTGGCAGGGGGTGGAAGAGAGTAGACCATTTAACTCATGTAGAGACAATCCTCCCCTTATGACTACCATTAGAACCAGAACTTTAGTTGCTAAGCAGGGAAAGGGAGTCATTTTACAGATAGACATTAACAGAATTGGAAGGGACTTTGTAGATCATCTAGTCTGACCCTCCCTCCCGCCCAAGCAGAGACTACACCATTTTTGACAGATGGCAGTCCAGTCTCTTCTTGAAAGCTTAATGGGTGTTACAACCTTTTTTTCCCCGTCCCGGTTGTTAAGCAAATCACCCTGGTTGTGAAGTGAGTCACATGGTTGTTAAGTGGATCCAGCTACCTCCCACCCCCAGCTGTTGATCACGTGATCCCTGGAATGCTGCAACCATTATAAATTACATGCTGGTTGCCAAGCATCCAAATTTTGACCATGTCACCATGGGGAGAATGCTGTGTCCTCGGTCATAAGTGTGAGGACTCATCACCAGTTTTCACCTGTCTCTTTGACCGGTTTAAGTCGAGAGCCACCTGTATTGGGCTTCCATCTTCCTCCTGGGACGGTGTGGCTCATGGGTTTAGCATGTTGGTTTTTCATTTGTGGGAAAATGCTCTTAATGAGTTGTGCAGCACTGTCAGTCCTTGGGAGCATGACAGGTTCGACAACTCAGCGGATAAAACAAAAATAAATAAACACAGTCCATGGTCCACACAGACACACAAACACACACACCCTCCCAGCTGAAGGGAACCCCCCCAGACAGCCTCTCCCACTCCCCCACCCCAGGCCTTTGATCTGTGCATGGATCAAATCTGGGGAATAAGCAATTTTTAATAATGTCTTAATCTGTGCCATCTTTTAATCATCTTTTAATTAGTTTTTACTTGTTTGATAACTTGTAAGACACCCAGAGTCACCTGTAGGGGAGATGAATAAAGACAGTTTTCCTCCTCCTCCTTCTTCCCCTCCTCCTCCTCCTCCATTTCTTCTCCTCCATTTCTCCTCCTCCTCCTCCATTTCTTCTCCTCCTCCATTTCTCTTATTCCTTCTTCTCCTTCTCCTCCTCCTTCTTCTGCTCCTCCTCCATTTCTTCTCCTTCTCCTCCTCCTCTTCCATTTCTTCTCCTCCGTTTTTCCTCCTCCTCCTCCCTCTTCTTCTCCTTCTCCTTCTCCATTTCTCCTCCTTCTTCTTTTCCTTCTCCTCTTCTATTTCTCCTTCTCCTCCTTCTTCTCCTCCTCCATTTCTTCTCCTTCCCCATTTCTTCTCCTCTCCTCCTTCTCCTCCCTTGACTTATGACAGCTGATTTGCTGGAGGTTTTTTAAGAAGGGCCTGGACTGTCTGAAATGGTATATAGAGTCACCTGCTTGAGCAGGGGGCCGGACTAGAAGACCTCCAAGGTTCCTCATTTCGTGGCCATTCGAAGTTAGAATGGCACTGAAAGAAAGTGAGGTATGACTATTTCTCACACCTCTCCACACTTTCCTCACAGCACCTGGTCATGTAATCAGCATGGTCACAACATGGTGAAAAATCAGATGCTCGGCAGCTGACTTGTACTTACGACAGTCACAGCATCCTGGAGGTCATGTGATTCCCCTTTGGTGACCTTCTGACCAGCAAAGTCCAATGGGGAAGCCAGATTCGCTTAACGACTGGGTTACTAGCTTGACAGCAACAATGATTCGCTTAATGATGGTGGCAAGAAAGGTCATAAAACGGGGCCAACAACTGTGGTGATTCCCATAACAAACTGCCCTGGGAAGTTGTTGGAGCTTCATCATCACTTGAGACTTTCAAGAAGAGACCGGACTGCCCTTTGTCAGAAATGGTGTAGAGCCTCCTGCATGGGCGGGTGGTGGGGTTGGGCTAGATGACCTACAAGGTCCCTTCCAACTCTGATTATCTGTTATCTGTTATTTAACTGTCTAAAATTGTTGGGACTGACATAAATAATAAATAATGGATTTTTCCCGAACTGGAACATGATGCAGGAGGTGCCTCCTTGGCCCATTTCAACATTGCGATACGTCCTCTCTCACCCGAAGGTTCTACTCTACCTGTGCAGGTGAGTCACCTGTGGCCAGGTAGGGAACAGGCTGCATTCCCGAAGGGAGGTGTCAACCTTAAAACGACCAGTTAATTCCTGTAAATTCGACGAGTTCAGCATACATTTCTGCGACAGTTGCCTTCGTGCAAAACTAGGAAGCAAAAAAAACCCCTCCAAATACTTGGAAAAATAATGTTTAAAAAAGCTCTCCTTGCTATTAAAAATAACGGGGGGGGGGGGAGAGGATGTGACCCAGATGTGCTGGGAGAGGGAGGGGACTTTCAGTGAAATGGCCAAGTGAAACCACCAGGGGCCGCTGGAAAGGCACTTGGTTTAAAAGGCAGGGCAGATGTTGGGAGCTTCACTCCCAGTTCTGAACCCAGCCGTGAGCTCTGGAGAAACTCCTGGATTACAAAAGACCCAGAGGACGCCAGAAGCAGAAGGAGGAGGAGAAGGAGAGCCTCCTTCGCCAGCACAGTCTCTCCGCTTTGAAGAACCGACCCCGGTTTGCTCCAGGCTCCTTCTCCGGCACCATCCCCATCTAGCTCTTTCTCTCTCTCAGTCCAGCTGGGTCCTGTGCCTTGCAGCATTGTTGAAGCAGGATGGCTGATGGCGGCCTCCAGATGTTGGGCTTCGTCCTGGCTTTCATAGGCTGGATTGGCATCGTGGTCAGCACGGCCATGCCCCAGTGGAAGATCTCCTCCTATGCGGGGGACAACATTGTGACTGCCCAAGCCATCTATGAAGGCCTCTGGATGTCCTGCGTCATGCAGAGCACGGGACAGGTGCAATGCAAGGTGTATGACTCCCTTCTCAAGTTGCAAGGTAAGTGTCTGTTGGGACATCTTTTTTTTTTTTTAGTTCTTAATTTTTACAACAAAAACAACAAATAAAAACTATCTTTCGGTTATACAGTGTGTCATCCAGGTACATATATATTGTGCACATAATAATAGTTGTATGCATTTAAGTTTACAGTCATATTGTATTCTAGTCAGCATTATATATCATGCTGTATCAATTTTACATTGTCATTAAATTTTTATTTCAATTTCAAACTATTCTTAAAAGCAAATCCCAACTTTTATGAAATTATATTCATGCTGTTGGGATGTCCTTCTTGAGGTGGGGGAGAAGAAGAGGCTGCCTTCACGCAACAGGTTTCTGAGGCGTGCCGAAGTATTCCACTTTCTGGCATCCAATGGTGCCATCAACCCATAGCTAGCCAAACAAGCCACCTTCATGCAACTTCTGCAGAATGCAGAACCAGGGATGTTGATGGGTCTTCAAACTTAGCCCAATCGCTTCTCAGGTGTAAACATGTTGGGCGAACCCAGGTGGGAGGGGGTCTCTTTGGTTGAGTCAAAGACCCTGATGGAGGCCTGGTGGGGTCTGAGATTGAGTCTGGCAGATGGTGAATTACTTGAGTCGGGAGGGTTGGACTAGATGACCTATAAAGTCCCTTCCAACTCTAAGTATCTGTTATCTGAGTCTTTCTAATCTCCTTTCCTTGAGTCCAGCTTGGCTCAGATCCCTGCTGGATCTTATGACATTTGTGGATTTGAATGTTGGCTGCCGAATTATTATTATTTTTTGTTGTTCAGTTTAACTTCTCAACAAACTTTAAGTTTGCAAGTTCTTCCGCCAGGGCTGTGCCGATGCCAGCATTGCCACCAGTTTGCGACAGATGATAGTTAAATTTTCTGAAATGTTGTGCATTGTTTTGTTTTTTAATAAGTTTTATTGTTACTTTTTTCCTTAATATACATAACTGTTTGATTTTGTGCGTTGTTTGAGCCCCCTATACCTGGTATGCCAATCAACTCTTTAGGAACTACACATATCTTCCTTCTTTCTTATCTTCTTTACTACCTCCTCTTACTGGTATTAGGATAATGATGATGATTACTCTGTTGCTTTGCACGGACAGTCCTGCACCGGAGACAAATTTCTTGTGTGTCTAATCTTGGCCAAAGAAAGCATTGTAATTCTACTCTAATTCTAATTCTTCCTGAGGGATAGCTCATCCAGATCCAAAGGACTGGATTGTGTCAGTTAGTCCAGCGTCTGAATTAATTACCTTAGGATCTGACACACTTCTTTGAACAAGCAGGATAAACGTCTTAAAAAACCCCGGAGCGTTTTGAAGAAATAAAGCCCACAAGCGAATTGTGTGTGTCTGTGAGTTGCGAAGGTTTTACGCAACTGGAAGAAAAGGCTCTGTTATTATCTTCTTCATAATGTTTGTCCAGTGAAGTGTACAGGCAGACCTGCAACGGCATGTAGGAACTGAACACGACTGAGCACTTCTGCGATCACAAACTTTGCACAATAGATTTGAAAACGCAACTTTTGGCAGCCAGGGCAAAGAGTTGGGTTTGAATTTCACACTTTGCGTTTATTAAACCCGAATTGTACGAGATGCACTTTGGAAAACTGGGCACCGCTGGGAACAGGAAAGGCTAAATTGACACGGTGGTGAAAATTGCAAACGCACGGGTGTTGTGTTGTGTTCTTCATCCAAAGATACATTCCTTGGAGTTGTACATAGTATTGCTAAGCTTGGTTAAAACGGGGTATGTGTAGTTTGGGATGGAGAAAGTCGTGAGAAGATCTGCATAGGACTGAACTGTTGGTCTGTTAGGCTTTTGCAAATGATAGAAAGACTTGGAAGTGCAGTTTGTGAAGTTTGATGCATTGTGTGAACGGGGAATGTCGTGAGAACCAAAACATCTTTGTTTTTTGAATTTGAATTTGCACATATTTGTTTCTTCAGCCGCTGCAGATGATAGAAACTCTGGAAGTATGGTTTGTGAAGCCTGATGCACGGTTCTGCACATTGTGTGAACGTAGAAGGACCTCTTTGTTTTGCTGTGCAAGATGTTACTTTTCATTCAGTGGGTAGGGACCCAAAAACACACATCAGAGAGGTGCTTTCTTGTTATATCTTGTTATATCTGTTATACGTGCAAGATGTGGGAAACAAGACATGGTTATAAAGAAACACACTGTGTGCTTATGAGTCTCTATGAATCTCCAAGGAAAGTCTCAGTCATCCAGGACATAGTTGGCCCAAAAGTGGTTTTTTTTTTCCCAGAAGCCAAATGGAGTTTCTTAGCTTTTTTTTTTCTTTTCTTGAAAACATTTCTCTTCGCATCCAAGAAGCTTCTTCAGTTCTTCAGACCATCTGGGTACTGAACTAAAGAAACTTCTTGTATGAGAAGAGAAACATTTTCAAGGAATAATCCAAGAAACTCCAATTGCTTTTTGAGGGGAAAAAGAAGCACCTTTTGGGTTATGAAGTGATTCCCAAGAGTTTAACCTCCTGCCTGACAGCCTCTTTTGTGTTAAGCGAACCTTACTTCAAATCAGCGAAGGTAGCAGCAGGCAGGGTTAGCTACAGACACTGAACCAATCAATATAAATCAATAACTTTTTTTTAAAAAAAAGAAGTAGGCCAGGTAGGGTGAGCAGGGAGAAAGGCTTGGATAAACTTGACTCGGAAAGGGAGGTCGTGAATTGGAATTTGAAATGTGAACGCTCGATTTGGAGACTCAAACAAAAGACACAAAACTGAACAAGGAAATTCAACCTTTTTTCGCCCACAAGTCTGGCATTTGGGACTGGGTGAGAGTTTGATGCTGCCTGGTTGGTGTTGGACCAAACAGTGCATTTGTGATTCAGCCCTATGTATCATTTTAATGATTTAAATTTTTAAATACTCTGTAGTGTGATTTGTGATGTGGAGTTTGGGGCACTGTGCTGGAGTAGCTTTTAAATTTCATTGTATTCGTGGAACGCAATGACAATAAAGGTATTCTATTCTATTCTATTCTATTCTATTCTATTCTATTCTGTTCTGTTCTGTTCTGTTCTGTTCTGTTCTGTTCTGTTCTGTTCTGTTCTGTTCTATAAGAGGGTGAGGGGGAAAGCACAATTGTGATCTTGGCTTATGGTGGAGGCAGCTGATAAGGGACAGAGAAGAATATTTTTTGCTCTTGGAGTTCAAATGAGCCCCATCTTGGCAATTCTGAAATGGGTCGAGTGGTGGGTAGGGAATTCTGGGATTCGAAGGTCACATCTTAAAACTATTGTTTTATTTGTGTATTGTCTTTATTATTGTTTTGAAAATGACTCATGGAGGCAACACATTAGCACACCTTCCTCCTCCTATTTTCCCCATACCAACAACCCTGTGAGGAAGGCTGGGCTAAGAAAGGGAGGGACTGGCCCCAAATCATACAATCAGCTTTCATGCGTAAGGTGGAACTAGAACTCACCGTCTCCTAGTGATAGCCAAAGTCACCCAATTGGCTTTCATGCCTGAATTGGGACTAGAACTCACTGTCACCAATGATTGGCCCAAAGACACCCAGCCATCTTTCATGCCTAAGGCAGAACTAGAACCCACAGCCTCCTGGTGATTGGCCCCATGTCACCCAGCTGGCTTTCATGTCTAAGGCAGGATTTGAATCCATGGTCTCTTGTCTACCTGGAGTTTCCTGGGAGATGCAGTCCACAACTCTTTAACCATGCCAAGTTTGGGAAACATGGGATTAACCAAACCATGGCCTCCCTGAGAGGGAGAGCTTACAAATCCATCATATTTTGCCTCGTAGACATTGAAGGTTGACGCTGAGATCAGTTCAGTTCTGAGGCTTTTTCGCTCTTTTGCTTTAAAGCAGGTTTGTAGGTTTTATATTGCTTGCATTCTTTTTTTCTTCTTCTCCTTCTGATTTTTGAAATAAGCTGTGTGCCATTTTCGGTGCCTTCTCCGAATAGTCTTGTAAAATCTTCCAGGACACCTACCTTTCTGAGTGGGTTTAAAAAGGGTAATAAATCACCAACCTAAGGACCAAATTACAATGCAGGTGCTCAAAATCAGACATGAGAAGTTCTATTTAAGTTCCTTATTCTCATGTATTATTATTTTTTCCCTGTATTATTATTATTATTTTTTCTGGAGGGATGCAGGGTAAACATGGCCTTGGAGAACATTTTATTCATAAATAATCTGAGGAGGCACTGAGTAGATTGATGTAGAAAGGGATTTGCTTTGCCAGGGAGCACAGATATTTAGCAAGGAGGTTGTGACTGAACCAGCAAAAGATCTGATTTCTGTTTGCAGCTGAATTCGATTCCGTGGCTTCCTTGTGTGACTCGACTGTGTTTGTGTGCACAGATGCCCACAAGTCCCATCTTGAGTCTCAATGGCTAGGAAAGCAGTGGATTCAGGAAAGGGAAAGGGTGATTCTTACGCTTATCATCAGCTCAGGAAGGGGCCTGGGAGATCATGTAGTCCAACCCCCCTGCCTGCCATGCAAACCACGGGTAGGAGGTTCCGGTGGCACTTGGATTAGCTTCAAGTCAAAACATCGCCTACTCACGATTTGGTCACACCTGCCTTGATGCTTCACTGTTAAAACAAGGAAAGAGCCAAAACAATTGTGTGTCTTAATCCAGGCAACTTTCAGAGCGGTGGACTTGAACTCCCAGAATTCCCTGGGCCAGCCGGGGAATTCTGGGAGATGGCGTCCACCCCTCTGAAAGCTGTCACGATTGAGAAACTGTAAGTTAGACCCTCCTGTTAGCACCTTTCTTGGAAGTTCGGAAGCCTAAGTCTTGGAAAGGCACTCTGCGCATGTTCAGAGGCTCCCTCTTCCCTCCCTTTCTTGCTCCAACACCGAGCTTTAAAAGTTGAGGATGCTGGACCTCCTTCTCTGGCTCCTGGTTAGGGAAATCTGGACCTCTGGATTCTGCACCCCAAACTTCCTGACCAATTAAGGGAGCGGGCGATGCAGCAAATGCACTCTGCGCATGACCAGAGGCACTGCTTGTGAGAGACTCAGAGAACCAACCACATTTTTGCAGAAAGTCCAGCAAAGTTTTTCTGGGACTCTTGAGCAAGGGGTGGTGTTGCCAGCCTAATTCATATCGGCGGGAGCCTCTTTGGGCTGGGTGTCACCCCAAATTTAGTCTCAAGAAGAACCTGTCCTGCATGGTGGCCCCTCCCTCGTGGTACAGGCACACCCTGACAGCTCCTGCAATGGGAACCAGCCTGGATTTGAACCCTTTTCCCGGCGGTTGGACAATGACACTCTGGAGGTGTCTGGTGGAGTGGAGAATGCCCACCTCCTCTCCGGGCATCCTCGTCTCCCTCTTTCTCTCTCCTGCTGAATGTTATTCCAATGGCATTTTTAAATTTCTTTTTTTTTCTTTTTACCCTTTTAAAGATATCAGCCTGTTAGGTTTTTAATGCTTGAATGCAGGAAGCTGCTCGGAGTTGTTTGCCATGAGAGACAGGCAGGGAATAAATTCAGTATCTAACTTACATAATTCTAAAAACAATCCACAAATTTATATTGTATTTTAATCTTCTGTTAAATCTGTTTGTTAAGAGCAATTAGACTTTATAGTGCTTTCCAGGCCTGTCAAAGCGGTTTACAGAGCCAGCTTCTTGCCCCCCAACAATCTGGGTCCTCATTTTACCCACCTCAGAAGGACGGAAGGCTGAGTCAACTTGGAGCCTGGTGGGATTCGATCTACCAAATTGCAGTACGAGTACATTGTACTCTAACCACTGTGCCACCGAGGCTCAATATATTAAGCACTGTAAATATGATTATTGATATATTATTTCTAGTAAAAGGAGTGATATTAAGAATACAGAGATTGACACAAAAATAGCATACAGAAATACCAAATAATCAAGAATGATAATTAAACAAAATATGCACATTAATATCAAATTTTATTTATTTTATTTTATTTTTATTTTATGTTATATTTTATTTTATTTTATTTATGAAGCTTACATGCCACCAACTGGCTGTTATTGTTGAAGAATCCATTGCCGGTCTTTACAAGGTGGAAGTTATTTAAGTTTAATGCTTGGCTCACTTAAAAAAAAAAAAAAATCACGCAGAATTAATTTTGGGGTCTGTTAAAAATGCCCCCATTGTTCTCAACCACCCTGATTCTCCCCATAGGAGGAATTTTTATACCCTAAAACACCAGGAACCTCTGGCTCAGCAGATGCCGGACAACCCCTTGAACCTGGTCCCCAAAATAATCCAGTTTCCGGGTTTCCTTACTCCTGAACAATCATCGAATCAAAGGTTTTCCCCAACCCATTCAGCCGACCGGAGGAGAGAATTTCTCCCTGGCCAACCTGTATGAATGCATCCAGGTGAGCTTCTGGTTTGGGCACATAACGTGGCACAATCTGTCCAGGTAGGAGGGAAGGAATTCGCAGAAGATTTTGGCAACCAGGTCAGAAAAGGCGGGTGAGTGGGAAGACTGTATCGCCTTCCATCCACACCGGGAGTCCCTGGGGCAGAATGGGCAGCTCTGGCTCCCTCTCAGAGACCAATCAGGAGCTCCTATGCACTCCATTGCCCCGCCCAGTCTCCGCCCCCTTTTTCACGAGCAGGAGTTCCTTGATCCATCTTCTAGCCCCTCCCAGTCTCCGCCCCTTTATTCAGAAGCAGGTTCTTTATCTTATGGCTCCGCCCAGTCTCCACCCCTTTTTAAGAGAAGGAGCTCCTTTTCCCAGGCTGGCTGGGGAATCCTGGGAGTTGGAAGTCCACAAGTCTTAAAGGTGCCGAGATTGGATTTGCTCTGTGTTGTAAAGGCTGCCTCCCTTCCTTCACCAGGATAAGTAAAGAACTAGTAGGCCCATTGACATTACCCCTTCGCCTGGCTTTATATTAATCTGAATCTGGAAACTCAGAAAATGAGTTTAATCAGAACCCAGCAGGACGTGTGATGGGCTTGAACCTGCCCATCAACTGAAGAGTCCTTGAGGACCACATTTGAAGTTGGCATTTCTGCTTGATGGGTTTGATCTTCCTCTAGGACAGGGTTGTGGTTAGCCAGCAGCAGGTGCGGATGGCTGAGGAGAGCGAGGACTCAGATGAGGGGCCAGGACCATCGGGGAGTGGAGTGCTACCTTCAGAGATTGTGGGGGTGGCAGCAGCAATGAGGAGGTTCCCGAGGAGCCTGTGCCAAGTCTGTGTGTGTACCAAGGATTGCTCGGAGGAAAGAACAGTTACAATAGCACAGGTGACTCGGAAGTAAGGCTGCAAGGTAATGGCCCCTCCTTCAAGAGGATAAAAGCCAGCTGTGAAACGAACATACTTTGCAGAAGGCAAGGATGATTTTGAAACTCCAACCTCGTGGACATTCCAGTATCCTGAGTTTGTATTGGAAGATTCTTGTATTGCAAATTATTTCTTGTCTGTTATCTTTTGGCAAGTCTCACACACTTTGACAAGGCTCCTACTTATCTCAGCTAATTATTTTGCAAAGCATTACAAGGTTTCTGTTCTCTTTAGATTGTATTTGATTTGTTGGAAAAGGGTGTGGGTCATAACTGACGGGGGGGGGGTGTCTCTGAACCTGAAAACATGAAGATTTGCGGACTTCAACTCCCAGAATTCCCTGACACTAATGCATTCCTTTCAATGTGTTTCCCCATTGTGGCCTGCTTACTCTCTTTAATCCCTTCCGCTGCAAACCCTCCGCTCTAAGAGAAAAGAAATAGGCATGGGTGGCTGGGGAAATTCTCAGAGTTTGAACTCCACAAGTCTTCAAGTTGCCAAATTTGGAGAGCCCTGCTCTAGGGGTCTTTTGGAGGTGGCCAGACATATTCTGGCCTACCTCGTGGTGTGGTCTGCTTGGGTTGAGGGTTTGCAAGCACAACCACAAGCAGAGGAATAGCACTGGGTGGGGACTTGTGCCCGGTGTGGAAAAGACCCAAACTAGATGTCCGTGAGTGCGCCAGCTCTGAATTGCTCTGCCAAAGTTTCTCTTCCTTTGCTTCCTGCAAGAGTCTCATGCTTTCATGCATGCCGTGTGAAGTTAGACAAGTCTTGGCTTGCTTCTGGGAAGTAAAGACTCCTTCCCTTCTTCTCCTGCAGTTCCTATCGCTGGAATTGCAGCTCTTGCAAAGGCTCCCCAGCCAGACCTTGGTTGGTTCCAAACCCTCCCTAGAACCTCTGCTCCATTCCCTCTGCGCCATCTCAGAAACCCACCTCTCTTCTGGGGGTCTTCAAACCCTCTTGGAGATGGAGGCCACCACCGTCGTTGTGGTTCTGAGCATCTCCTTCCTCCCGTTTGCTTGTTGGAAGCCCCTCAAAGGTCTCTCCTGTTATGAAAGAAGAGCAAGGGAGCGTCACAAACATGGGTGCCCCTTTTAGGTGTTGGATTGCAAAGCCCATCATCCGCAGAAAGCCATCGGTGGAGAAGGTCAAAGAAGCCCAGGCTGTGAGGGTTCAATGGAAGGTGGCCTTTCAAAGGCATGGTTGCATCCAAAGTTGGTGGGAACTGGACAGTAGATACATTAAAGTCTTCCTCTTTATCATCTTGAGGATTTTATGAGACCTTACCATTCCAGAGATACCCTGGTTCAGGGGTGGGATTCTACTGGTTCAGCCTGGTTTGGGCAAACTGGTAGTTCCAAGGATCAGCTGTGAACGAACCAGTTCACTCTGACAATCGGCTGTTGGGTCCACTTGTTTGCCTGGCTCTAATCTGTGTGTCAACCCATAAAACATTCTTATGCCTCTTTTAGTAGGTGCCATAACAACAGGGGAGGGGAGAGGAAGGAAATCTGGAAGTGCAGTGCAGCAGTTTGAAAGCGGAAGTACATTCCAACTCTTCTCTTTAAAAGATTGTAACTAAACTACTGGAGCTTTTGCCCGGGAATATGTTTAATTGGAGAATGTGAATGATAACACCCAGCCTGTGAAGGTGCTGAGTTGGAGAATCTGACTTATGACACACTAAGGTGGGAGGGAGGGAAACAGGGTCAAAGGGGGTTGTAAATGATGTATGCCAGAGTTGGCTTCATATAGAACAGGGCAAGTATGTCACCTCTAATGAATCCTTTGCAGTTTTTTGAAGTTTGGCTCGAGAATCATGATTTAATTAGGGCGATTGCTGGAATCCTGACATTGTGCTTGATATCCTGGTTTTCAAGCTCAGCTGATTCACACAGCACAACAGATTGCCATGGATTGCCGCGGATTGCCACACATCAGCTGTTGAACACACAGGGGTTGCTGGAGAAGGCCAGTAGCAACCGCTCTACACACACACACAAAGCGCATGCTCACCAAAGCGATTGTTACACCAGTCAAATTGTACCCCTGCCCTGGTTGCTTGGTCAACCCTGGTTTAAAAAAGTGAGCTAGTTGGGTGCTAGTGGGATCCAGGGTTCAACAAAGAGGGATAGGGCATTGTTGTGGTTCGCCGGCAGCCGGTGCAGACGGCAAAGATATCGGACAGTGAGGAAAAAAGGAGACCAGTCTGGGAGTCTGGGGAGGACTCAGACGAGGGTCATGCATCTGATGCAGAGATGGGGCCAGGACCATCTGGGAGTGGGGTGCTGACTCTGGAGCCTCTGGAGTCTGGCAGCAGGGAGGCAGAGGACCCAGGGGAGCCTGTTCCCAGTGTGCACTTTCACAAAACTGCTGGAAGGCTAGAGCAGCTGAAGCAGAAGGGGAGACTCGGGAGTAAGGCTGGGAAGTGATTGTCCCCAGAGGTGCTATTCAGCCAGTTCGCACCTACTCAGGCAAACCAGTAGCAAGAATTTGGAGTGGGTCACCGAACTGGTAGCAACATGTAGCTGGCCACACCCCCAACCCGGTCACCCAGTTTCCGCTCACTCGCTTGCCCCGCCCACCCAATGCTCGCTGCCCCAGTTTAAAGGAGGGCTGATCCCCTGCCCTAGCCATGCATTTTCAAGCAGCCACTTGGAAACACATGACTGTGGGCGGAACAGCGGTCCATGAACCTGCAAAACTGCTCCAAGGCTGGATTCTTCATGGACATGAGAAGTGTCGCTTCCCCTTATGAGTAAAGTACCTGGACTGAGAGGGAAAGAAAGTGTGTGTGGGGGAAATCCAGCCATGGGGAAGTTTGCAGGAGTTTCAAGTGCAAGTCCGTTTACCTGCAGAACTTCTCTAATGCTGGATTCACTTCCCCTTGTGAGTAAGGTGCCTGGAGTGAGAGGAAATAAAGGCTGACAGATGTATGTGTGTGTGTGTATCTCATCTGCCATCTTCAGGCTTCTGTATGGATATGGGTCTTAAAGCTCCTGCTTTTAAATTTGAGGCTGGTCCATTCTGATTGGTTGGGAGCCTGGACCTGTTTCATTGGACTTGGAGTTTGATTGATTGGTGTTCCTGGTTTCTTCTGTCTGTTTTGTGGCTTTGATTGGCTGGCAACAGTCTGTTCTTGTGTTGGAGGCTTT
>BLBF01000076.1:723030-742951 GCA_015471245.1 Laticauda colubrina | reverse complement strand
ATTCTATTCTATTCTATTCTATTCTATTCTATTCTATTCTATTCTATTTTATTCTTTGCTATATTCCAATATCCTATTGGATTGTTTCCTAGTATGATTTGATTGCTTATTGTACCTTATGACTATCACTAAGTGTTGTCCCTGATGATTCTTGACTCTTGACAAATGTCTCTTTCCCTGTATGCACACTGAGAGCTTTTGCACCAAGACAAATTCCTTGTGCGTCCAATCACACTTGGCCAATAAAGAATTCTCTTCTGTTCTAATTTTCCAGCATTGTGTGAGTGCGATTCTCGCTGCTGTAGTTATATGCAAAATCATATATTTTATCTTTTTATTATATTTCCCCTTAATTATCCCTAAAAGGAACACTTCCGGCTTCAGTTCTATATGACAGTTAGTTCTTGCATACGACCATTTTTGTATTTTAATCCAATATTTTTTTACTTCGGGGCAGAGCCACCATGAGTGAAAGAAGGTACCTTCTCTCTGTTTGCATTTCCAACAGCTCAGATTTCGGTACATTTTTGCCAACCTTGTTGAGGACCAAATGCCAATGATGAAACATCTTATATTGATTTTCCTTATATGCAGCAGATAGCTGTACTTCTTTGGGTGGGGAGAAATAAAATGAGTTTAAACGGACATCCAACTTCATGTCTAAGATAATCTTCCCTCTACACAATGCCAGTTGTAAACTCACTAGGGGAATTAATTCGTTAACTAACTAAACCATGGCGGCAATTCACTTTACAACCGTTACAAGCAAAGTCATACAATGGAGCAAAATTCACTTAACAGCTGTTTCGCTTAGAGACAGAAATTTGGAGTTCAATTGTGGTGATAATCTCTACTCCTTTTTCCCCCTTTTCTCTGGTAAACTGGGGTGTGAGAGAGAGAGGGCCTGACCCCAAAGTCATTCAGCTAACTTTTGCGCCTAAGGTATGACTAGAACTCACCATCTCCTAGTTCCTAGCCAGCTGCTTTAACCATTAGACCAAACCATCCATGCAAATACTGCATTGGTTTATTGGGAAGTTGTTGAATATCATGTCTTTCCTCTTTAAGGCAGGGGTGGGGAATGGTAGACCCTTTATGACTTGTGGACTTCAACTCCCAGAATTCCTGAGCCAGCATGGCTGCCTCAGGAATTCTGGGAGTTGAAGTCCACAAGTCATACAGGGGCCATCGTTGCCCACCTCTGTTTTAAGGGAAGGTGGTAGGTTTGAAATGCCCGGAAGGAACTGGGCGGTGGGTTCTCTTCCTCTGGATCAGGAGAACGTGACCGAGTGTGGCTGCCCAGCCAGTTAGGACCTTTGACATGCAAGTCACAGTGGTTCTTGCATCCCCGTGACTCTGGAGTCTTCAGGACCATCTTCTGCAGCTGAGATCAGTCATGTTGGCTTAGCTGCTGCTCCATGGACCACTTGGAGAACATGGTTGGTAGCATTTGCTCAGGAGGGGTGGGAGGTTCCCCAGCAAAGGAAATTTTCTGCTCATCTCATTGACCAGAGGGATGTCCTCTGTCCTTCTGAAGCCAGAGGTTCCTTCTCCTCCTCCATCACCACCACCATAATTCCTTCTCTTTCTCTATCACATTCTCCTTCTCGTCCACCAGTTTTCCTTCTTTCTCTTCTTCTTCTCCTCCACCAGTTCTCCTCCTCTTCTCCTCCCCCACCCGCATTTCTCCTTCTCTTTCCTCTACCAATTCTACTTCTCCTAGTTCTCCTCCTCTACCACTTCTCCTTCTCTTTCTCCTCCATCAGTTCTCCTTCCTCTTTTCTTCTCTTTCTCTATCACCGTCTCCTTCTCTTCCATCAGTTCTTCTTTTGCTCCCCTAATTCTCCTTCCCCTTCTCTTCCCATTCACCAGTTCCCCTTATCCTTTTCATCGACCAATTCTCCTCCTCCTCCTCCACCAGTTCTTCTCTTTCTCCTCCTTCTCCCCCAGCAATTTTCCTCCTTTTCCTCCACCAGTTGTTCTCCTTTTCCTCCTCCTCCTCTCCACCAACCCTCCTTGTCTTTCTTCTTCTCCTTGTCCTTCTCCTCCACCAGTTTTCTCTTCTCCTTCTTCCTTTCAAGAATGTTAAAGTGTGCAGCAGCAGCCAAAAAAGCCAATGCGATCCTAAATTACATTAGCAGACAGAGGGATACAATCCAGATCAAGGGAGGTACTAATACCACTCTATAAAGCCTTAATAAGACCACACCTAGAGTCCTGTGTCCAGTTATAGTCACCACACTATATAAAAGAGATTGAGATTCTGGAAAGAGTGTAGAGAAGAGCAACCAGGAGGATGAGAGGACTGGAGACTCAAACATACGACCGACGGTTGCAGGAACTGGGCCTGGCTGGTCTAGGGAAGAGAAGGACCAGGAGAGGCATGAGAGCATCTTCCAGTATTTGAGGGGCTGCCCCAGAGAGGAGGAGGAAGGGGGTCAAGCTATTTTCTGAAGTGCCTGCAGGCCAGGCAAGGAATAATGGAGACTGAACAAGGAGAGATTCAACCTGGAAATAAGGGGAAACTTTCTGACAGGGAGAACAATCCACTCAGGGAACAGAAGTTGCCTTCAGATGTTGTGGGAGCTTCATCCTTGGAGGCATTTCAGGAAGAAATGCCAAGTCTTCAAAAGAACAGTACTAGGACTAGGGATGTCTTTCAAAGGGTCTGCTGGAAGAAGATGGCTACTTCTGCCCCTGAGCATCCAATTATTCACGAGGGCAGGAACTTCTTCCCCTCCACAACCAGAAATGAGCAACAGCTTTTGAGAAGAACGTTCTTGGGGGGATACCATGAGGGGGAGGAAGAGGTGATGAAGAACTTGAGTCAGAATTCCATTCCAAAGAGGACAACTATGGTGGTGATCACATTTGTTTTTTCCTCTGTCTTCTGAGAACTTCGGGTAGGATGGGATTTGCATAAATACTGCTTCCCACCAGGAACATGAAGGGTTTTCTTTGATCCCGGCTCTGAATTTAATTTAAAGCCAACACCTTGAACAGCAAGGAAGTTGTTGACAGGACAAATCCGATGCTGAGATCTAAGGCAGCTTCTGAAGCCCCCTGGCAAAGTCAACTCTACAGGAGCTAAGAAGTCTTGCTCCCTGTGGAGGAAGGGTGTGTCCACTGTGTCCAGGAATCCACCACTTGGTCTACTTTCCTTCTTTTAAGCTGCTGCCTGCCTCTTGCACCAGATCTCCCCCAGGCTGGTGGCCTCCCCATGGATGAACCTTGCACCGGTTTATTCAAAATCAGGGCAGTACAAGGATTCCTTATCTTCAAACAGGGGTCTTCAAACTTGGCAGCTTTAAGACTTGTGGACTTCAACTCCCAGAATTCCTCCTTCAGTCATGTTAGCTCAGGAACTCTGGGAGTTGAACTGCACAGGTCTTAAAGCTGCCAAGTTTGAAGACCCTTGTCCTAGACCATTTCGGTTGTCCAGCCTCTTCTTAAAAGCCTCCAGTGACGGAGCCGCCCCAACTTCTGGAAGCAACTTTTGTTCTACTGGTTCATTGTCCTCAGTGTTAGGAAGTTTCTCCTCAATTCCAGGTTGCTTCTCTTCTGGGTTAGTTTCCATCCATTACTTCTTCTCCTGCCTTCTGGGGCTTTGGAGAAGAGGTTGACCCCCTCCTCTTCTCTGGGGCAGCCCCTCAAATACTGCAAGACTGCTTTCATGTCACCCCTGGTGCTTATCTTCATTAGACTAGACCTATCCAATTCCTATCGGGACGTCGTGGCTCAGGGGCTAAGATGCTGAGCTTGTTGATCAGAAACGTCGGCAGTTCAGCGGTTCAAATCCCCAGCACCGCATTAAGGAGGGAGCTCCCGTTCCTTGTCCCAGCTTCTGCTAACCCAGCAGTTGGAAAGCATGTTAAAAAAAAAAAATGCAAGTAGAAAAATAGGGACCCCTTTGGTGGGAAGGGACCGGCGTTCCTTGTGCCTTCAAAGGCGTTTCGTCATGCCGGCCACTTGACCACTGAGACGTCTTCGGACAGCACTGGCTCTTCTTTGGCTTTGTAACAGAGATGAGCACCGGTCTGTCGAGTTGGGAATGACTAGCATGCATGAGCGAAGGGAACCTTTACCTTTTACCTTATCCAATTCCTGCAACTCTTCTTCAGAAGACATCCAAGGTCCCTTCTAACTCCTCTTAATCCTCTTGGTTGCTCTACTCTGCACTCTTTCCAGAGTCTCTACATCTTTTTTTATAACGTGGTGACCAA
Organism: Laticauda colubrina; assembly: GCA_015471245.1. NCBI lineage: Eukaryota > Metazoa > Chordata > Lepidosauria > Squamata > Elapidae > Laticauda > Laticauda colubrina. The sequence goes on along the minus strand of BLBF01000076.1, from coordinate 738,728 downwards.
AACCGGATGCAGGATTCTAAATGTGGTCTTACAAAGGCCTTACAAAGCAGTACTAACACTTCACCTGATCTCGATTCTATCCTTCTGTAGGATAGGAGATGGTGCCTAAGTGAGTTGAACCTTATTTTATGACCTTTCTTGTCACAGTTGTTAGGTAAATCAGATGGTCATTGAGCAAATCCGATTCCTCTGTTGACTTTTGCTTCCTGAGCCAACATGGGGAAAGATGGCCCTTTGGATGACTTGTGGACTTCAAGTCCCAGAATTCCTGACGCAACATGGGGAACGATGGGCCTTTGATGTTCCCATCTCTGGGTTAGAACTATGTGAGAAGCTGAAAGTAGGTGTGGACTTTTTTTCCTCCAGAGAAGAAATTTGGGGTGTGAACAGCACCTCCCTGATCCTCCTGGGCTGGGCTGCATTAAGACTTGAAAGCGAGACCACCGGAGAAGTTGCAAAAGCATGCCAGAAAAAGTCCTTTCCTGCTGTTTTCCACCAGGAAATCTGGAACGGATGAAGCCTGCCTATAAAATAAAGACAAACACAACGTCAACAATGAAGAAGTGCCAACCAGTGGGTGCAGAGATCCTTTGCTTTGCTTCTGAGTTGCAGGTGCCTCTCATTCACATCTTTAATTGGGTTTGTTGTTTGAATGTCTTATGGAAGAGGGCGATTAAAACATCCATTACCAAATGTGCGAAGGTACAGAAAATGATGATTGATAACTCGCCCAGATCTGAGGCTCTAAAATCTTGTTTAGTGCAGGTGGAAACAAGAGAGGGTTAACCCTTGGCTTGCCTAGATACAGACCGCCCTTGACTTACGACCGCAATTGAGCTCAGAGTTTTCATTGCTAAGCCAGTCCCTTGTTCAAGTGAGGTTTGGCTCCATTTTACGAACTTTCTTGCTCGGTCGTTTAGTTGGTAACATGGTTCTTAAGCAGATCTAGCTTGCTTGTCAGAAGGTCGCAAAAGGGGATCGCGTAACCCTGGGACTGTCAATTCGTAAAGCATTCCTCTGCCTGTTTTCGAGTTCCCATACACAAGGGAGGGGGAATCTGAAGGAGCAGTGTGGCAGATTAAAACCAGAAGTACATTCCACGCTTCTCTTACAAAGATTGTAGCTAGGCTACCGGATCTTCTGCCGGATTGGAGAACGTGATTGATGACACCCGGCCCGTGAAGGTGCTTCATCGGAGAATCTGATTTATGACACACCCAGGAGGGAGGGGAGGAAACAGGGTCACAGGGGATTGTGAATTACGTAGGCCAGAGTTGGTTTCATTTAGGTTAATGCCAGCATGTTGCTCCTAATAAATCTTTTCAAGTTGGGCTTGAGGATCATGATTTAATTAGAACAATTGCTGGAATCCTGACAGGGACACACAACCGTCATAATTGCAACCCAGTTGCCAACTGTCTGGATTTGGATCACGTGACCACGGGGATGCTGCAATGGTTGTTAAGTGGGGAAAAATGGTCATAAGTCACTTTTTCCAGTGCCTGTAACTCTGAATGGTCACTAAATGAGCTATTGTAAAAGGAGGACTATCTGTATGGAAATTTGCAATGCATTGTGGTCGATTCTGAAGATCGGGGCCCATTGCTGGCTATGGAAGCAATAACAGGGCTAATGAATATGAAGTCTTATATAACTTCTCTCAAAATTCCTCAGGATGGTATCACTGCACCACAATGCCAAGCACCAAACTCCCTGGGTCTTTCGCATTGAAGCACCTTGGTCAAGCAACGTTGGCTTTTTTTTGGGGGGGGGGGCAGCTGCCCAAAAAGCCAACGCAGTCCTAGCCTGCATTAACAGAGGGAGAGAATAAAGATCATGTGAAGTGTTAATACCAGTTTACAAGGCCTTGGTAAGGCCACACTTGGAATATTCCATCCAGTTTTGGTCACCGCATTATAAAAAAAGAAAATATTGAGATTCTTGAAAGAGTGCAGAGAAAAGCAAGAAGGAGGATTAATCTTACCTTTTCTTTTAATGTACACTGAGAGCATATGCACCAAGACCAATTCCTTGTGTGTCTAATCATACTTGGCCAATAAAGAATTCATTCATTTGGGAGCATCATCACTTGAGACTTTCAAGAAGAGACTGCACAGCCATTTGTCAGAAATGGTGTAGGGTCTCCCGCTTGGATGGGGGGGGGGTTTGGACTAGATGACCTACAAGGTCCCTTCCAACTCTGATCATCTGTTATCCATTATCTGTTATTCATTCATTAAGGGGACTGGAGGATAAAACATATGAAGAATAGGTGCAGGAATTGGGTTTGTCTAGTCTAGAGAAAAGAATCGGGGTGACATGATAGCAGTCTTCCAATTTTTGAGGGTCTGCCCCAAAGAAGAGGAGAGGGTCAAGCTATTCTCCAAAGCACCAGAAGGTAGAACAAGAAGCAATGGGTGGAAGCTGTTTGGAATATAAGTCATCTAACAGGTATTTGGGTTAGAAATATATAAACCAGGATAAACCTGTGAATGATTTTTGGACTGCTTATTTTGGACTTTTCTTAAACCTTTCTGGAAGTAAAAAACTACATTTACTGTACAGTGTATCTGTGTGCTGTGTGTGTGTGTTATTCAAACACTTCTCTCAAATATGTCTCCCTGTATGCGCTCATTCTCCTAACAGGGAATTACCTCAACAGAAGCCAATTCTTACCACGAATCCTCGCTAATAAGCTTTTTCAGCTTAGCAGGTTTTGCAAAAGGAACCCTTGAGTTTAGCCTCTCAGCAACCATCAGGGACTCCTAAACATCTTCCAGGGGTCGATTGGCTGTGCACCAATGACTGTCTCTCCTGCCCAGAGTTGAGGGCCTGTCTCCCTGAGCACATGAAGTGTCACCTTGGGGACTCATCTCGTATAGCCCTTTCAGGTTGAACAAGAAGAGACACAGCCGACAAACCCACATGAGATTAATTAATCTCACACAAGGGATAATCCTGAAGAGTGCAGAGTATGTGAGGTCCTTGGTGGTCCCTGAGCTTGGTTGCTTTCCTGTAGATCAGGGGTCTCCAAACTTGGCAGCTTTAAGACTTGTGGATTTCAACTCCCAGAATTCCTCAGCCAGCCATGCTCCCAAGCCATCCTGGGAGTTGAAGTCCACAAGTCTTAAAGTTGCCAAGTTTGGAAATCCCTGTTGTAGATGTTTCATTACCAAGCTAGGTAACATCATTAGGACTAGAAGAGAGAGGATTAGTGAAGTGGGAGAAGGAGATAGGAGGGGGGAGGAGGGGGAGGGGGAGGCATCAATGACTGTGAGGTCCTTGGTATTTTTGTTTCCTTGCAGGTATTTCATTACCAATTTAGGAAACATCACTAGTGCTAGAAGGGTGTCTAGTTTGCTCCCTGTTTATATACATTATAACCCCACTCCCTACTAGCATGATGATATCACCTAGTTTGGTAATGAAATTTCTACAAGAAAACAACCAAACTCAGAGAGCACCGAGGAATGACATGAAGAAATAAACTCTTTGGTGGCCTAATATGGTTACCACAATGCATGAAAAGAAACCTGTAGATTATCCCATCCTAGATTGGCATCAGCCCCGGAGTCCTTTCAGGGAAGGGATTCAATTTAATAGTAAAAAAAGGCAGGCATGGTCCTATCTAAAGATACACTAGTAGAAGATGGTAAAATAAGTTTCTTTCAGCCTGAAACCTGTAGAGATCCTCAATCATCCAGGACCTGGTTGTCCCAAAGGTGATTTTTTAGGAGGCAACTGGACTTTCTGGTTTTTCTTTGAAGACATTTCTCTTCTCATCCCAGAAGCTTCTTCAGCTGTGACTGGATGGTGGAGAAGGGAAGGATCTATATTCCTTGCAGACAGCTGGTCATTTGCATCCTTTTCAGAGGGTCGTTGAGACCACCTGGAGGTCTGTGTTCTCAGGGTCACTGGAATGGTGTAAGTGGTTCCTGCACTCTGCAATATTTTTTTTCTGGAAATCCATTCCTTACTCCCACATCATTCGAAGGCTGTTCATCCCAAATTGGATAGTTAAAAGTCTGTAGAGATTCTCAATCCTCTAGGTCCTGGTTGTCCCAAAAGTGGGTTTTTTTCAGGAGGCAACTGGACTTCCTGATTTTTCCTTTGAAGACATTTCTCCTCTCATCCCAGAAGCTTCTTCAGCTCTGACTGGATGGTGGGGAAGGGAAGGATTTATCAGGCTGGGATATCAGAAATGGCTTCCCACCTGATCATGTTGTTGGTCCTTCAGTCCATGTGGATGTAAAGCAATGTTCTTCCTCTCTCTTTCAGGCAGCCTGCAAGCAACCCGGGCCTTGATGGTGTCCAGCATCCTTTTGGGTCTCATTGGATTTTTTGTCGCCATGATTGGCATGAAGTGCATGAAGTGCTTGGAAGACGATGAGGTCAAGAAGTCAAGGATGGCTATTCTTGGAGGTGTCATCTTCCTCATTTCAGGTGAAGAATGCCTTTCTTCTTTAAATCCATGGCTGTGGACCGGGGTTCGCCTTGGCCCTCGTGCTGTTTTGTGGTCTTGCAAAGAGACATCGGTATGGAAGCCACCAGAGATGGGTCAGTAGGTTGGATTCCTGGGAAAGGGGGTGATACAAAGTGGAAAATCAACCATCTGTAGGGTATGGGTGGGGAGAAGATGCCTAGTCTGAGATCAGCCTTGCTGAAGGTTGAGATGGGTGGACAGTGGATGACTTGGAGATAACTGGGGAATCCCAACCTGGGAGAGAAGACAACCTGGGTGTAAATCAGATCAATGAATGGTCTGACCAAGATACAAACAGGGGAAGTCCTGTTTTGCAACATGAGATGTTGGCCAACTTTCCTCAAAGAAGGGCCCTCCAGTTCTGTAACAATGGAATAGTGTCTACAGAGCTTGTGATATTTCTGGATGCTTTGAGGAAGAGGCTGGACAGTCCCTTCTCATGATGGCTTCGCTGATTTCATTACACAGTGGAGAAGGTTGGATGAGATGAGGGTTGCCAACTTGGAGATGGGTGGACTCCAACTCCCACAATTCCCCAGCCAGGGGGAGTTGGAGTCCACCCATTTTCGAGTTGCCAATCCTGAGACATACTCTATGTCAGGGGTCTCCAACCTTGGCAACTTTAAGACTTGTAGACTTCAACTCCCAGTATTCCTCAGCCAGCAAAGCTCCCAAAGGAATATTGGGAGTTGAAGTCTACAACTCTTAAATTTTCCAAGGTTGGAGACCCCTGTTCTATGTATCCCAAACTATAATTCCATTATTCTAGATGTGTTGAACTTCAGTTCTCGTATCATGTCCAACACACCTGGAAGGGACTATCTTGACTGAGGAAAGCTGGTGTGAATTGGTGTGACAAGCAGCCACTCTTGCTGGATGACTACAAGCAGCCCTTCCTTTTGGAAGTTGTTGACTTCACAATACCTCTTACTTCTCGCCTTCCTTCCTACAGGCTTTGCCGCCTTAGTGGCTACCTCGTGGTATGGCAACCTTATCACACAGGACTTTTTCAACCCTTACACCCCAGTCAACACCAGGTAAGTCACATCTCAATGAAACTCTAGACTCAACTGATAGGGTGGGGCAGAAAGATCTCAATGAAATTTAGATTGACCTTCTGCTGATGGAATAACAGAGTTGGAAGGAGCCTTGGAGATCTTCTAGTCCAACTCCCTGCTCAAGAAGTTGACCCTGTACCATTCTGGATCAATAGCTGTCCATCCCTTCTGAAAGACCTCCAGTGATGAAGATGAATGAAGATGAATCAGCATAGTTATTGCCGCTTTAAGACTGAGGATGGGTCCCACAGGGTTTTACCACTTTAACAACTGTCTATATATAAATGCGGCCATGAGAGGGCGTATCTCTTTTCTCCTTGTGTTCTGTCTCCATTGTGGTTCTCCATGTAGAGTAAAGAAGATTGATTGCTTGCCAGGTATTTGCCTACCACGTATATGTATGTATATAGCAGTCTTGTATACGCACCACTGTTAAAAGACAAAGCCTCTGTGTGCTGTGTTGTGCTCCTGGGTTGTCCCACAATAGTAATGACGCTGCAAACACTCTGATAAGTTGCACCCACAACTTCTGGAGGCAACTTGTCCGCTGATTGACTGTCAGGACATTTCTCCTTAATTCCAGGTTGCATCTCTCCTTGATTATTTTCCATCTGTTGCTTCTTGTCCTGCCTTCTAGGGCTTTGGAAAATAGGTTGACCCCCCCTCTTCTTTGGGGCAGCCCCTTAAATAAGGGAACATTGCTATCGTCTTTCTCTTCATTAGACTAGGCATACACCAGTCCTTTAACTGTTCTTTATACATTTTAGCCTCCACTCCCCTGATCATCTTTGATGCTAGTCTCAACATATTTTTCATATCATGAACAAAACTGGATGCCAGTATTCCAGTGTGGCCTTACGAAGGCTTTGTAAAGAGGTGCGAATACTTCATGTGATTTTGATTCTACGCCTCTGTTTAAACAACTCAGGATTGCATTAGCTTTTTTGGCTTTCTCCGTACATGACTGACTCATATTTCATTGATAATAGTATGACTCCAAGATTCCTCTCACAGTTGTTTATTGGTTTTGAGCCAGGTTTTGCCTAATCTGTATTTGTACCTTTGGTTTTTCCTGCCCAGGTATAAAACTTTGCTTTCCTCCACATTAACATTCATTTTGTTGGATGGGACCCATTGTTTAAGTCTGTCAAGATATTTTTGGATCCTGAGCTTGTCTTCTGGGGTGTTGGCTAATCCTGCCAGCTTAGTAACATCTGCAAATTTGAGGAGTTCCCCTTCTATTCCCTCATCTAAGATGGAACCTTGGAGTGTCCCACTGCTTACTTCTCTCTATGTGGATATAGTATCATTAAGGACTACTCATTGAGTACCATTTGTCAGCCGGTTACAAATCCATCTGGTGGTGATACTATCTATCCCTGTTTCCAGTACTGATCAACAGATAAGCAGATAATCAGAGTTGGAAGGGACCTTGTAGGTCATCTAGTCCAACCCCCCACCCAAGCAGGACACCTTACACCATTTCTGACAGAAGGCAATCCAATCTCTTCTTGAAAGTCTCCAGGGATGAAGCTCCCACAAATTCTGAGGGCAACTTCTGTTCCCTGGGTTGATTGTTCTCCCTGTCAGAAAATTTCTCCTTATTTCCAGGTTGAATCTCTCCTTGGTCAGTTTCCATCCATTCTTCCTTCTCTGGCCTTCAGGTGCCTTGGAAAATAGCTTGACCCCCTTCCTCCTCTCTGGGGCAGCCCCTCAAATACTGGAAGGCTGCTCTCCTGTCTCCCCTGGTCCTTCTCCTCCCTAGACTAGCCAGGCCCAGTTCCTGCAACTGTCCATCATAGGTTTTAGCCTCCAGTTCCCTCATCATCCTGGTTGCTCTTCTCTGCACTCTTTCTAGAGTCCCAACCTCTTTTTTATAGTGTGGTAACCAAAACTGGATGCAGTATTTGAGATGTGGTCTTACTAAGGCTTTTTCTAGCTTACCAAGAAGTAGGTTGTGGTTTACTTTGTTGAATGCCTTACTGAGGTCAAAGTATCTTATATCCACAGCATTTTGCTGGTCTACTAATTCAGTCACTTGGTCAAAGACTGAAATAAGATTGGTTTGGCATGATCTGTTTTTAACCAACCTATGATGGCTTCCCCCACAAAAAAGTCACTGATTTCCCCTAGTCCCCTGCCCAGGCCACCTGCTCCAATCTGTGCTGCTGCCATTGACTAGAGAAAGTCTAAAATTAATTTCCAAGAAGGCATATGAGCAATCTGCTATATGGTGAGGCTCGTTGCTCTCCGCTGCCCTTTCACAGCTCAGCAATGTTCCCCAGACCATATGTGGGAAAGGCCCGTGCCAACGAGAGAGCTCATGCAATTCCACCTTCACTTCGGAATCTCATCTAGCCTCCCGCTGTCATCCTCGCAGCTTCAAGGAAGGCAGCCAAGACGCGCATGCTGCAACCTGTGGGTCATGTGGTGTGTGGAATTTGGGAACCAGCCAGAGGATGTGAATGAGGGAACAGCAGATTCTAAAGCAATGTCAGGATTACAAGCGGGGGTGTTTAGACCTGCAGGGACAAGTGAGGAGGTCATTGCTGGGAGAAAGATCTAGGCGAGGGTTTCTCAATCTTGGCCGCTTTGAGATGGGTGGACTTTATAAGGTTTCCTGGTTGAGCAGGGGCTTGGACTAACGGAACAACAGAATGTAGAATAACAGACCTTGGAGGTCTTCTAGTCTAACCCCTGCTCAAGCAGGAGACCCTATTCCATTTCAGACAAAGGGTTGTCCAATCTCCTTTTTAAATACCTCCAGTGTTGGAGCACCCACAACTTCTGGAGGCAACTTCTGTTCCACTGGTTGATTGTTCTCCTTATCAGGAAATGTTCTCCTTATTTCCAGGTTGAATCTCTCCTTGTTCAGTTTCCATCCATTCTTCCTTGTCTGGCCTACCGGCACTTCGGAAAATAGCTTGACCCCCCTTCCTCCTCCTCTCTGTGGCAGCCCCTCAGATATTGGAAGATGCTCTCCTGTCTCCCCTGGTCCTTCTCTTCCCTAGACCAGCCAGGCCCGGTTCCTGCAACCGTCGGTCGTATGTTTCAGCCTCCAGTCCCCTCCTCATCCTGGTTGCTCTTCTCTGCAGCTTTGTTGAGTCTCAACATCTTTTTTATAATGTGGCGAACAAAATTGGATGCAGGACTCTAGGTGTGGTCATCATTCATTTCCCCCTTTGAGCCTGGTCTTCCCCCCACCCCCTGGATGTATAGTCTCCAATAGCCAAATCCATAGCCAAGAATCATCAATCAGGCTCTCCAGTAATAAGCTTGCGCACCAACAACTTCAGCTGACTAGCAATTATCTGAAGCATTTAAGGAATGCACTGCTTTCCCCCCACTCCCTTTCTGCTTGCAACTCTAAAAGACCAGAGAAATATTTTTGAGTTGACAGTGATCACACTTAATGTGATCTTGATTCTCTCCCTCTGTTCATGCAGCCTAGAACTGTGTTGCCATTTTTTTGGTAGCTGCCAAAGACGGCTGGCTCACATTGTCCATGAGGACTCCAAGATCTCATAGAAGACCTCCAGGGTCCCTTCCAACTCGGTTATTCTGTCTATTGAGTGTCGCCAAATAAAGATGATGGATTGTTCCACCTCATTCTTGGACTGACCATCTCTTTCCTCCTCAGGTTCGAATTCGGCCAGGCACTCTTCATCGGCTGGGCGGCCTCCTCCCTGAGCATCTTGGGTGGCGCCTTCCTCTGCTGCTGGTGCCCCCGGCAAGAGATCTCCTACCCGTCGACTCGGCCGTACCCCAAGAGTGTCCCTTCCACCGGGAAGAATTACGTATAATATGATGGGGAAGGATGACATGAAACGCCGGCATCAGACGACCCCAAGGGACACTGCTTTACTCCTGCCCTGCCCTACGCTGAGCAAGCTTGCTTTGGCACACCACCTTCGCCCATGCCCCATAAGTGAACTGGGCCTCTTTGTATCCATGCCTCCATTTCTGCTCCTGGCCGGGTCCTGCTCTCATTTCCTCCGATAGGAAAACCGAGGAAAGGATTTGTCCTGAAATCACACATGCAGGCATAGGGAACACCACCTTCCCTCAGTGAGAGGGCCGACAAGGTAGCCAGTCCCATTTTGGACCCTTCTGTCTCCCCTTCTTCATTCTCTTAATGCCGACGGAAAGTCTTCTCCCTCTCTTTGAAACCTGGCAATAGATTTCTCTTAAAGAGCCAGGAGAGTGGCAGACATCAAAGCAGACGGAGGGGCCAATCTCCCAGAAAAAAGTCTCCGTGAAGAACTTACAAGGAGTCCTCGGTGTCAGGGCTCCAACAAATCCACCCCCATTCAAATCCTAAGTCTCTCGCCGCATCTCTCGGAGTAAACAAAAATGATTTATTAGTAGTGGCCATGTTGGCGTTAGCTGGGTGCAGCTGACACTAAAATGCATCATTCATTTCCCCCTTGACATGTGATGGAGAACCTATGGCACGCGGAGCCATTTGTGCCAGTACACGAGCCACAGGCAAACTTACCGCATTGCCCATGTGCGCGCCTCACAGCTGGTTTTCTGCTAGTTTGAGGCCTTTTTCGGCCTCCCAGCAGTTTGAAAAAAGCCTCTGCAGGCTTTGCAGGACAAATAATAGGCCTATTTTGTCACTTCCTGTAATACCAGAAGTGATGAAACGGGCCTATTATCCATCCTGCAAAAAGCCTGCAGAGGCTTTTTTCAAGCCTCTGGGAGGCCGAAAAAGGCCTCCAACTGGCCAAAAATCAGCTGTGAGGTGCAGTGCCGGTAAGGGGGCGGCAGAGGGAGGCATTGAGTGTGCACACAATTTTTGGCACAGGAGCCCAAAAAGGTTAGCCCCCACTGTCCTTGACCCTAGTCTTCCTCCCACCCCCTGGATGCATATTCTCCAATGGGACACATCCATAGCCAAGAGTCATCAATCAGGCTCTCCAGTAATATTCTTGCGGGTCAACAACTTTGGGCTGCCAGGGTGATTATCTAAGGCATTTAAGGAATGCATTGCTTTCCCCCCTCTCCCTTTCTGCTGGCACCTAAAAAGACTGAAGGAAGTTTTTTTTTTTTTTAGTTGACACTCACCTTACGACCACCATTGAGCCCAAAGTGTCTCTTGCTAACTGAGTCAGTGGTTCAGTGAGTTTTGGGGCCTTTCCACCCCTCTTGCTGCAGAAGTGGGCTGTGAAACACATACACATAAATACACGCATTCAGATGCACCAGTCCTCTCCAAGCTGTGTTCCTAGTTTTCACGACCACAAACCTCACAGTGTGGTTGTGATTAAAGTCTGCAAAGTTGCCAAGACTTACCTGGGAGTAGACCTCGCCAGTCTTAGGGCACTGTTGAGCAAATCTGTGTGGGATCCAAATGGCTTTTTTTTTTCTTTTTCGACTGAGATTGTTGGTGAATCTTGAACCATTTTGCCATCTCAGTCTGTCGATCATTGGGGGCATCCACACCCCTTGGCTAAACTTTACCAGGGAGGGAGGGATACACAATTCTGTGAGAAGAAACTGTATAAAGTATTAACTGTTTTCAATAAATGTACCTTTTCATTTTTTAAGAAACTGCGTCTCGGAGTTGCTATTTAATGCGCGAAGAGACAGTTTTCACCAAAAGGAGAATGGTGGTGCAAAATTACTCTTTTTTTCAGGACAGTGCAGCACATTGAACAGCACAGGGATTCAAGTTCAACAGGAAACTTTGGGTTTTAAAAGGCTTTGTGTGTTGTGTGAACTCAGGCTGTGTGTTAGAAGGTGGTTTGGGGCAACGGCTCTCAACCTTGGTGGCTTGAAGATGGGTAGAATTTAAGTCCCAGATTTCTCCAGCCAGCTTGTTTTAAGATAAGTGGACTCCAGCTCCCAGAATTCCCCAACCAGGATCTTTAAGATAGATGGACTTCAACTCCCAGAATTCCCAACCAGCTTGTTTTAAGATAGGTGGACTCCAACTTCCAGAATTCCCCAGCTAGTATGGCTAGCTGGGGATTTCTGGGAATTGAAGTCCACCCACCTTAAAGCTTGCCACGTTTGAGAATCCCTGATTTAGGAGGTTAGCATGAATGGAGTCACTCCAGAAGAAAACCTGATGGAGTTACTCACGGCTCCACTGTGACTTGCACAAACAAGGCAATTGTGTTGCAACGCACACGCACTCCTTGAGACAGTCTCCCCAAAACCAATCTTCCCGAGAAGATGAGCAGATTAAGGGGGGGAAATGCAACCAGACCAGTCCAACTGGTTGGCAAAACAAAGCCAACCTCCCCCACATTCCTTCCCGGACACTCATCCCCAAAGAAACATCCTGCAATTAAGATGTAAGTGGCTTCATTCACGGGAGGGAGTCAAGTTCTCCTGCATTTGTTTTCTCTCCGGAGTCTTGCTCAACTCCTTGGAAGAGGCTCTGCTTTGCAAAATCTCTCTCAGAGGAGAAGGGGGTTTCAGCCCTGTTCCCCGGGGAAGGGTGCGGTCTTCTCCATGGGCGCCAACACACATGATTTCACAGGTAGGCAAGATGCATTGCACACGGGTGGTTTCCACCAGTTCTTCTGTGTGTTTTAGGCCTTCTGTTCACGACACTTACATGGGGAATAAAAGAAACATTTTGAGGAATGGTTTTTGTGCACTAGTGGAAAGACTGACCTACAAAGACTGAAGGCTCTCCGTCCTCTCCGGAGGCCTTGAAGAAGAAGCTGGAAAGCCAGCTCTGGTGATGGTTTGGTTGCTGTTCCTGCACCCGGCAGAGGGGTTCGTCTCGATGGCCCTTGGAGTCATTTCCAGATCCACAGTTCTAAAATTCGATGGATCCTTGGTGCTCTCTGAGCTTGGTGGTTTTCTGGCAGACGTTTCATTACCCAACCAGGAAATTTCATCAGTGTTAGAAGGGAAGAGGAGGAGGAGGAGGACGAGGACTGTGGGGGTCTTTTTTGCTCCCTAAGCTCAGTGGGTTTCTTGCAGATATTTCATGATCCAACTCGGTAACAACATCAGTGTTACAAGGGAGGGGGATTTGTAAGGAGGAGGAGGAGGACTATGGGACCTTTGGTGCTCTCTGAGTTTGGTAGTTTTCTTGCAGATGTTTCATGACCCAATTAGGGAACATCATCAGTGTAAGAAGGGAGAGGTGCTTGAAGAGAGGAAGAGGAGGAGGAGGAAGACGACTGTGGGGAGTTAGTGCTCTCTGAGCTTGGTGGTTTTCTTTTATGACCCTAGGGAACATCATCAGTGCTAGAAGGGAGTGGGGTTATATTTTAAATAAACAGAGATAAATTGCCATTCCTTTCTGGTAGATGATGATCCCTAGCTGATCATGTGACCCTGGGACACTGCAAATGTCACATGTATGAGCCAGTTGTCAAACTTTTGTTCATGTGAGTGTGGGAATGCCGTAACCATCGTAAGTGTGAACAATGGTCCAAAAATCACTTTTTCAGTGCTGATATAACTTCCAATCTTCACTCAATGAATGTTTGTAAGTCAGGGATTATCTATACTTCAGACAACAGAAGTTGGCCAATGGTTCCTTGCAGAAGAGTGCTTCTTTTTGCTAAAAGAATAACAGAAGCTTCTCATCAGAGCGGAGGAAGCTCCTTGGATGAGAAACGAAACGTCTTCAAAAGAAAAACCAGAAAAGCCAGTTGCCTCTTGGGAAAAAAAATAAAACCACCTGGATGACTGAGACGCTCCATGGATATTTATAAATGCAATAGTAAATAATAGGGAACAGTCATAGTAAGACAAACAGAATACAGAACATAATGTACAATATGTATTGCTTGGTCATAATAATCAGTGGTTGCCAGGTAGTAAACATGTCCTGTTGTGTATCATCAAGGTGACTCAATTGTTGCTTTCCTGTTTTGCCTGCAGGTTGCAGATAAGACCATCGGTCTGGTGTTCAAAACATGTGTGTTTCATACATGTTTTTCCACTAAAAGGTGAAGCTGTGTGGCTTTCAACTCCCAGAATTCCCCAGCCAGTCATGAATTCTGGGCATTGAAGTCTACACGTCTTCAGGTTGCCGGCTGGGGAATCATGGGAGTTGAAGTCCATACATCTTAGCATGGTCAAGTTTGAACTAGCTAGGGAATTCTGGGTGGTGAAGTCCACACCTCTTCAAATTGCCAAAGGTGAGGCATGCGTGCATCATGGGTCTTACCCACTCAGGGAATTCCAGAACCCATCTGCAGGCTGACCTCTGACCTCCTTTAGGAGCAGCCCTGCCCACAGTCAGAAGTTATCCAAATTCGTGGCTCTCCCTGGAAATTGTTGAACAATCAACCCATGGAACAGAAGTTGCCTTTGCAAGTTGTGGGAGCTTCATCCCTGGAGGCTTTCAAGAAGAGATTGGACTGTCAGAAATGGTGTAGAGTCTTCTGCTTGGGCAGGGGGTTGGACTAGATGACCTCCAAGGTCCCTTCCAACTCTGTTATTCTGTTAACCCCAGAGGGCAAGAGAAAGAGAGTCAGTTGAATGGAGGCAGGAAAGTTTGTATGTCGGCTCAGGCAAACATGAGGAGGCAGGGCAGGGAAAGGCAGGGAAACCCAAAACAGTTTTCTTCTCCCAGGAAATTCAGCGGGGTGACACAAAGTGATCCTGCAGCTGCAGTTTCAGGGATTTCCTACACACCTTTCCGGGGTCATGGGCGAGTGTGGGCATGTGTTTCCACGCTCCCTCATCCCCTTACACAAACACACACACATGCACACTTTCTGGAACCTGTGTGGCCAAAATAACATGCATCTCCTGTTTAACTTGGCGAGTCGGGAAGTGGCACACCTGGATTTTCAGGTGTGCCAGGTTTCAAGAGGCAGAGAGGCCCCATGTGCACACACACACACACACACACGCGCACATGACACGCACACAGGCCACTGCCTGTGGAAGTGTGAGGATCCAGAAAGGATTTTCTCCTGTCTCCTCTGGAAGAGAAGAGACAAGAAGATTAGGGGACTGGAGGCTAAAACACACAAAGAACGGTTGTGGGAATTGTGTGGTTTAATGAACAGAAGGACCAGGGCAGTGTGATTGCAGTGTGCCAATATTTGAGGGGCTGCCTCAAAAAAGAGGGGGTCAACTTATTCTCCAAAGCCCCAGAAGGCAGAAGAAGAAGCAACGGATGGAAACTCATCAAGGAGAGAAGCAACTTAGACTGAGAAGACACTTCATGACAATTTAGAACAATTAACCAGTGGAACAACTTGCCTCTCAAATTTATGGATGCTCCAACAGGTTTTTAAGAAGAGATTGGACAACTATTTGAAATGGTGTATACATGGTCTCCTGCTTGAGGGGGGTTGGACTAGATGACCGCCAGGGTCCCTCCAAGGTCCCTTCCAACTCTGTCCTGTGTTTCTGTAAGGGTCTCCTGCTTGAGCAGGGGGTTTGGACTAGATGACCTCCAGGGTGCCTTCCGACTCTATTATTTTGATCTGTTCTGTTAGGCAGGGTGGGGGTGGGGTCTTAATAGGGGTCTTGACTGGGGACTATAGACTCAAGCAAGGTGGGCTCTTCCTGGCCAAGCAGGGCTGGAGGCATTGAACGAGATGACAAATGTCATTCTTGTTAAACCAGGAGAAGGGGGGGTTTTTTATAGAGGGGGGTCTGTTGGAAAGGGTGTCCCCCCTCCCTCCCTGGAAAAGGCACCCAAGCAGGATTAAATTGGAGTGAGTGGAGACACTGGCAAAGTAGGTTCATATCCAGGCACCCTGCCCCCCACCCAAACAATGAAATCCAGGAAATTTGTTCAATCCCCCCCCCCATTCTAAGCCCCCCCCTCCCCCCTCCCCTCCCAGGTGACCGGGAGGGGGCCCCCTGGAAGGGGGCAATATACACCGCCCCCCCCCCCCCCCCCCCTCTTGTAGGCGGGAGGGGCCGCCCCCCCCCCCCCCACTCTTGCATTGGATGAAGATGCTTGGTTTTGGCCTGGCTGGTGTCCCTCCTGGCTGTGAATTTATCTGTCATGTACCTATCCATCCATCCACCTAGCTACCTTTCTACATTTATCTGTCTTTCTTTCCTTCCTTCCTTCCTTCCTTCCTTCCATCTATTTCATTTATGTGTCTGGCTGTCCGTCCACCCATCCATCCACCTAGGTACCTTTCTACATTTATCTGTCTTTCTTTCCTTCCTTCCTTCCTTCCTTCCTTCCTTCCTTCCTTCCTTCCTTC
>BLBF01000076.1:707477-718105 GCA_015471245.1 Laticauda colubrina | reverse complement strand
TAGAGTAGAGTAGAGTAGAGTAGAGTAGAGTAGAGTAGAGTAGAGTAGAGTAGAGCAGAGCAGAGTAGAGTAGAATATTGTGGATGGATGATAAGGAGTGGTGAGAAGAGTAAGAGTGGTGCAGACTTTGTAAATAGTTGGACAGTGTTGAGGGAATGATTTCTTTAGCAGAGGGATGGCATTTTGGATAAAAACTCCCCTTGTGTCTGGTTGTTCTGGTGTGCAGGGCTCTACAGCGTCGTTTTGAGGGAAGGAGTTGACACCGTTTATGTCCGGGATGTGAGAGGCCTGTAAATATTTTCCCAGGCCTCTTTTGGGCTCGTGCAAGATGCAGGTCCTCCACGGAAGGCAGGTGGGTAGCCATGGTTTTTTCTACAGTCTCCTACTTACTCCCTGGAGTCTGTGTCTGTCCTGTCGGGTTGCAGAACCGAACCAGACAGTTAGTTATAGAGGTGCAGATGGCAGACTCCATCCTTCCTCTGTAGAACTAAACAAACAATTGTCAGTCAAGGATTAGTTTGCACGTATTTCTTCCATTCTGACTGAAGAGCCAGATGCCTTTGGGGGGAGCATGTGGGCTCCCGTTGGGGCCCCTGAGATTTTCCTGGCTATTTCCCACCCCATTTTTAGAGGAGCTCCGGTCTCGGTTCGCTTTCCTAAATGCCTGGAGATACAGCACTACAAAGAAGGTCCACCAGGGGTCAGCAGAGTCCCAGGATGAATGCTGGAGAGCTGCCTCAACCAAGCTGAGATCCAAGGCAAATGGTCTTTGACTTACAACCGTTGGTTTAGTGACTGTTCGGAGTTACAACGGACTGAAAAAAAGTGACTTATGGTCGTTCTTTTAACTTCTGACTCTTGTAGCATCCCTGTGGTCATGTGATCAGCGTTAGGATGTTTGGCAACGGACTCATATTTATGACGGTCGCAGTGCCGCCAAGATCATATAATCGCCATTTTCCACCAAACAAAGCCAATAGAGAAAGATGGATTCACTTAACAACCACGCGATCTGCTTAACAACCAGGGTGATTCGCGTAACAACTACAGCAAAAGGTTGTAAAATCAGACATGCCTCGCTTAACAAACATCTCACTTAGCAACAGACGTTCTGGTCCCAATTTTGGTTGTAAGTCAAGGACTGACTATACCTACGAAAGAGACTCAAAATAACCTCTGCTTAATTTTACTCAGGGTAGGACAGAGCAGACAGAAACTTGCATTCAAAATTCTATTTTATTATATAAAAATACAGGTCAGACTTGACTTACAACCACAATTGGGGCCAGAATTTCAGTTGCTAAGTGAGACAGTTCTTCCTTCCTTCCTTCCTTCCTTTCCTTTATTTATTATCTATCTGTTTATTTGTTTATCTTATTTATTTATTTATCTATCTATTTGTTTATTTATTTAATTTATATTGCTACCCACTTGGTCCCACTTTAACGACTTTTCTTGCCACCATTGCTAAGTGAATTGCTGCAGCAGTTCAGTTAGGAACACGGTTGTTAAGCGGTCCCCCTTGACTTTGCTCGTCAGAAGGTCGCAAACAGTGGGGTCACGTGACCCTAAGATATTGCGACCATCGTAAGTACAAGTCAGTTGGCAAGCATCTGAATTTTGATCACGTGACCACCTAGATGCTACAACGGTCATAAGTATGAAAAAGTAGCCCTAACTCTCTTTTTGCAGTGCCGTTATAACTTTAATGGTCACGAAATGAAATGTTGTAAATTGAGGACTACCTGTACATACACAAGCACACACATATGCGCACACACACACACACACACACAGAGAGAAATCCAGTTTTTCTGTTCAGAAACTCAGTTGAGATCTTAAATCAAGGCCACAAAGCATCCCATTTTCCAATGGGGGTGGGGATCAGACAGCATCCTCTTGGAACAACCCCATAATCCCTGGCGGGGCAACTGCATGGAGATAGCAAGAGTTTGAATGGCCGGATACCTTTCCTGTTGCCAGTACAGAGTTTTGTTCAGCGGATACGTTCTCAGTGTGCCCAGAGAGAGAGATATCTGCCTGCCTGCCTGCCTTCCTTTCTTTCTTTCTTCCTTCCTTCCTTTCTTTCTTTCCTTTATTTATTATCTATCTGTTTATTTGTTTATCTTATTTATTTATTTATCTATCTATTTGTTTATTTATTTAATTTATATTGCTACCTATTCGCCCATGGCAACTCAAGGTGGGTCACACACTGGAAAACCATATTTAAAACAAAAAATGAAAATAAAAAAATAAAAAACCCCAATAAAAACTAACAAAAAGAGTCAAATGAATTAGTAAAGTACAATAGAACAAAATTTGGAAAAAATTTGGGGAAAAAACCCCCAGCTCCCCCCCCCCCAGCAGATCACACAAGCCATTTGATGGGCTTCGTCCCTCCCTGGGTTCCCCAGGCCTGCTGGCAAAACCAGGTCCTCTTCGGTGCCTTTCGGAAGAGTGCCAGACGGGGGGGCCGTTCTAATCTTGGGGGGGGGGGGTGATGTCCCAGAGAGAGGGAGCCACCATGGAGAAGGCCCTTCTCCTTCTCCTTCTCCTTCTCCTTCTTCTTATTCTTCTCATTCTTCTTCTTCTTCTTCTCCTTCTCCTTCTTCTTCCTCTTCTTGTTCTTCTTCTTCTCCTCCTCCTCCTCCTCATTATTATTATTATTATTATTATTATTATTATTATTATTATTATTATTATTCTCCTTCTCCTCCTCCTCCTTCTTCTCCTCCTCCTCCTTCTTCTCATTCTTCTTCCTCTTCCTCTTCCTCTTCCTCTTCTCCTCCTCCTTCTCCTCCTCCTCCTTATTATTATTATTATTATTATTATTCTCCTTCTCCTCATCCCCTCCTTCTCCTCCTTCTTCTTCTCCTTCTTCTTCTTCTCCTTCTCCTTCCTCTTCCTCTCCTTATTATTATTATTATTATTATTATTATTATTATTATTATTATTATTCTCCTTCTCCTCCTCCTCCCCTCCTCCTCCTCCTCCTTCTACCTAGGATCGAACTCACAGCCTCCTGATGGTGAGGCGAGACCTCCACCGCACCACTCCTAGTCAGAAAAGCATCCAGTAAGGTCCGAAAATTCCTCATCAATCGCCCCCCCCCCCCATTTCCAGGGGGGAGCCTGTCCTGGCATCCTCCCCATCGCCTCCCTGCAAAGATCCCTGAGCTGCTCCAATGCCGTTCCCATCCGCCCAGCCCTCCTAGCAAGGCCTGTAAGCCGATCCCCTCCTGCTCTCAGGGGTCAC
The DNA here is from genome assembly GCA_015471245.1 of Laticauda colubrina. NCBI lineage: Eukaryota > Metazoa > Chordata > Lepidosauria > Squamata > Elapidae > Laticauda > Laticauda colubrina. Next base: position 714,847 of record BLBF01000076.1, on the reverse strand, counting down.
CCCAGCATTGCAGAGCGTGACCTTTGGGGAGGGGGCTTCCTGGAGGGCATCCGGAGGCAGGAAAGGGGGAGGGAGAAAGAGGGACCTCAGGAAATCCCATCTCAACAAGAGAGCTGTGGTCACACCTGAGATGCGGGGGGGGGGGGGGGGGGGGGGGGGGGAAGGGGGAAAAGGGGGGGCTGAACAGGGGGGGGGAATAGCCACGTTTTTGCTCCCCCCACCCCAGGAAAGAAGGAAGGAAGGAGAGAGAGATGGAAGGGGAGAGGAGGAAAGGAAAGAAGGAAGGGGAGGAAGGGAAAGGGAAGAGGAAAAAGGAAAGGAAACGAGAAGAAAGGAAAGTAGATGGGAGGAAGTAGGGAAGGGGAGGGAAAAGGGAAGGAAAGGGAAGGAAAGGAGGTGGAAGGAAGGAAAGAGGAAAAAGGAAAGAAAAGGGGGAAGGAAAGGAGAAGGGGAGAGGAAAGGAAAAGAAAGCAGAAAGAAGGAGAAAAGAGCAACAAGAAAAGAGGAGAAAGGGAAAGGAGAGGACAGGACAGGAGAAGAAAGGAGGGAGAAACAAGGAGAAAGGAGAAGGGAGAAGAGACAGAGAAAATGGCACACTATACATAACTGTAGTTCAGGATTAGAGGAGCCTTGCAGAGCCCAAGCGGTCTGATCTCCGATCCAATTTCGGCCTGTATTTATTTATTTTCATTTATTCATCAAATTTAGGGTCTCCCAGCACCACCACCTCGGGTGGCATAAAAAATTAATAAACAAATAAAATGCATTAAACCCACTCGTAGAGCAACAACTCTGACCGGTCTGCAAAACCAGAGGAAACTGTCCCATCCTTAGGAAAAGGCGGCCTTTAAAACCAGGAGAGAAGAACTAAAAGTTAAAAAGGGGAGGCCGCCCCCACCTCCGCCAACCCCTTCCAGGATCAGCCAAGCCAGCTCTTCAAGCTCTCACCAAGACCACCCTGCAAGAAAATGTATTGGCTTGAGAGGAAGGCCTTGCTCCTACGTGCAAAATCCTGAATTGTGCACACACAACAGCAGCCCCACAGGGTCTGGGGGGTTTGAAGCCCAAGAGGAAGGGGCAGTGAGGGGGGGGGGGGTCTTTGGGGTATTTTAAGACCCAATTCCTTATCTTCCAGGCTCAGGAGTGGATTAGGGGCTGCCTTGGATCCAGGCCTTGGAAAAGTTTCCGTAGGTTTTTCCGCAACAGCCCCCCAAGGACCCCCCCAAAAAAAATTTATTCCCCAAACAAACCTCCAATGAAGGAAGCCAGGCATGGTGGGATCTGGGTTTTTGTGGCAGTAGTGAGGGGCAACTGAAACCAGGGAGGAGGAAACAGAAGCTAAATTCGAAAATAGTTCCCTGCACTGACTTGCTAGCAAAAAGGAAAGTTGACATTAAACATTATTGCTTAGCTTAAATTTGAATCATTGAATTGTAATTCTTCCATCCTGGTTTTAGTGGCCAAGATAGCATAGCATAGCATAGCATAGCATAGCATAGCATAGCATAGAATAGAATAGAATAGAATAGAAAAGAAAAGAAAAATATTGGAATGAAGAATAGAACAGAACAGAATAGAATTGAATTCTTTTTATTGGCCAAGCGTGATTGGACACACAAGGAATTTGTCTTTGGTGCAAAAGCTCTCAGTGTCCATGAAAGAAAAGGTACATTTGTCAAGAGCCAAGAATCATCTGGTACAACACTTAATGAGAGTCATCGGGTACAATAAGCAATCAAATCATACTAGGAAACAGTCCAGATAAATCGCAAGGATGCAAGCGACAAAGTTACAGTCATACAGTCACAAATGGGAGGGGGAAGGGCGATAAGGAGTGATGAGAAGATTAATAGTAATAGTAATCCAGATTTAGTAAATAGTTCAACAGGGTTGAGGGAATTATTTCTTGAGCAGAGTGATGGTGTTCAGGAATAAAACTCTCCTTGTGTCTCGTCCTTCTGGTGCGCAGGGCTCTTTAGCGTCGTTTTGAGGGTGGGAGTTGAAACCGTTTATGTCCAGGATGTGAGGGGTGTGTAGATATTTTCCCAGCCCTCTTTTGGACTCGTGCAAGTATGCAGGTCCTCCATGGAAGGCAGGTGGGTAATAATTGTTTTTTTGAGATTGTTTTGGATATGAGACACCCCAAATCCAGAGGTGGGATTCAAATAATTCAACAACCGGATCTCCACCCTCATGATTTCTTCCAACAAGCAGTTCACCAAACTGCTCAGAAAGTTAGCAGTTGACTGAATCCCACCGCTGCCCAAATCATTTGGGTTCTCCAACATTCAGAGCCGCCCCATTTTCCTCCCAAATGTTTGGCCAGAACTCAAAACAGCAATCCTAACATCACCTCCCCGCGCACGCGCACACACACACCAATTGGTGAGGTCTGGCACCGAACTTTTATGGTGAAAAAATATTTCAAAGGCATCGGAGAGTGGGATGACACAGCTGCTGAAGAATGTTTGGTGGCAGCTGAAGGAGACCAGCTTCAAATACTTCACCCAGGCAGGCTGACAGGGAGGGAGCGGAGATGCCCAGACCAGTGAAACCAGACCAGAGAAAAGCGAAAGGCTGGAAGAGAAGAGGGGACTTTCCTGGTTCTGTGGGGTCCTGGGTGCTCTCTGAGCTGGGGGCTTTTCTTGCAGACGCTTCAAGACCCAACTAGGGAACATCATCAGGGCTAGAAAGGAGGGGATTTGCAAAAAGGAGGAAGAGGAGGAGAAGGAGGAGGAGGAAGAGGAGGAAGAGGAGGAGGAAGAGGAGGAGGAGGAGGAGGAGGAGGAGGAGGAGGAGGAGGAGGAGGAGAATGACGACTGTGAGGTCCTTGGAGCTCTCTGAGCTGGGGGGTTTTCTTTCAGATGTTTCATGACCCAACTAGGGAACATCATCAGGGCTAAATGTCCGTGGAGATTCTCAGTCATCCAGTTCATGCTTGTTCTTTTTCAAAAGGCAACTGGGCTTTGTTTTTTCCTTCAAGACGTTTCACTTCTTCTCAGCCAAGAAGCTTCTTCAGTTCTGCATCCAGCTTCTTGGATGAGAAGAAGAGAAACATCTTCAAGGAAAAAACAAAGCCCACTTGCCTTTTGAAAAAGCTCCTTTGGGATAATCATCCGTGCTAAAAGAGAGAGGGGTTTGTTGGGGGGGGGGGGGGGGAATATCATCAGGGGGGGGGGGGGGGGGGGGGGGGGGGGGTTGTGGGGCCCTTGGTGGATGTTTTGCTTCTCATTTGTCAGAACTGAAGAAGTTTCTTGGGTGAGAAACAAAATGTTTTCAAGGAAAACCCAAGAAACTCCTGTTGCCTTTTGGGAAAAGCACCTCTGGGACTTCCCTTTTGTTATTTTTAATCCTTGGGTTCTGGTCCTGTGGGGGAAGTAGAGAATCGGGCCATTAGGGAGGGAGGAATAACAAAATAACAGAGCTGGAAGAGCATGAATAAGAGAAAAAAAGATGTATTCCAGAAAGAGGGTTCCTTTTTTCCCTAAAAGTTGCTGTTCCCACGCACCCCTCATGTTGGTGGCTTCGTCTCTTTGGGGATTGCAAGAGAAGGAAGAGGGATCCAGGTTTATTCCTTGGAGAGAAAATCGCAGAGGGAAGAGGGGGGGGAAAAGGGGGATTTCACCCAGATTTCAGAAATCCTGCTCTTCGCCAGGACGTGCAATTTCAGGATGGGGCCGTGGCCATCATCCTGGCCAGGTTTCAAAGAAAAGGAGGCAAATTCTTAAAGATCAGCAGCTGCTAAGCAGGAGGGATTTGGGGAGGCAAGGAAAAATAAGAGGGTGGGAGGAAAAAGGGAAGGAAGGGAAGGAAGGAAGTACGATAGAAACGAAGGATGGAAGCCACAGAGATCGAGGGAGGGAAATAAGGAAGGGACGGAAGGAAGGAAGAAGAAAGGAAAATAGGAAGGAAGAAGATGAAGGAAGGAGGGCAGGAAAAGGGAAGGAGGGAAGCAGGAGGAAAAGGAATGGGAAAGCAGGAAGGGAGGAAGAAGAAGAAAAGAAAGAAAGAAGAAAAGAAAGAAAGAAAGAAGAAACAGGAAGCAAGGGGGGTAGGAAAAAGGGAAAAAGGAAAAGGGAGGGAAGGAAGGATGGATGGAGGGATGGAATGAAGGAAGGAAGAAGGAAGGAAAGAAGAAGATGAAGAAAGGAGAGCAGGAAGAGGGGGAAAGCAAGGGAGGGAGGGAAACAGGAGGAAAAGGTAGGGAAAAGGAGGAAAGGAGGGAAGAAAGGAAGAAGAAAAAAAGAAGAAAGAAAGAAAGAAAGAAAGAAAGAAAGAAAGAAAGAAAGAAAGAAAGAAAGAAAGAAAGAGGAAGATACAGGAAGCAAGGAGGCCAGGAAGCAGGGGAAAAGGAAAAGGGAGAGAAGGAAGGAAGGAAGGGGAGGGAGGGGAGAGGATGTCAAATGCCATTGCCTGTGATCCTGGGAGTAGCCTATTCCCTGGATGGAGCACCCCCATAAGAGGTCCTCTCCTTTGCAGGACCCAGGGTCCTCCAGGTCTGATCCTGCCCCAGGACCTTCTCCAAACTCCTCACCACCTTCTTTTCCTAGAGGACCTCTTGGCATGACCTAGGGAGATCTCACATGGCCCGGATCCCCACCCCCCTACCCCATGGGAAAAAAAACCAAGCAGTGCCTCTACTACGACCTCTGCTCTTAGACAGAGGGAAAAAATAAGGCCGGAGTTTCCAACCTTGGCCACTTGAAAGACTTACTTAAAATAAAAAAGTTATTTAAAATAGAAAATTGGGGAAACTGTATATATCATTAGCAGAGGGAAAAAAGAAAAGAGTTGTATTATATATTAAAGAAGAAATAATATCAAAACTGATTTATAACGATACGATGGAGAGAATATTAATTGTAGGGGTAGTTATACAAAATAAAAATATTTTATTAGTAAGGATATATGCCCCCAATGAAAATCAGAATGAATTTTATGAAATCCAATATGAAAAATTAACAGAATTAGGCAGCCCTAAGATTTGTATAATTGGAGATTATAATGCAATTACTAATAAACAGGACTATGCCAGTGACCAAAAGCACCAAAAAACCCAGAACATACTGCCCAAAAGTTTTGTTGACCGAGTAGTTCTACTTCTACTTCTCTACTACTACTTCTGCTCTTAGACAGAGGGAAAGAGTAAGGCCGGAGTTTCCAACCTTGGCCACTTGAAAGACTCGTGGACTTCAACTCCGCAGAATTTGAAGAGAATTACATAGAAACCGGAGAGGTTGCAGACGAAGGGATCACATGAAATTTAGCACAGAGCTGGCTGGGGAGTTCTGAGAAGCAAGTCTTGAAATATTTCCTAACCTGAAATATGGAGTCCAACCAGGCATAAAGGAATTCCTCACATTCCCAACGAGGAGTATTTTTTGCCATGGAGGTAACTTCAGGACAACCCCAGATGCCAAAAATGACTTCCTTTCCCTCCGAAGGTGTGTTTTCAGGGAGTGGAATCCAGGCTCCCTTTGAACCGCTCCCTGAAACCACAAATTCCTGGGTTTCCCCCCCTCAAATATATACATATATTCACATTAAGTGAATCCCTTTGGTTATTAAATTAGTAATATCGTTGTTAAGTGAATCGGGCTTCACCCCTTTAATCTGCTTCTTGGAACGTCACAAAAGGGGAATCAGGTGGCCCTGGGACTCTGCAAAATCAATGAAGCCACCATGATAGTATAAATGCCCTGGTCTTCAAGCTCTTGCTTCAGTTTTACTTGAAAATATGGACTACATGGGAAAGAAAAACTGACCAGTAAATATTTTGATGGCTATATAATTGATGTTAATATGGAAGGTAGTCTACTTTTTAATAATGAACGATATCATAAAATATTTGTTTGTATGTACATGATTATAATGGTCTTGATGATGCTTAGACTTTAACACTTTGGATACCTAGAAAACACACTGTTCAATATACAAATGGAATTTGTGATACAAGGACAATAAAAAAAATATTTTTTAAAAAAGCTCTTGCTTCGATTTTAGCTTTCCTTCAGTGTCCAAAATCTCTCTCTATAAAAACGAAATGCCCCTCACGCATCATCATGAAATCTCCAGAACCGTAAAGCCCACAGACTTGAAATTTGGCATATATGTTCCTCTTGGCTTCTAGGGGCTCACTAAGAAAGGATTTTTCCAAATGACCCTCAGAGCATTTAGAGTATTTCCTATATTATTATTATTAACAGGCTCTGATGCTAAGGAGTTGTACTCCCCCTCCCCACCCGAAAAAAAGAAATCTCTTCCAAAGGCAAAAGCCAAGCAGAGGAGAGGAGGTTCAGTTTTAGTGTTAGTTTCACAGCACCACCAAGCAGCTTTAGTACAGAACAGTTGAGCTAAGCCAAGCCCAGGCTCCTCGCTGTCTCCTCCTTGCTCACACAGCAAATACTCTTTCCATTTCCAAACAGACTTCAACTCTCCCACCCACTGTCAGGACGCGAGCCAGATGAATACCGATGGATGCTGGTAGGCAGAGGCAGCATCCCCCCCCCCTTTATTTTCCTCCCAAAAAACTAAGCCCATCCACAGGGTTTCGTACTATAGAGCTACTGTCTTTATATTTATCTTTTCTGAAGGAGAAGCGGGTCTGGCATCGGAGTTTCCATGAAGGACTAGAATTTCCCAGGGCTAGAATGCGCAGAATGTAAACAGGCCACTGTCTTGGTCAGATGACTCTGGAAACTGTGGCTTGTTGCCTCCTCTGTTTTTCCTGGAGAACGTGGGAAGAGAGCTTGCCAGGTTTACACACTGCCTGGAATGCAGCAATGAGTTGGGTGACTTCATCCATGTGGTAGCAGATAAATAAATAAATAAGACCCGGAGGTCATCCCTCACCTCCGGAGACCAGCAACTCTTATGAAAGGACTTATTCTGTCCAGATGTTATAATAAATATATTCAGCTTTAGCTGTGTTGAGTTAATTGGAAGCCTCGAATATTAGTCAGAGTTTGCTGAAAGGAGATAAAGGGCTACCTCAGTTCAAAGATCTTACTTAGCCCTCTTTTCTTGGAACAGGGGCGGGGAACCCCATGGCCCCTTGATGACTGATGGACTCCAACTCCCATAATTCCTGAGCCAGCCATGCATGTCCAGCTGTTATAATAAATATATTAGGTTTTAGCCATGTTAAGTTAGTTGGAAGCCTCCAATATTAGTCAGAGATTGTTGAAGGGAGATGGAGGGCTATCTCAGTTCCAAGGAACTGGGCTTGGCTAGTCTAGGGAAGAGAAGGACCCAGGGGAGACATGAGAGCATGAGTGTTCCAATATTTGAGGGGCTGCCACAGAGAGGAGGAGGGGGCCAAGCTATTCTCCAAAGTAAAAGAAAGAAAGAAAGAAGAGAGAAAGGAAGAA
>BLBF01000076.1:682534-694361 GCA_015471245.1 Laticauda colubrina | reverse complement strand
GGGGGTTGGACTAGATGACCTCTAAGGTCTCTTCCAACTCTGTTGTCCTGTGATTCTGGGAAGGGGGTTGGACTAGGTGGCCTCGAAGGTCCCTCCCATCTCTGTTGTCCTGTGATTCTGAGCAGGGGGTTGGACTACGTGGCCTCGAAGGTCCCTTTTGTTATTCTGTGATTCTGGGCAGGGGGTTGGACTAGATGGCCTCTAAGATCCCTTCCAATTCTGTTGTCCTGCCATTCTGAGCAGGGGGTTGGACTAGATGGCCTCGAAGGTCCCTTCCATCTCTGTTGTCCTGTGATTCTGACCAGGGGGTTGGATGAGCTGGCCTCGAAGGTCCCTTTTGTTATTCTGTGATTCTGAGCAGGGGGTTGGACTAGATGGTCTCTAAGGTCCCTTCCAACTCTGTTGTCCTGTGATTCTGACCAGGGGGTTGGACGAGCTGGCCTCCAAAGTCCCTTTTGTTATTCTGTGATTCTGGGCAGGGGGTGGGACTAGATGGCCTCTAAGGTCCCTTCCAACTCTGTTGTCCTGCCATTCTGAGCAGAGGGTTGGACTAGATGACCTCCAAGGCCCCTTCCATTATTCTGTTATTCCTATTTACAGGTAGTCCTCAACTTACAACAGTTCATTTAGTAACCGAAGTTACAATGGCAGTAAAAAAGCAACTTATGACCATTTCAGCATTCCCATGGTCATTGGATCAGAATTCAGATGCTTGGCAACTGACTCATACTTACGACGGTCGCAGTGTCCCAGGGTCATGTGATCCCTTTTGCAAACTTCTGATGAGCAAAGTCAATAGGGGAAGCCCGATTTGCTTCACAACCATGTTACTCACTTAACAACTGTGGTGATTCACTTAACAACAATGGCAAGAAAGGTCGTGAAAATGGGGACAAAACTCACTTATCCACTGTCTCACTTAGCAACAGAAATTTTGGTCCCAATTTTGGTTGTAAATCAAGGACTACTTGTATTTATTTCTTTTATAGGATAGCTATTTCTTTATTTAGCACATTTAATCATTCATTGATTTAACATATTTATTTATTTAGAATGTCTGCTTGCTTATTATTTAGGATACTTATTTATTTAGCGGATTTGTTTAGCAAATGTTATTTGTTTGGCACATTTATTCATTTATTTATTGTTTAGCACATTTATTTGTTTTAGCATGTTGATTCATTTGTGGAGCGCATTTATTTAGCAAATTGTTATTAGTTTAAGCAAAATTGTTTGGCAAATATACTTTTTTGTTCGTTTATCTTATTTATTTATTTATACATTTATTTATGCATTTATTTAGGTAACTTATGTGCCGCTCTTCCTGCTTTCCCAAAGTGACTTTAGAGTCGGAGGGAGAGTCATAGGAATGCAGTGGGTGGAGGGGGCTCAGGTAAGGCAGCCCAGCCAGGTGGTGAAACTCCAGGGAGAAATCCCCTCCCCAGGCAACTTTGGGGGTGATCCAGCAGGACAAGGGAGCCTGGAAAGGAGGGTGGTCTAATTTCCCCAGTCCTTCCACCGCCCCTGGGCTCCCCCTCAGTTGCTGTGCAAGGCTCACCTGGCCACAGGGTTGTCTTTTTTCTTCCAGGTGCCCCCCAGGTTTTGCCCAGGTGCCCTCTTCCCAGTTGGGGGCCTCTTCCACCCAGGGCTTCTGGATGCCTTTGGGTCTCTCTGCCCACCTGTGGAGCTGTTCCTCTACCTGCCATTTGCAACATTGGGATGCTTATTTCTTTCCAGTTTCTTCTACGATTTTTATCCCAGCTTTATTACTGTATAAATAAGGCAGTAAACATATCTTATACTGGTTCGATATCCGTGCTTCGCTGTGAAATTATGTGGTTGGGCTTAGGTTTTGGGGAGGAAAATAAGGAAAACAAAATTGTGCCTCTGGCGATCAGCATCCATTGGTATTCATCTAGCTAGTGTCCAGTCAGTGTGTGAGAGAATTGATAGCTGTTTGGAAACTGAAAGGATACTTGCCGTGTAAGCAAGAAGGAGACAGCAAGGAGTCTGGGTGTGGCTTAGCTCAACAGTTCTGTACTGAAGCTGCTTGGTGCTCTGAAACGAAAACTAACGCTGAAACTCCCCTCCTCTGCTTGTGTTTTGCCTTTGGAACAGATTTCTTTTTAGGTGGGGAGGGGGAGTAGAACTCCCGAGCATCAGAGCCTGTTAACAACAACAACAACAACAACAACAACAACAACAACAATAATAATAATAATAATAATAATAATAATAATAAATAATAATGGAAATATTCTTAATGCTCTGGTGGTCATTTTGAAAATCCCTTCTTAGTGAGCCCCTAGAAGCCAAGAGGAACATATGGGCCCAATTTCAAGTTTGTGGGCTTGACGGTTCTGGAGATTTTGTGATGATGCGTGGGAGGTATTTCACTTTTTATATATAGAGATTCCTCCTATTTCACCCACCACAACAACCCTGCGAGATGGGTCAGCCTGAGAGGGAGGGAACTGGCCCAAAGCCACCCAATAGCTTCCATGCCTCAGGCGGGACTAGAACTCCCCATCTGCTGGTAAATGACTCAAGGTTACCCAACTGGATTTTATGCCTGGGGTGGTACTAGAACTCACTGTCTCCTGATTCCAAGGCTGTCCCTTAAGCCCCTGTCACACAGCACCAACGGATGGAAAGAGGATGTAAAACGGAAACACCTGCCATCCGTTGGTTAACGCGATGCTTCCGTTCTGTACTCACTGCGTCTATTTTTCTTCCTCTCTATCCGTCCAGCATCCATCGACTGAGGTTCCATCCGCTCAAAAAGTTTTGAGCTGCTCAAAACTTTTTGAGCGGAAAATGTATCCAACGCGTCCATTCTGCATCCGCAAGGCATACGGGGAACATCCGTTCTGCATCCGTCGGTATCCGTTACACATCCGCTATATCCGCTATATCCGCTGCGCATCCGCGCCACTCAAATCCGCTCCAGCGGAAAACGGACACAGGGAGGAAGCGAAACGGACGCGGAATGGACACGCAGCGTTAGTAGCACAGACGGAGAAAGGATGAAAGCGGATGCAGCTCGCATAGAAAGCATTAAAACAGAAAAAACGTTCGCATACGGGACGTATCTCGGATATTTAGGATGTCTGCAGGATGCCTGGAGGATGCAAAAGGACACCTAGTGGAAAACCTATATTTCCTATAACAAGGGGGAGGAACTCACCTGGATCTCACTTTCAGTCCAGCAGCCCTGCGGTGCAGACCTCTTCAGCCTTGCTCTTGTTCTTGCTCTTCCACAGCATCCAGTCATCTCCACCATGGATCATCACACACTCCTTTTGGTAGCCACCATCCTTCTGCAACAGTGCGAAGCCATCTACAGGCTCTGTGAACTCTACTACGGGAAGAAAAAGAGGCGGCCAAGAAGCGTCTGGGTCCGAAGATGGATCAGGAGAAGAGCAGAGTACGGACTGTACAACAAGCTGATGGTGGAGCTCAGGAACGAAGAGACACTCGGGCGTTCCAGAACTTCATGAGGATGCCTCCAGCCATGTTTGACGAAGTTGTGCAGCGCCTGACACCCAGGTTGACCAAGCAGAGCACCAACTTCCAGTCCAGCCTGGACCCTGGGCTGAAGGTGGCACTGACTCTGCGCCACCTGGCCTCAGGGACCACCTACAGGAGCATGGAGTACGGCTGGAGGGTGCCACCCAACACCATCAGCATTGTGGTCAGAGAAGTGGTGCAGGCCATCATCAAAGAATACCTGGAGGAGCTCCTCCAGTGCCCCTCCACTGAAGAAGGATGGAAGAAAGTTGCAGAGCAGTTGTATCAGAGGTGGAACTTCCCACACACCGTTGGAGCCATAGATGGGAAGCACGTGGCCTGCAAAGCGCCAGCCAAGTCGGGGTCCACTTATTTCAACTCCAAGGGCTTCTTCAGCATCATCCTCTTCGCCATGGTCGATGCTGACTATAAGTTCATGTACATCGATGCTTCAGGCAACGGCTCATCTTCAGATGCCCAGGTATACAACGCCAGTCACCTCAAGGAGGGGCTGGAACGCAACCTCATCGTGGACTTCCCAGATCCAGACCCGCTGCCCAACGACACACAAGATGTGCCCTACTTCATCGTGGGGGATGACGCCTTCTCCCTCACAACCTACCTCATGAAGCCCTCCAGACTCCTCACCCGTGAAGAGAGGATCTTCAACTACAGGCTGTCCAGGGCAAGGCGGGTGGTGGAGAACGCCTTTGGCATCCTGACCAACATGTATCAGGTACTTCTCACCACCATGCAGCATCGTCCACAGACCGTGAGGAGGATCGTGGAAGCTTGCTGCATCCTGCACAATCTCATGCGCACCCGCTACCCAGTCTTGCAGAACAGGCTCGTGGACCTCCAGCAAGGCAATGGGGACATGGAGCCTGGGGAATGGAGGCAAGGGCGAAACCTGATCGACACTGAGGATGTGCAAGGCCCCAACAGAGCTTCACGTGAAGGGAAGAAGCAGCGCAACCTCCTGAAACACTGGTGCAACTCCCCAGCTGGAGCAGTGGAGTGGCAAGACAGGATGGTAGATGCTTAATGGATGCTTCCTTCAGCCTGTCTCATCACATGGATGAGATTGGGCCATGTATGTTGGGTGGGCCTACAATGAACAGGGCATTTAATAAAGAGTTGTGTTTATGTTGACATGTGTGGATGATTGATTATATTGTTATTGATAATAAAGGGCCATAGGTGTGGCACCTGGGAGGGTGGACCATACAGTCCCACTATGCTTGCACTGGAGGTTTATCTATCCCACAGCTATCCTTACCCATCCCACAGGTATCCCTGCCCACCCCACTGCTATCCTTACCCATCCCACAAGCATGCAAAGGCTTAAACCATTTTTAAAAGTTTCCACCAAGACTTTATTGACTAAAATAAATGAACCAAGTGTGTGAAGCAAAGATAATCTTTATTAATAACAAACTGTAAAAGCAAAATGACCCAAAAAAAGTGTCCCAAGCAAAGATAAAGTCAACAGGTAGCAACCCAGTCTCTGGCACTCTTCTCAGTCACTCTGAGGCGTGCCCATAGTCTCAGGGGTGAAGGGTCCAGGTGCTGTGGAGGTGGCTGCTGCTGGAGTGCTGGTCTGAGGCACCATTGGGGTGCCTGGCCCCAAGAGGACAACAGGGGATGGTGTGTGGAGGAAGCTCTCAGAGAGCTGGCTCAGTCCTGTGATGTTGAGAGCCCCTTCCTCCAGGACATGGGGTGTCAGTCCCAAGACCGATGACAGATGTTCTGAGGCTGGGCTTGGCTGTGGGGTGGAGGAAGGAGGAGTGTAATGGGGATGTCTGGTCTGCAAGTGAGCAAGGTGAGGCGTGGGTGGCATCTGTGGCGTGGGTGGCATCGGTGGCATGGCTGGCATCGGTGGCACCGGTGGTGTTTGATGTACCTGTGCCTGGACTGGGAAGGGCTGCCTGTGCTGCTGGAGCTCCTTGGTAGGAGAGGGCCTGTGGAAAGCCTTGGAAGGGCTGTGAGATCACCTGGGTTGGAGGAGCAGGCCTGGACTGGGTGGGAGCAGGTTCATCTTGGTCTGGAGGGTTGTGAAGAAGACCGGTGATCCTGTCCTTCACCACCTGGTACTGTGGTTCCGATATGTTCATGAGGGTCTGGTTGACATAGGTGAGGAAGGGCTTTCGGTTTGAGGATGGTATGTCGGTGTGTACCAGCTGAGAGAGGAGATGTACGCTGCTCCTGATGGTGTCCCTGATCTCCAGCAGGACAGTGTGGCTCTGCCCCTCCGGTCTGTCTCTCTGCCTTTCTGTGGAGGTGGAGCTGTGGGTGGATGCGGGTTGGGCTGTGGTGGAAGTGCCGTCTCCTTTCTCCCACTGCGTCAGGGGGTCCTCCACGCGCTCCGCCACAGGTAGTACAGCTGTCGGGGGGGTCTCCGTCGTGGCACGCTCCACAGATACCTGCCTGGAGACAGGAGGTGACTCTCTGCCAGAAGAGGACTGGCTCTCAGCAGGCTGCCTGAGAGAGAGGGTTGTGAGAGGGGCTGCTCCTCGGTGGCAGATCTCACCCTCCAGGAAGCTGCACTTGGCCATCACATAGGTCTTTCTGTCCGTCAGCTTGACTGTGGCCTGGCCAGATTTCTTGAGGTGCAGCTTCCCATACCAGGTGTGCATGTGCTTCCACCAGCCGAGGAGCACCTCCGAAGTGTAGCCCAGGCTCTCCGCCTTCTCTCTCCAAGCAGCCTGCTTCTGCTTGGTGTCTCGATAGAGCCTGTGTCCCTTCCTCCAGAGGTACTTGTTCTCCCTCAGCCATTCGAGCACCTCCTCCTCATGTTCCTCTTCTATGTTGTATTGCCTCCTCTCCCATTCACACATCTGCCTCTTCCTCCCTTTGGCAGGGCCATATGGGCCCTCATCAGAGGGTCTTCTAGGTTGTAGGGGCTGCTCCTCCACACCACCAGCAGCAGCAGCAGCAGCAACAACAACAACAGTAGCAGCAAAAGCAGGACCAGCAGGACCAGCAGCGCCAGCAGCGCCAGCAGCACCAGGAGCAGTGCCAGCAGAGTAAACACCAGCAGAAGCTCCAGCACCAGAAGAGCGAGCCTGAGCAGCAGAAGCCCCAGCAGAAGCAGAGTCAGGGCCAGGGGGTGGTGGTGGCCCTGTCCCTCTTGCCAGGGCTGGCAGCAGATGGCAGAGGCTTTCTCTTCTTCCCCATGGTTGTTGGCTGGCTGGCTGGAGCTGTGTCTGGAAGCAGGTCTTTCCTCTGAATGGTGACCTGCTTGCGAGCTGCATCCTTTTATATCCATGGGGCTGACGCAATGCATCCTCCCCGCATGTGCACTGAAAGCTAGGCATCCGCTAGGCTTCCGCTCTGCATCCGCTTCATCCGCTGCGCGTCCGCTTCGCTGTGCTCCCCCGGGAGCCTTGCAGACGTGCCATCCGCTCCCATCCACTCCCATCCGCTAGGCTTCCGTGGAGCATCTGCTTTCCATCCGCCCTGCGTCCTCCCCCCATCCGTTTCTTTCCGTTGTTGTCCGCTCTGGTTATGCAAATTCGGGGCACTTTTGAGAGCGGATAACAATGGATGGAACATTTTCTCGTCCGCTGTGTCCTTTTTATAAATGCTTTGCATCCGTCGGCCAATGTGACAGGGCCTTTAACCACTACACCAAACTGACTCTCGGTTCTCTTATCTCCATGTTCCTTTGCCCCTTCTCTGGTTCTTTCCCAGGCCTCTGAAAAACAGCTTTGTGGAGAAGGAGAAAGAGAAAAGAAAGAAAAAAAATGAAGGATATAGTTAAGAAAAGAAAAGAAGCAAAATATATGAAGAAGTGACTTCCTACTTTATCACAGATGTAAACAATTTTGGTAACTTTTCCTCTTCTCTTAATAGCAATAATGAAAGCACTTAGACTTATATACCACTTCCGAATGCCTTCCAGCCCTCTCTAAGCAGTTTACAATGTCAACCTCTTGCCCCCCAAAATCCAGGTCCTTAATTTGCCAAGTTTGGAAGGACAGAAGGCTGAGTCAATTGAGCCGGTCAGGATTGAACTGCTGGCAGTGGACATGCAGAGTCAGCCTGCAATACTGCACCACCACAGCTTGAAATTATGCAACATATGTTCTCTTCTTCCCATATTCATCTCCCAGCTGTAAACAAATCTTTAAAGCCTCCCCCTTTTCAATCCTAGGACCAGGGAAAAAAAATACTCCATTAAAAGATAACAGATAACATCTCTCTTTTAGCCTTGGTCAAATAAACCGATATGTTATGTTCCTTCCTTTTTCTTCCAATAGTCTTGAGCTTTAGTCCCTTCAAATAATGCCCTAAAACTTGATTTCATTTCCTTTTTTTTTTTTTTTTTGATCCCTTCTCCAAACCTTAACAAGCTTTTTAACAAACACTTTCCAAAAATGATTAGAAAGGAAATATGCCAATTTAGTGACTTTGGAGCCAACTGCAATTTGAGCAGGCTGGTTAGTCCTTCATCTCCCAAACCTCTAAACCTGCCAAAGACCAGTAGCTTGTGGTCTCTTGGCAAGAAGTATTGTGGTTCGCCAGCAGCCGGTGCAGAGGGCAGTAGAATCGGACAGTGAGGAAGAACAGGGACCAGTCTGGAGAGGACTAGGATGAGGGTCCTGCGTCCAAGGCAGAGATGGGGCCAGGACCACCTGGGAGTGGGTTGCTGCCTCCGGAGCCTCTGGAGTCTGGCAGTAGCGAGGCAGAGGATCCAGGGGAGCCTGTTCCAAGTGTGCATATGCACAGAGCTGCTAGAAGGTGAGAGCAGCTGAAACAAAAGGGACAACTTGGGAGTAAGGCTGGGAGGTGACTGCCCCTCCCATAAGGTATAAAGGACAGGCCAAGGTGATGGAACCTTTGCAGGAAGCAAAGTCGTTCACTCTGTTTGGATTCATTCTTGAAGCTCTTTGTACTTTGGTTGGGTCTTTTTCTTGTTCAATTGACACTTCAGTTATTGGCAGCTCTTCACAGGAAAGAAAGGTGGGTGCTTATCTGGAGGAACAATTTGAGATTCATTACTGGCTGAGAGTGAAAACAATTCCCAGTGTTGCAATAAAATAAGATTTGTTTTTAAAATAAGCGTGTGCATAATTACAGTCTAGGAAGCCTTGATCAGAACAAGAAGCAAACTTGTGGAGCACCTGTGGCTTTGTGAGTGTAACTCCTACAGATACGATCACGATGTACAGAATAACAGAATAACAGAGTTCAAAGGGACCTTGGAGATCTCCTAGTCCAATCCCCTGTTCAGACCAGAGGTTGCCAACCTTTCGGACTTCAGGGACCACCAAACTCGTGATTTTTAATCCCGTGGACCACTGATATGAATTTTGACTGAGGGTGGCTTGCTGATGTTTTCCCAGGGTCTCTGCAGAAAGCAGCAGAGATCCTGGGAAAATTCCCCAAAATGTCTGCAGGAAAATTCCCCACCCTGTTTCCTACCAATTGACTGTTCTTTATTTGGGATCGCAGGATACTGTCTCCAGCTCCATTCTCAGAGGGAGAGAGAGAGGGAGAGACTTTTGGCTTCATGCAAGGAAAGCAGCAGGAGCCGCAGAAGTCTTTCTTTCTCTCCCCCAAACTCCGCCAGAAAGGAGTCTTTGTCAGCTTAGCCTCTTGGAGCAGGAGGCCTTGCAGGGTCCCAAAGACTCATTTCTGGCGGAGTTTGGGGGAAAGAAGGAAAGACTTTTGCTGCTTTCCTTGTGTGCAGCCAAAAGCAGAAGAAGGAAGAAGCAGAAAGAAGCAGCCCAGTTGGCCAGGCCAGGCGCGTGGGGGGAGTGTGGCAAGTAGCCCCCTCCACCCTTTCCCCACCCCCCTCACTACCTTGTAGTAACGCAAGCCTTGTGTTCCTGTGCAGCCTGGATTAATTGCTTTGGGGAGGACATTTCTCTGCAGACCACCAGTGGTCCCCGGCCCAATGGTTGGTGACCACTGGGCTAGACCATTTCAGACAAGTGACCGTCCAATCTCTTCTTAAAAACCTCCAGTGATGGAGCAGCCACAACTTCTGGAGACAAATTATTCCATTGATTAATTGTTCTCACTGTCAGGAAATTTTAGCCTTAATTCCAGGCTGCTTCTCTTCTGGATTTACTTTTCATCCGTTGTTTCTTGTCCAGACTTCAGGTGCTTTGGAGAATAATTTGACCCCTTCCTCTTCTTTGCAGCAGCCCCTCAAATACTGGAAGGCTGCTATCATCATGTCACCCCTAGTTCTTCTTTTCATTAAATTAGATGCAACTGTTCTTTGCATGTTTTAGCCTCCAGTCCCCTCATCGCCTTGGTTGCTCTTCCCTGCACTCTTTCTAGAGTCTCAACGTCTTGTTTACATCAGAAATGACAAGTGCAGATTACATTTACCTTTTAACTTTTGTCTGGTTGGGAATTGCATGAGGGCCCCCGCCCCAACTCAGTTCCTTAGGCCTCTGATTGGGGGGCGGGGTGGGGCAGTTTCCCCACCTTGCAAAATTGCATTGTAAGCACTCAGAGGGCCAAACGCACGTTTTGCAAAATTGCTGGAGGTGCAGCAAATATTGCGATTGTGCAATCACGACTCCTTTTCATTATGTCATCCCGGGTGTCTTCGCAAGCCAACACCAGCCATTCGGGCCCCCAGATGGAGTTTCTTTTCATATCCCCTCGCACATGTCTGATGAAAAGACTGTTTTCCATTTAGGGTAGACGGTTGTTTTTCGAAAGGCAGCGATCCCAACTTAATGAGGTCTGGAAAACTTCCCCAACCAGCCAAATTCCGTGGTTTAAGCAAAGGGGCCCCATTTCTTTGCACCGTTCTCTCCCCCCCCTCAACCTATAATTTGCAAAGGCTCCCTGGTTTTGCTACATCCCCAACATTTTCCTTATGTTGTCCCTGCAGCCCCTTTCAGTTGCATCTGGCTCAGGTTGCACCCAGGCCCAGGATTTGCTCTCGGGCTCCTGATCTCCCGGAATGAAACTGGGTGGATCCTGTTCCCAAAGAGCAGGGAAGGCTTCCTCTTGCACATTAGATCCCCACCCAGGGAGAGTCCCCAGAGCTTCCTCCCAAGGTCTGATTAGCCATCTGGGACGAGGGGCAGAGCCTTCCGGGAGCCAGCAGGCGCTCTGCCAAGACGGACAACAAACCGGGATTTGTCATGGGAAAGTTGAAAGGTCTCTCTGTAGAGGAGCTGCTCGCTGCCTCTGTCCTACTTGAGTTCCCTTTACTCCTTTCTTCCGGGCCTGGCCAGGATGTTCCTCTTGATGCAACTGCTTCCCAACACTTCACAAAAAGAGGTTGTGATTTTGGAAAAAGTGCAAAGAAGAGCAACTAAGATGATTAAAGGCCCGGAGATTCAAACATAGGAAGAATGGCTGCAGGAATCCTCCACTCACAATAGAATTCCTGAGCTTGTCAAAACAGAAAGGTCGGCAGGTCGGTGGTTCGAATCCCCAGAGCCTCGAAGCAGAGTGAGCTCCTGTCCCTTATCCCAGCTTCTGCCAACCTAGAAGTTCGAAAGCATGCAAAAAAAAAAAAAAATGCAAGTAGAAAAATAGGGACCACATTTCGTGGGAAGGTAACAACGTTCCATGTGCCTGGACATTTAGACCTGCCCGCCACATGACCATGGAGACATCTTCGGACAGCACTGGCTCTTCAGCTTTGTAATGGAGATGAGCATCGTCCCCTGGAGCTGGAAAGGAGTAGAGCCGAAAAAGAGTAACTAAACTGCGGTCCGATTGAAGCATCGTACACAAAATTGTCTGCTACAACGTCCTACCTGTCAACAAGTACTTCAGCTTCAACCGCAATAACACACAGGCAAACAAGCGATCCAAACTCAAGGTAAACCGCTCCAAACTCAATTGCAGAAAATACGACTTCGGCAACAGAGTGGCCGATGCCTGCAACTCACTCCCTGACTCCGTGGTTGCAGCCTCAACCCCTCAGAGCTTCAACCTCAAACTGTCTACCGTGGATCCAGCAGTGGAATGCAAATATTTTTACGACCGGTTTTGCGGGCATGGCTAAGTGGGAGTGGCCATGTGACCGGGTGGGTGTGGCTTCTTTTTTTTCCCCCAGTACCCCTGCACCCCCCATGCTCCATTTTTTTGGCCTCCTGGGCCTCAGGGAAGCCTCCTAGGGGACGTTTTTGCTCCCAGAAGGCTTCCCCGGAGCTTAGGAAGGCAAAGAACGGAGCATGGGGGTGAGGGGGGGCACTGTCTCCCCCTGCACAAGCCCTCTTTTGCCTCCTGGGTCTTGGGGAAGCCTCCAAGCCTTACTGCTTGGGTGAAGCAGTAAGACAGTGAGGGAGATCCCAGCACAGCTGGTCATTGGAACAGCTGATCGTCCTCTCCT
>BLBF01000076.1:610084-626802 GCA_015471245.1 Laticauda colubrina | reverse complement strand
TCCTTTTCCTCCCTTCCCTCCCTCCCTCCTCCTTTCCTTGCTTCCTGCCTTCCTGCCATCTTTCCTCTTCAGGAGGGCCCCTTCTGTTCAACGAAGTCCAGTTGGTCTACAACTCCCAGCAGCTGAACGGGACGCAGCGGGTCCTGCTGGACAACGTCATCTCGCCAAGCGAGTGCCAGGAGCTGGGGCAGATGGCCAAGGTGAGTAACTGCCGAAGCAGAGGACACTGTGGGCAGGTTGCCTGGCCCACCTCTGTGAGCAGACATCATCAGGAAGCCTCTGGCCCCTTGGAGACCGACAACCCCGTCAAGGTGTCACGCTGAAGGAGATGCCCTCAATTGGATCAATAGTTGTCCAGTCTCTTCTTAAAACCCTCCAGGGATGGAGCCCCCACAACCTCTGGTGGCCAGCAGTTCCACTGGTTAATGGTCCTCATTGTCAGGAAATTCCTCCTTAATCCCAGGTTGCTTCTCTCCTTGCTTAGTTTC
Source organism: Laticauda colubrina (assembly GCA_015471245.1). NCBI lineage: Eukaryota > Metazoa > Chordata > Lepidosauria > Squamata > Elapidae > Laticauda > Laticauda colubrina. Next base: position 626,314 of record BLBF01000076.1, on the reverse strand, counting down.
CATCCGTTGCTTCTTCTCCTGCCTTCTTTGGTGCTTTGGAGAAGAGCTGGACTCCCTCTTCTTCTTTGGGGCCACTCCTCAGGTATTGGAAGACCACTATCCTATCCCCCCCCCCCCAGTCTCTCCATTAGACTAGACCTACCCAGTTCTTGCAACCGTCCTTCACCCGTTTTAGCCTCCAGAGCCCGAACCGTTGCTCTTCTCCTGCAGAACATCCTCCTCGCTGGTGATGGCTACAGGGGGAAGACCTCTCCTCACACCCCGAACGAGAAGTTCGAAGGAGCCACCATCCTCAATGCTTTGAAGGTAAGAAGGTGTTGTGCCAGGCTGGGCCTGTCCTCCTGTGTGGTGAGAACATCTGGAGACCTCCAAGGCTGCTCTAGATCCAGCCCACCAGCAGCTCATGGATGGAGCAGCCTCTCTTCTTGCTTGGTCTTCGCCCTCTCGGGCAGGGAAGGTCAAGACACTGATCCCAGAAAGGTCCCTTATAGGTACATTTTGGGTTTTTCTTCCTCTTGCCCTTGAAATCCCACCCAGGCTGTCCTCCATTTTCAACAGTTCATTTAGTGGCCGTTCAAAGTTGCGACAGCCCTGCAAACACTGATCTATGACTGGTTTTTTTTACACTTCTGACCGCTCCGGCATCCTGTGGTCATAGGATCAAAAACCGGGGTTGTAATTCGAATGTGGAAAAGGGTCATAAGTCACTTTTCTCAGTGCCTTTGTAACTTTGAACGGTTAGTAAATGAATGGATCAAAGTCAGAGAAAGGGAGAGAGAGAGAGAGGGAGAGAAAAAAAGAGGGAGAGAAAGAGGGAGAGAGAGAGGGAGGGAGGGAGAGAGAGAATTAGACGGGGGGGAGAGAGAAAGAGAAAGAAAGAGAGAGAAATAGAAAGCAAGAGAATCAGAGAAAGGAGAGAGAAGGAGAGAGAGAATTAGAGGAGGAAGAGAAAGAGAGAGAGAGAAAGAAAGAGAGTCAGAGAAAGAGGGAAAAAGAAAGAGGGAGAGAGAGAATTAGAAGGGGAGGAAAAAAGAAAGAGAAAAAGAGAGTCAGAGAAAGAGAGAGGAAGAGATGAGAGAAAGAGAGAGAGAGAAAGAAAGAGCGTGAGAGAGAACTAGAGAAAGAGCAGGAGAGAGAGAAACAGAGAGAAGGGGAGAGGGAGAGAGAAAGAAAGAGAGGGAGGGAGGGATAACCTTCTCGTTTGATTTGCCTGCAGTTTGGCTACGAGGGGCGGATCCCTCTGAAAAGTGCTCGCCTTTTCTATAACGTCAGCGAGAAAGCCCGGAGGATCGTGGAATCCTACTTCATGCTGAATTCCACCCTCTATTTCTCTTACACGCACCTGGTGTGCCGCACGGCCCTGTCAGGTAAGGCTGGGCAGAGGGCAAGGCTGAGAAAGCCTGGCGTGGACTCCCAACTCCCAGAATTCCTCAGCCAGCCATGCCCATTTCTTTTCCGGCCACCTTTTAGAGCAGGGAGACTGCAGAGAAAAGGATGAGAAGAGAGCAGGCAGGTCCCAATGGGGGACACACATCAAAAAGTGTCAGGGAATTCTGGGAGTTGAAGTCCGCAAGTCTTCAAGTGGCCAAGTTTGGAGACCCCCCTGATGGAGAGGAGTTGGGGGAGGGTTTTAGAGGTGGGCAGGAGGGATGTAAGGACAACAAATTCTTGAGGAGTGGGTGCATGCTACCGAGAGCAACACAAAAGGGGCACCTTGAGGTCCTCAGATCTTGGTCCCTTCAGGCCAGCAGGAATGGAGGAATGACCTTAGCCACCCGATCCACGCGGACAATTGTCTCCTGGACCCCGAGGCCAACGAGTGCTGGAAGGAGCCCCCAGCTTACACCTTCCGAGACTACAGGTGGGTGGGTCGCTCGTGGCCTTTGAAGGCAAGAAGGGTCTTCAGGTGCTCTTCACCAAGACCAAGTAGAGTAACCTAGGGTTGGGCTAGAAAACCTCCAAGGTCCCTTCCAACTCTTTTATTTTGTCCTTACTCCCTTCCTTCTTTCTTTCCTTCCTTCCTTCTGCTTTCTTTTTTTCCTTCCAATTTTTATTGGTTTAAAAAAAAAAACATGAACAAACAAAAACATAAAAACACCAAACTTTCTTCCATATGTATACAAACAATGTTTCAGTTGGTTTACAAATTATTTTGTGTATCCATTTCTGTCTTCGATTACAATTAGATTGCATAATAATTCATGTTATCAATCAAACAATTAAGTACCTTTGTATCATTATCAATCCAACATTTGACTATAATTTTATTCATTCATATTTTACGAGGTAACTATAGTTTACTTAATTTATTTTATAACACTTCATATTATCATCCCAAATCTATGCTAAAATCATTTTGTAGATATGAAAAAAGTACATCTTAATATATTTATTATTTTCTAAAAATCTACATATTACATTACTGTATTTTATTATCTAACCATTGGTAAAAAAGTTCCCAAATTTCATAAAATTGTTTATCCTCTTGCTCTCTAATTTCAAATGTCAATCTACTCATTTCAGCACATTCCAATATTTTCTTAATGATTTCCTCCTGCAATGGGTGTTTTCTCGTTTTTCCAGTTTTTAGCAAATACAATCCTAGCTGCTGGAGGATTTACAATCGAATATTTCAAATCTTTGCTATATGTTTTAGGTAAGATTCCCAATAAAAATATCTCTGGTTTCAGATCTATATATTTTTTTGTCATTTTTTTCCAACCACGTGTGGATTTTAGTCCAATATTTTTGGACAAAAGTCCAAAAGATGCACAAGTCCACCACATATGGTAATATGAGCCAGGTGTCTGATGACATTTCCAACACTTTACGAACTTATTCTTGAACATCTTTGCTATTCTTGTCGAGGGAAAGTGCCACCTGTAAAACATCTTATACAAATTTTCTTTATATGCTGTTGACATTGTCATTTTATAATTTTGAGACCACAACTTTTGCCATTTCTCTAAATCAATCCCATATCCAAAATTCTTCCCCCAAGCAATCATAGTTTCTTTAACTTGTTCTTCTTCTAATTTCTAGTAAATATCCATACAATTTTTAAATCATCTTTTCATCAGTACCTGTCAAAATCTTATCTAGATCAGTCAGTTTATCATAAAAACCTTCTGTTTTAGAATCTTCAACATACCTTGAGTGTATTTGCACATATGAAAACCAATCCATCTTTATAACTTGTTCCTCTAAGTTTTTGAATAGATTTAAGTTCACCTTTTTCATTCAGTATTTCAGCATATCTAACTGTTTGTTCCTTCTTATATATTATAGGATAAGAAAATGCCTCAATAGTCGATAACCAGACTGGTATTTTCAGATAACATTGTCTTTTAATCTTCTCCCAATTTAACCACAAAGACTCCCGTATACAAAGTCTTCTAAAATATCCTTGTGTTTTAGTTCCTTTATACCATAAGAAGGCATGCCATCCCAATAGCAAATCATGTCCTTCTAGTGTCAACAATCTATAATTTCTTAATGTTATCTATTCTTTAACCCACATCAAATTTGTTGCTTGATAATACAGCTCCCAATTGGGCAAGCGAAAACCTCCTCTAATTCTAGCACCTTGCAACAGTTTCAACTTTATTCTCTCTTTCTTACCTTGCCATATATATTTCGCCACAATTTTATTTAATTTTTCAAAATAGTCTTTTCCAAGTCGAATTGGAATTGTTTGAAACAAGTATAAAATTCTGGGTAGTATATTCATATTGATTGTTGAAATTCTCCCTATTAGTGACAGTTGCAAATTTTTCCATTTCGCCAAATCTAATGCTATCTGCTGTTTAAGTTTAATGTAGTTATTCTCTTTTAACGTACTGCACCTTGCTGTCAAATATATCCCCAAATACTTAATCTTATTCGTAACTTGAATTTTCATAGGTCTGTCAATTCTTCCTTTTGTCTTAATAACATATTTTTTGACAAAATCTTTGTCTTGTCTTTGTTTATTTTCAAACCAGCCACTTTGCCATATGTCTCTATCTTTTCCAACAATTTTGGTGCTGTCTCTAAAGGGTCTTCTCATATAAAAACCAAGTCATCCGCAAAAGCTTGTAACTTAAATTCTTCCTTTTTAATTTTAATTCCTTTTATACTCTTTTCATCTCTAATATTTCTGTTTAGTACTTCCAAAGTTAACACAAACAACAAAGGAGACAGTGGGCATCCTTGCCTTGTTCCTTTTCTTATGTCAATAGAATCTGTCAAGTCTCCCTCTATCATTACCTTTGCCTTTTGCTCATGATATATAGCTTCTATTGCTGGAGTAAATTTTCTGGCAAAACCCATCTGTTCCAACAGTAGTAACATGAATCGCCAGTTCACATTGTCAAATGCCTTTTGTGCATCTAAAAATATCAAAGCCATTTGTTTTTCAGGATGTGCTTCATAGTATTCCAATGTGTCCAAAATTACTCTCATATTATCTTTAATTTGTCTCTTTGGCAGAAATCCATTCTGATCAGGATGTATAAAATTAATTAAATATTTTTTAAGTCTTTCTGCTAGTATTGAAGCAAAAATTTTATAATCTGCATTTAGTAGAGAAATAGGTCTATAATTCTTGATTTGCAGTGGATCAGCCTCCTCTTTTGGAATGAGAGTGATATAGGCTTCTGACCATGATTAGGTATCTTCTTCTTTAGCATAACTTCATTCATAACTTCTAACAATGGGAGATTCAACGATTCTTGTAATGTTTTATAGAATTCTGCCGGAAGTCTATCCGGACCTGGTGCCTTTCTGTTGTTTTGCTTCTTAAGTGCTTCAGTTAGCTCCATCATGGTTATATTGCTTTCTAACATTTTTTCAGTCTCTTTGGGTATCTTAGGTAAACTAGCATTCTGTAAATACTGCTTAACTCTTTCCTCATCAATATTTTCTTGTTTATATAATTTCCCATAAAAATCTCGAATGATTTCTTTCTTTTCTTTACTGCCATAACAAATTTGACCTTGGTCATCTATTAACTGCAATATTTTTCTTGCTTCTTTCTCCTTTCTCAATTTATATGCTAACCATCTACCTGGTTTATTTGCATCTTCAAAGTAGTTCTGTTTAGCACCTCTAATTTTCTGTGCTAATTCTTCTTTTTCTATTTGACCCATTTTGTGTTTAATTATGTCCATTTTTAACTTAGTATCTTTTTTCTGTGGCATTTTCCGTAGCTCTTTTTCAAGTCTTTTATGCTCATCCTCTAAGGCCTTAGAGGCTGATCTTTTCTTAATGTTCCTTTTCCTTATATAATCTATTATTAAGCCTCTAGCATACACCTTCATTGTGTCCCATACGTTCTGAATTGATGTATCTTCTTTCTTATTTTCTCTTTTAAAAAGAGCCAATTCTTTCTCCGTCCATTGTATGAATTCTTTTTCCTTTAAAATAGTATTGTTTAATGTCCATCTCAATCTTCTTTTCTGCCTTTCTATTTAATTGTCATTGGATTGTGGTCTGCCCAAGTGCTTGTTTCAACGTTTATTTCTTGAATGTTAGATATTAGTTCTGTTGTCATCCATATCATATCAATTCTAGACCATGATAAATGTCTATTTGAACAGAAGGTATATTGTTTGGTTTTAGCATTTCTTTCTCTCCATGTGTCTTTTAAATTCATTTCATCAACCATTTTGAAAAAGGATTTTGGGAGAGTCCTTCTATTTTGCTTTGTTGCTGTTACTGTACAATCCAATTTATTGCCTACAATTCCATTAAAATCTCCCATCATAATTATATTAGCATAGTCCAGTTCAATTATTTTCATATGTAATTTTTTATAAAATTCTTCTTGTTTATCATTCAGAGCATAGATTGCAATTAGGAGTGTTTTCATATTATTGTCCATTATTTCCACCATTAATTTTCTTCCATCTTCATCATTATAAATCAATTTTGCTAGGGTTGGTCTCTTTAATATATAAAACCACTCCTCTTTTCTTACATTGGGTCAAAGAAGTAAATATTTTCCCTAGTTTTGGTTGTACCAACAATTGTTCTTATTGTTTTTTAATGTGTAGTTCTTGTAGACAAATTATATCAAATTTTAATTTCTCTAATTTATGAAAAATTTTCCTTCTTTTGGTGATTGAGTTAAGTCCATTTATATTAATTGTAATCAATTCTTTCTCTTCCATGGTTATATTTTATAATTAGGTTTGGCAGCTCTCGTGGATCTTAGTTCACGTTGTTCTTTGGCCTGCACCTTTCCACATCCTGCGCCTTCTTCTTTTTCTGTCACCCTTTGACAGTCATCTTGGAATTCAATTTATGAGATCTCTTTTTCTGCCTCCTCTTCTTTCCTTCCAAAGAATTCTGCATAGAATAATTCCACTTTCTCAACTGAATCAATTCTATATCTCTATTCTTGCCATATGAACATTAACCCTTCTGGGATCAGCCATCTAAAATTCACCTCTTTTTTAAGTAGGATTTTGGTCAAGAATCGGTATTCTCTTCTCATCTCTCTCACTCTTCTAGGTATTTGTTTTAAAACCACAATCTCCTTGTCTTTATATTTCAATGCTTTCTCTTTTGCCACTTGCAATATTTGCGTTTTGATAGCTTTTTTTGTAAATCTGATGTGGACTTCTCTTGGTAGGTTATTCCTCATTGCATATCTTGTGAAAACTCAATAAACCTCATCTGTTCCATCCATCATCTTCTCCTGAGTTATTTCCAAAGCTTCAGTAAGCATTTCTATCATTATTTCACCTAAATTTTGTCCTTTTTCTTCCTCTACATTTTGAAATCTAAGATAAAATTCTGATTTATCCATCTCCCATCTCAACATACCACTTTTATCTTGTTCAATCACCATTAATTTATTATCAATATCTCTCATCTTCTTATCTCTTTGTTTATCTTCTTCAATTTTTTGGAATCTCTCATCATATTTCAACATCATTTGTTGGATGGGCTCGACTTTTTCATCAGTCTTCCCTGTTCTTTATTCAATATTCTCTGTTCTTTGTTCAATGTTCTTTACTTTCTTTTCAATTTTCTCTGATCTTGTTTTAATATCTTGGATTCCTTGCATAATCATCTGCAGAGTAACTTTGTCTTGTTCTTTTTCTTGCTTTAACATTGTCTGCATTGAGCGTTGTCCTCCAGATGTTGGAGAGGAAGGAGTAGAGGAGGGTGGAGCTGGCGTCGCGATGATACGGCATGTGATCTCGGAAGTCTGAGATCGCAGTCGATATCTTTGCCCCTGGACGGTTCTTTTGGACCTAAACCTTCCCGAAGAGACGGTGATAGTGAAGGGCGCATCCTGCTGATCCCAGGGATACCGCAAAGTCCCTGGTCGATCCGGGAAAAGCTCTTCTTGCCAGCGGCAAAGGGGCAGCCATCAAAGCTGCTGAAGTTGGGGCAGCTCCGAAACGGAAGAAGTAGGAAGAGAAAGTGTACCGCTTTGGTGAGAACTTTTTTTTTCTCCTTATCTTAAGACTTGAAAGGACATCCTAAAAGAAAGAAGAAATCTGTAAAAGTGTTTGACAGAAATGATCTAGCGGCGATTTTAAATGGAAGGGTCAAAATAAGGTGGTTTTTGTTTTTTTTTTAGTATAGCCGGATTTTTGATCTTGTACTTTGAAATGGGACTGGTTCTTTTTATATATATATACATATTTACTTTTTTCTTCTCCTTTTTAATTTTGTGATTTTGTAATATTTCAGGCTAGAGGCTCCCTTTAGTTACTTAGTTATCTCTTTTTTTAAAAAAAATATGTTTCCCTTTTTTGGTTAATTTTTAGTATATTTTGCTGAGAAAGGAGGGGGAAAGTGAGAGTAAAAGAAACTGTGTAGCATTGCCAACTAGAGGCTTAAAAACACCTTATTTTCTGTGACCAGACAAAGCTGAGAAAGCTGAGAAGAACTGAGGCTTTGTTTCAAGGACAGGGCGACCTGATAAGATAGAGGGAAGAGCATGGGAAAGTGTTATTGCAGATGCTCCTCTGGATTTCTATCTACAGTTGAAGTCTGGTGTTGAAGCTTATGGAAAGAAAGGTGATGAGTTTTTGGAGAAGAGTTATAAAAAGAGCCTTGGATAATTAAACAAAGTGCAGTGTGTCTTTTATTAAGCTGTGATACTCCTTCTTACTATCCTTATTGGATTTCTTTTTTTTTCCACTGACCTTTTTGGTGTTTGCTTTTGTCTTTTTTTGGGGGGAAGACCAACTTCCACGTTTATGTTTTATTTTAAAGGGAAAGCCTTAAGCCTTTTTTCTTCTCTTTTTTTGTTTTTTTCCTTTTTTTGGGGGGGGGTATATTTGTTCTCTTCCTTCTGCTTTCTTTATTTCCCTTTCCCTTCCTTCTTTCTTTCCTCCCTTCCTGCCTCTTTCCCTCCCTCCCTTCCACCTTCCTTCTTCTCATTCCCATCTCCTTCCATCCTTCCTTCCTTCCTTTGTTCCTTCCTTCCTTCTTTCCCTCCCTCCCTTCCTTCTGCTTTCTTTACTTTCCTTCCCTTTCCCTCCCTCCCTGCCTTCCTTCCAGAAGGCTTTTAAGAAGAAACTGCCATTTGTCTGTAATTATATAGGGTCTCCTTTTTGAGCAGGAGGCTAGACTAGAAGACCTCCAAGGTCCCTTCCAATGCTGTTATTCTGTCATTCTGTCTGCCTTTAAAGGCTAATACCTTTCCAGATGGTGCTACTAAAAGGAGGGGCCACTAGGCTCTCCCACTGTGTAGCCTCCACCCCAGTGTGCAACGCGCATCCCTCCACCCAAGTCTCTCCCCACCGTGTTCTCAGGTGGGGCAGAAGCCTCCCTGGCACCCCCTTGGGGGACCTTTGCCTCCCCTCTGCAGCCGCCCGTCTCCCTTCCAGCTGGGATAAAAGCAGAAGTGGGTATTTAGCAGGTTCTGACCAGTTCTAAAGAACCAGTAGCGGAAATTTTGAGGAGTTCAGAGAACCAGTAAATCCCACCTCTGACTGGAGATTTTACACTATCCTTCCCCTGCCACACCCACAGAACCGGGAGTAAAAAAATTTGAATCCCACCACTGGATAAAAGGCCTCTTTCCACCATGTCTGCTGAAGTTGGTAGCTCGTCCCAGGACAAGGAGGCTCCCCAGTTGGCCTCCAGCTTCACCTGTTGGATGGAATCCCTCTTTGAACTCACCTGCCTCGTCTGTTCTTGTTGGTCCTGCAACCCGACAGGACAGACACAGACTCCAGAGAGTAACTAGGACTATAGAAAAAACCATGGCTACCCACCTGCCTTACATGGAGGACCTGCATCTTGCATGAGTCCAAAAGAGGGCTGGGAAAATATCTACACACCCTTCACATCCTGGACATAAACTGTTTCAACTCCTTCCCTTAAAACAATAGAGCCCTGCACACCAGAACAACCAGGCACAAGGGGAGTTTTTCTGAATGCCATCACTCTGCTCAAGAAATAATTCCCTCAACCCTGTCCAACTATTTAGAAAGTCTGCACTACTATTACTATTAATCTTCTCATCGCTCCTTATCCCCCATCCCCTCCCACTTGTGATTGTAGGATGGTAACTTTGTCGCTTGTATCCTTGCGATTTATACGGACTGTCTCCTAGCATGACTTGATTGCTTATGGTACCCTCTGACTATTATTAAGTGTTTTACCTAGTGATTTTTGACGAATGCATCTTTTCTTTTATGTGCACCAGTGATGGGATGCAAATTGTTTTGCCACTGGTTCGGTGGGCGCAGCTTGCTGGGTGTGATTTGCCTCATGTGCGCAGGCAGCTTTCCAAACACCAGCTGAGGCTCTGCCATGCCAAGCAGCTGGGAGGAGAAAGAAGAGGAAACCACAGGGGGCAGGTGGAAGGGCCGATCCTGCGCTTTTCTCTTCTTTCTCCTCCCAGCTGATCATCGGACCTTTTTTTACCACCAGATCGGGTGAACCGGCCCAAACCGGTGGCGACCACCCCTGATATGCACCAAGACGAATTCCTTGCGTATCCAATCACACTTGGCCAATAAAAGAATTCTGTCTGTCTGTCTATCTATTACAAACTATTCTATAAATATGAGTTCCAGGTATACTTGTAAGAGAAGAAACAGACATCTTATGATCTCCAGAACTAAAATTATTTTTTATTACACTTACAAAGCTTTCGTCAGGCTCTGCTGACATTGTCAGAGTATTAAGCTTCCATTACAGAGATCTCTGCCTTTATCATTAATCAATTTAGCCCTTGCATGAGGAATCGGCCCTTCCAACCGCCTCCCACCTGTAAGTAACTCTGTTGTTTTTGCTTCAGTCATGTTGGTCAAAAGAAGTTTAACTCTTGTTGTTCCCTCCCTTCTATCTATCTATCTATCTATCTATCTATCTATCTATCTATCTCTATCCATCTATCCTATCTATCTATCTTCGTAGTGCTCTCCTGTACATGAACAGCGACTTTGAAGGTGGGGAGTTTATTTTCACGGAAATGGATGCCAAGACGGTCACGGTGAGTAGATACTTGGACAGGTAGACTTCAATTTACAATTATTCGTTTAGTGACCATTCGAAGTTACTGATAAAAATGACTCCTGGTTGTTTTTCACACTTACGACTGTTGCAGCATCCCCACAAAGTCACGTGATCAAAATTCAGAGGCTTGGCCACTGACTTGTACTTATGATGGTGGCAGTGTCTCGGGGTCATGTGATTTCCCCTTTTGTGACCTTCCGACAATCAATGGGGGAGACAGTTTCACTTAACGACTGCCTTACTAACTTAACTGCGGCTATTCATTTAACAATGGTGGCAAGAAAGGTCATAAAATGGGGCCAAACTCACTCAACCACTGTCAAAAGTTTGGGCTCAATTAGTGGTCATAAGTGGAGAACTACCTGTATCTGACAGGCAAGAAGAGCTTGGTTGCTCTGTTCGGCTCCAATCCAACCCGAGCACCTCCCCTCCTTCTTCCAGGCCTCCATCAGACCCAAATGTGGGCGAATGGTCAGCTTCTCCTCTGGTGGAGAGAATCCCCACGGGGTCAAGGCTGTCACCAGAGGCCAGCGATGCGCCGTCGCTCTGTGGTTCACCCTCAACCCCCTTTACCGGGAACTGGTGAGTTGGGGAGAGAAAAGGAAAGGAAAAGGAGGGAAGAAGGAAGGAAGGAAATAGAGAAAAGGAAAGGAAGGAAGGAAGGAGAGAAAAGGAAAGGGAGAAAAGAAGGAGAAAAGGAAAGGAAGGAAGGAGAGAAAAGGAAAGGAAGGAAGGAGAGAAAAGGAAAGAAAAAGGAAGGAAGAAAGAAAAGGAAGGAAGGAAGGAGAGAAAAGGAAAGAAAAAGAGGAAGGAGGAAGAAGAGAAAAGGAAAGGGAGGGAGGAAGGAAAGGAAAGAGAAAGAAGAGAAGGGAAGGGGGAGGGAGGAGAGGAAGGGAAACGGGAAAGAAAAGGAAAAGGAAAGAAAGAGAAGGGAAGGCAAAGGAGGAGGGAGGAAGGAAAGGAAGGAAAAAGGAAAGGAAGGGAAGGAAGGAGAGAAGAAAGGAGAGAAAAGGGAGGGAGGAAGCAAGCAAAGACTGAAGGAGGATGGAGGGAAGAGAGGGAGGGAAGGAAGGAAAGAGGGGGGAGGCGGAGAGCAGAATTGGTTGATGTTAGCGCAGAATCCGGAGTCCACGGACACCTTTGCCGGCCAACCGGTTTCCGTTCAGCTCAGAGTTTTTGGCATCCAGCAAAGTGCCCGGGGGGGGGGGGGATCTGTTTATCTAGCTCCTTCTCTGTTGCCCCCAAACTCCTTCGGAGGTGTAACCTCCACTTATAGGGGATGTAGCCGCAGCTGCAGCCTCCGACTCCTTCCCACCCGGGATCCCAACAACCACCTGAGGATATTAGTTGTAGAACGGCGCCCCCCAGTGGCGGAGAACCCACACTGAGCAAACCAGTGGGGGCAAAAAACGGGGTGCCTCCCATCCCTGCTGGGGCTGCTAAGATGCAGAAGTTTGGCTGACTTCCTTTTCACCTTTTCAAGCTCAGTGCGAGGCTACAATTATAGAAGGAGACATCCACTGTATAATGAGGAATTAGGAATAATTAATATTCCTAATTAATGCCTGTCGCCCTGGAAAGCAGGAATGTTAAGAACGGGAATTGAAAGCAGGGATTTGTCTCTGAAGATCCTCAATTATCCAGGCCAGGATTGTCCCAGAGGTGCTTCCCCCACCCCACCCCCGGGGCATCTGGACTTTCTGGGGCTTTTTCTTTGAAGATGTTTTGCTTCTCATCCGAGAAGCTTCTCCAGCTCTGACAGGGTACAGATCAACATCCAAGCAGCCTCAACAACTCTCTAAAAGGATGCAAATGACCAGCTGCCTGCAAGAAGTATCAATCCTTTCTCCACCCTCCAGTCAGAGCTGAGGAAGCTTCTGGGAGGAGAAGAGAAATGTCTTCAAAGTAAAACCCAGAAAGTCCAGCTGCCTCTTGAAAAAGCACCTCTGAGACAACTGAGGACACAGACAAATCTCCAAGTGGCCTCAATTACTCTCTAAAAGGATGCAAATAACCAGCTACCTGCAAGGAGTATCAATTCTTCCCTTCCCCACCATTCAGTCAGAGCGGGAGAAGCTTCTGGGAGGAGAAGCAAAACGTCTTCAAAAGAAAAAAAACAGAAAGTCCAGTTGCCTCCTGAAAAAAAAGCACCTTTGGGACAAGCAGGACCTGGAGAACTGAGAATCTACACATACTTTTAGCTGTGCAATTTAGGATGGAAACCTTTTGAATGGTGTGGGAGTAGGAATGGATTTAAAGAGGGGGAAAAATTGCAGACTACAGGGAGCATTTGCACCACTCAGGTGACGCTGAAGACACAGGTAAACCTCCAGGTGGCCTCAACAACCCTCTAAAAGGATGCAAATAACCAGCTTTTCTGCAAGGAGCATCAATCCTTCCTTTCCCCACCATCCAGTCAGAGCTGAAGAGGCTTCTGGGATGAGAAGCGAAATGTCTTCAAAGGGAAAAAAAAACAGAAAGTCTAGTTGCTTCTTGAAAAAAAGAAACCTTCGGAGAAAATAGTGGTTAGAAATGGAAGGAAGAACAAGTTTAAAACCTCCGAGTAAAAATAAAAAGCAAAGTAAAAAATTCAGAAGGCTAAAAGGTTCACAAGATTCTCCCCTCCCCTGGACTGCATCACACAATGCTAAATGTAATTATAACTAATTTACAATATCCTAATTTCATTATAACTTGTTAGAGTTCATTGCAGAAATCACACACAGATGACTGATTCAGCAGGATTCGTTAACTTCTTTGCATACATAATAAATAGGAGTATGTACAATACCAATAGTAGTTTCTTCCAACGTGGTAATAGTTACAAGCAGCTTCAGAGCTGAGAGCAGACTAGTTTCAATTCTCAGCACAGCACTCAGAGCTGCAGGGCCATGCCTAGGCTCCTTCAGTTTCAGTTTCCAATTCAGCTTTCATTGGCTGACCTTATTACCATGGCTCTGCCAGTTCATGACTATTCTGACTTAACTAATGCAGATTTCCTTGACAAATAGAGATACTTATATTTTATTGCTCTTTTATTTTCCTCTTTACACTCTGTTCTTTTCTTTTTTTCCTTTTTGTTATTGTAAACTGGAGTAAATCCATGGTGAAAAATAAATTTTAATGAATAATAAATGGTCTTCCAGGCCAGATCAGACCTTTTGAGAACGGTGGGGCTGCCCTTCCTCCTTTTGGTCAGCCTTCACCTCTTCTCCCTTCTTTTTGTCCCTCAGGAGCGAATCCAGGCCGACGAGATCATTGCCTTGTTAGACCACCAACCCTTCAGTCCCACCGAGCTGGACATCAATCCCAAAGATGAGCTATGAACCAAACAAAAGGAACTCTCTACTCAAAATATTTATTTAATAATATTGGTTGTAAATCTTATGAGAACCCTTTTTATTTTTGTACAGAGCCTTGGTAATAATTTAAAGATGGGGTGACACGGGAAAGGCAGTGGGTTCTTCTGGGTTTATCTCCTCCATCTCATCCTCCAGGAAGTTCTCCAGAACTTCCCTAGCAGTAGCCCAAAGAGGCCATTTTGTCTCCGCTGTGAGCTTCCCTCCAGAAGTTGTGGCTGCTCCATCACTGGAGGTTTTTAAGAAGAGATGAATGTAAATGAATGAATGAGCTAGAAGGGACCTTGGAGGTCTTCTAGTCCAATGCCTTCCTCAAGCAGGAGAACCTGTACCATTTCAGATAACTGACTGTCCAGTCTCTTCTTAAAACCCTCTGGTGTTGGAGCACCCGCAACTTCTAGTGGCAAGCAGTTCCACTGGTTAATTGTCCTCACTGTCAGGGAATTCCTCCTTAGTTCTAGGTTGCTTCTCTCTTAGTAACAGCATTTGAAGGGAACTTGGAGGTCTTCTAGTCCACCCTTCTGCCCAAGCAGGAGACCCTACCAATGGTGGGGTCTCAAATCATTTAACAACTGGTTCTCTGCCCTCATGATTTCTTCCAACAACCAGTTTACGAAACTGCTCTGAGAGTGAACAACCAGTTCTATTGAACCAGTGTGAACCGACTGAAACCCATCAATGGAACCTATACCATTTCAGATAAATGGTTGTCCAGTTGCTTCTTAAAATCATCCAGTGATGGAGCAGCCACAACTTTCTGGAGGCAACTTCTGTTCCACTGGTTAATTGTCCTCATGGTTAGGAAGTTCCACCTTAGTTCCAGGTTGCTTCTCTTTTTGATCAGTTTCCAAAAATTGGACAGGAAGGCTTCCCACCAGAAATCGTGGGTGCTCCATTACTTGAGGATTTTAAGAAGAGATTGGAGAGCCATTTGTCCAGAATAATGTAGGGTCTCCTGCTACAGCAGGGGGTTGGATTAGAAGACCTCCAAGTTCCCTTCCAGCTCTATTCTGGTTGAAGTTGTTGAGAGAAGCAACCTGGAATTAAGGAGAACCTTCCTAAAAGTGAGGACAATTAATCAGTGGAACAGCTTCTCTCCAGTTGTAGGTCCTCCATCAATGGAGGCTTTTAAGGAGAGATTGGACAGTCACTTGCTTGGAATGGGGGTTGGACTAGAAGACCTCCAAAGTCCCTTCCGGCTCTATTCTGATTGATTGATTGATTGAATCTGCAGGGCATGTGATCCATTGGCTCTCTTCTCCCAACTCCAAAACCTGCTTGAGTTTGCCAGAAGTCTTCATTGTTGAAAAACTTTCCAGCACTTTCCTTCCACTCCAAAGCTGGAAGGAAATTGCCAAGTTTGGGAACAGCTCCTGTAGAATGAAAAGAGCTGGCTAACCTCCTGCAATAGCAACAGCACTTAGACTTATATACTGCTGTACAGTGCTTTAAAGCCCTCTCTGAACGGTTTACAGAGTCAGCCTCTTGCCCCCAACAATCTGGGTCCTTATTCCACCAACCTCGGAAGGACGGAAGGCTGAGTCAACCTCAAGCCTGGTGAGATTCGAACTGCCAAATTGCAGGCAGCCGACAGTCAGCAGATATAGCCTGCAGTACTGCACTCTGACCACTGCGCAAACAAAAAAATGAAATTTTGGGTTGACTGTATTTCCCAATGGCCTTCCCTCTGGGAGAAAAGGAAGAATGTGCTGGCACTCATATATTGTATGCCCATCACCTTGTGCCCCATCTAACAATGCTGCCCATGCAGACAAGTGCTAATTTTCTAAACCAGTGTTTCTTTAACTGTGGACACCTTTAAGGTGCGTGAGGGGAGTGAGGTTAAGTTGTATATAAACAAAGGCTGAACCTCCACTCTCTTCTAACACTGATGATGTTACCTAGTTGAGTCTACAAGAAAGCAACTCAGCCCAGAGACCCCACATTTGCTGAAGCGGTCTCGGGTGCAAATGTGCTGGGAATCTACATTCTTGATTGAAAGCAGAAGAACGGGGTGGGCTGAAAGAAGGGTGGTTCTGTAAATCCTTTAAATAAATAAAATAAACTGGATTTGGGCCAATGAGAGTGCATCCCCTACATTGCATAGAAAGGAAACTGAGAGGAAATCGATAGTAACCACTGAATTTTGTCTGAGCCCAGGAGGAATAAATTAAACTCAGAAAATTAACCTGCCTCTGTGTTTTACTTCTTCTCTGTTATCATATCCTCCTCTTGCTTCTCATCCAGTCAGTACAAGTCATCCTCGGGTTACAACAGTTTGTTTAGTGACATCGGAAGAAGGAGAAGGAGAGGAAGAGGAAGAAGAAGAGGAGGAGGAGGAGGAGGAGGAGGAAGAAGAAGAAGAAGAAGAAGAAGAAGAAGAAGAAGAAGAAGAAGA
>BLBF01000076.1:542278-610074 GCA_015471245.1 Laticauda colubrina | reverse complement strand
AAGAAGAAGAAGAAGAAGAAGAAGAAGAAGAAGAAGAAGAAGAAGAAATTTATTGTCACTTTGAATGCACACAAACCAGCATATATTAAAGTGAAATTTCCTTGCATCCAGCTCTCAAAAGGGACACCACCTCCAATATACACTATATGCAGGGGTGGGATTCAGCTGGTTCAGGGCGAACTGGAAGTTAAATGTACACCTGGTTCACCGAACTGACTGGCTGCCCCCTCTACCCCAACCTGCCCCTCCCAGGAGTCTCCACTTGACCCGTTTTGGCTGCAGGTAAGTGCAGGGTTTGCATGGAGGCCCTGGAAGTCAGGAAACAGGCCTGTTTCTGGCTTCTGGAGCCCAGGGGAGGCCGTTTTCTCCCTCCCAGAGGCCTGAGGGAAGCCTCCGGACTCTGGGGAAGGCGACAAACAGCCCTCTCAGAAGTTCCAGTAGGCCATGCCCACCCTGCAACTGGACAGCAAACTGGTTGCTGGGATTTTTGAATCCCACCCCTGATTACATAATATAACAGAATAAATAAATACAGAATGATGCATATCCCCACATATATTATCTGACACAGAGAAACAACACAGTTCCGATGTATACTTGTACGGGGCAAGAGAAGCAAATCTTGCGAGTTTACCAGCCGGATGGCACAGGGAAGAAAGCTGTTACCGGATCTGGTAGTCCTGCTAGAAATACTTTGAAACCTCCTCCCACAGGGGAGCAGCAGAAATAGGCCATAAAGTGGGTGTGCGGGGTCTCTAACAATGCCTTGAGCTCTAAGCACACGGCACTTATAAGAAGCATTCTGAATGACAGGGAAGTGAGCTTCCTACAGTCTTCTCGGTTGTCCTCACCACTCTTTGTCGGGACTTTCTGTTTTCTGAGGCCCTGCAGCCACCAAAGCAAACAGGGGTGCGGTTTGTTAAAACGCTCTCCGTTGTGCCTCTGCAAAAAGCGGGCAGGACAGAAGGAGAAAAGATGTGCTCCACTCATCCAACGTAGGAAATGTAGAGGCCGGTTTGCACGCTTCCCGAAGGATGACGTGTGTAGAGACCACCCCAGATTGTGAGTTATCTGCACCCCCAGATACTTCATCATGCTGACCTCCTCAACGGCTGCATATTGAGTGGAGTATGACCATGCCGGCTCTTTCTAAAAGCTACGATGATCTCCTTTGTTTGATTAACATTCAGAACCAGGTCCCTTTTTTTGCACCAGTCCACCAGAGCCTTCGCTTCTTCCCTATACGCACCTTCATTGTCATCCTGGACAAGAGCCACCCCTGATGTGCCACCTGCACAAACTGAAGTGTACAACAGCACTGAAGAAGGTGGCTTACGACTTTTTTTTCACACTTAACAACCATTGATGCATCCTCAGGGCCATAGGATCAATGTTCAGACACCCAGCAACTGGCTTGTATTTATGACGGTTGCAGTGTGATCCCCTTTCATGACCTCCTGACCAGCAAAAGCCAATGGGGAAGTCAGATTCACTTAATGACCGGGTTACCAACCGAACAAATGGTTCACTTAACTACTGGGGCAAGAAAAGGGTGCAAAATGGGACAAAACTCACTTGAAACAGTCCCATTTAGTCACTGGAAAACAGTTTTTTAACTGTCCCATATAGCAGTAGAAAATGTTGCTAAACGGGTCCATGGTCATAAGTTAAAAAGTGTACTTACTCCATGCTTTTTCTGATCTAGACATCCCCCCCTAGACTCCAGGCTGCAGCTTTTTGGGGAGAGGACAAGTGAGCCCTTCAGTCTCTCCAAACTTGGCCCCTTTAAGACTCATGGGCTTCAACTCCCCGGAACTGAAGAGGGTTAAATCAAAACGGAGAGGTTGCAGAGGAAGGGATCACAAGAGATGAAGCATAGTTGAAGTCCACCACTATGCTTAAAGTGGCCAGGGTTGGAGACCCCTGCCCCAAAGGGATCTTGGGGTGCATTGTTTCACCCCCAGTCGTCAACAGGTGGTGCTCTTGTGACAGTTCCTATATCTCTGATGGCAGGAAGGGCAGGATTCCTTCTGCAGGGAGGTGGTTATTCATTTGTTTTATTTTATTTATTTTAGTTTCTCAAGCATGGATGAGAAAACAAGTATAACTATGAATATAACAAACATATGAGTATAAACAGGTGTAAGTGCATACATAAACAAGTACAAGTCAATGGGAAGAGTAGGACAGAGACGGTAGGCACACTGGTGCACTTTTGCAATGCCCCCTTTTAAGGACCTCTTAGGAGTGGGGTGAGATCCATGGTAGACAGTTCAGAGGGTTAAAGTTTTGGAGGTTTTGAGGATGTAGCAATAGTCAGGGAGTGAGTTCCACGCATTGACCACTCTGTGGCTGAAGTCATAGTTTCTGCCATCAAGTTTACTTTGAGTTTGCATCTATTGTTTACTTGTGTGTTATTGCAGTGGAAGCTGAAGTAGTAGTTGACAGGTAGGACATTGTAGCAGACAATTTTGTGTAGGAAGCTTAGATCAGACCGTAGAGTGGCATAGTTGTAGGTTGTCCAGGTCCAAAATTTCGAGCCTGGTGAAGACATTAGGGATTCTATTGTGAGTGGAGGAGTGGTCACCACACCATAAAAACGGTGTTGAGAGTCTAGAAAGAGTGCAGAAAAGAGCAACCAGGATGATGAGGGGACTGGAGGCTCAAACATATGATGGACGGTTGCAGGAACTGGGCCTGGATAGTCATGGGAAGAGAAGGACCAGGGGAGACAGGAGAGCAGCCTTCCAGTATTTGAGGGAGGGGGGTTGGACTAGATGACCTACAAGGTCCCTTCCAACTCTGTTAATCTGACTTTAATCTGATGTTAATGAATAAAAGGACCAGGGGAGACAGGAGAGCATCTTCCAATATTTGAGGGGCTGCCCCAGAGAGGAGGAGGAAGGGGGGTCAAGCTATTCTCCAAGGCACCATTGAAGACCAGACAAGGAATAAAGGATGAAAACTGACCACGGAGAGATTCAACCTGGAAATAAAGAGAAATTTTCTGACAGGGAGAACAATCAACCAATGGAACAGAAATTGCCTCCAGAGGTTGTGGGAGCTTCATCCCTGGAGGCTTTCAAGAAGAGACTGGACTGCCCTCAGTCAGAAATGGTGTACGGTCTCCTTCTTGGGTGGAGGGTTGGATTAGATGACCTATAATGTCCCTTCCAACTCTGACTATCTGTATCTGTATCGACCTCCGGACTCGCTCAGTCATATTAATGTCCATTATGGGGGGTGGGGAGATTGTTTGCTAAACCTGGGATAACATCAGAGGATCTGGGTCTACCTGGCGAAGGGAGCCCCCTCCCCATGCATCTCCCCTGGTGGAGGGGCCCCTCCCTGGGTCCTGCAGGTCCAGGATGCTCAAAGAAGCCTTCGCCATGCCATGGTTGGGAAAGCTGGAAACATTTTCCCCCACCCCTCCCTGCCACGCCTTGCAAGGATGAAAGATTTATTTACAATGTGCAGCTTTGCGATGGAAGGCAACGGATTATTAAATCTATCCCTGGGAGGTAGACTCCCCAGCACTTGCAGGAATCCAGTTTTATCCCACACCCCGCCCCACCCTGGGTAGGGTGGGACCAAGAAGGGATTGGGCAACCTGAGAAGCAACCAGCTACTGGGAAAGTAGCCCATTGGGGGAGGCTCTGGGGGGGAGGAAGCCAGCTGTCTTTACCCTCAAAGGGAAGGGAGATTGGGGGGGAGGAAGGAAGGATCTGGGGAGCAAGGCAGCTGGGCCGCTCGTTTTTGGAGGTTCCCTGGTCCCATCTGCAAGCTGGAGAATCTTCTGTCGCCAGAGGAAGTCAGCTTCCTTCGAAGGCTTGTGCTTCCCTTCTCCCAGCCACTGCTTGGATCTGGGGGGTGTCTGCCCTCCTCTTAGAATAGAATCACAGAGTTGGAAGGGACCTGAGAGGTCTTCTAGTCCAACCCCACCCCCTTGCTTACGCAGGAAGTCCTACAGCATTTCAGACAAAGGGTTGTCCAATCGCTTTTTAAAACCTCCCAGTGAGCAAGTCTTGGTAGGCCTTGGCCAAGGAAGATGGTTTAGTAGCTCAGGGTTGAACAGTGAGGTTCCTTGGTGCTCTCTGAGCTGGGTGGTTTTCTTGGAGACGTTTCATGACCCAACTAGGGAACCTCATCAGTGCTAGAAGGGAGAGATAGATGGATAGGAAGAGGACTGTGGGGTGCATGTGAGTGCTAGAACATCATCGGTGCTAGAAGGGAGTAGGTTACATGGAGAGAGGGTGGAGTACTGTGGGGTCCTTGGTGCTCCCTGAGTTTGCTGGTTTTCTTGCAAACCTTTCATGACCCAACTAGGGAACACCAACAGAAAGAGTTTGTGGAGAGAAGGAGGAGGAGGAAGAATGATCATGGTGGTGGTGGTGGTGGTGGTGGTGGAGGAGGAGGAGGAGGAGGAGGAGGAGGAGGAGGAGGAGGAGGAGGAGGAGGAGGAGGAGGACTGTGGGGGTTAATGGTGCTCTCTGGTCTTGGTTTTCTTGCAGATTTTTCATGACCCAACTAGGTAGCATCCTCAGTCATGAAGGGAGTGGGCTTTGCTCTTTGTTTAGATACAGCAGCTTACCCTGTCAGGGTTAGGGAGGATGTAGTTTTCCCCTTGGTAGTTCCTGGATTAGGGCATTGTTTTCTGCCTGATTGTTTGTCTGGTGTCATTCCCTGCTTATTCACTGAACAGTTTCCCTAGTTGGGTCATGAAACAACCCAGCTCAGAGAGCACCAAGGAGCCCACAGTTATATCCTGAGCTGCAAATAGTGTCTGCTACTGAACATGGCTTTTAGATGAAAGGAAAGTAATCCAGGAGAGAAGCAATCCAGAATCAAGGAGAAACTTCCTAACAGGGAGGACAATTAACCGGTGGAACTGCTTGCTACCAGAAGTCGTGGGTGCTCCATCACTGGGGGTTTTTAAGAAGAGATTAGACCACCATTTGTCTGGTGTGGTATAGGGACTCCTGCTTGAGCAGGGGGTTGGACTAGAAGACCTCCAAGATCCCTTCCAGCTCTATTCTGATTGAAAGCAACCTGGAATTAAGGAGAAACTTTCTAAAAGTGAGGAGAATTAATCAGCAGACCAGCTTGATTCCAGTAGCTCTGGTTGCTTCATCACTGGAGGTTTCTAAGAGACTAGAGAGCGACTTGTCTGAAATGGTCTAGGCTAGGGTCTCCTGCTTGAGCAGGGAGCAGGTGGGCTAGAAGACCTCCAAGGTCCCTTCCGGCTCTATTCTGATTGAAACCCCAAACTTGCGACCTTCCTTGCCCATCTCCATTCAGGGGCAGAACCAGGCAGATGCAGGGATATCTTGACTGAAGGAAAAAAAAAATGGCTCTGAAAAGAAAGGTGGGTGGATAAGATCCTGACTTGTTGCCAAGGGAAACCAGTCTGTCAACTTCCATCAGGAGCATCGCAACCTCCTTTCTAACCTTTCCAGCTCAGTGAGAAAATGTTTTCTCCTGGGTATGGTCTCCTCCAGCAGGCTGAATTCTCACACAACTTGAATATCGAGGTGGATCTGTTGGGTTCTGAAGGTCTTGTGTTGAAAGGCAACCTTCCTTCTACCCCATCTTTTGTCCCAGGTTGGTTGGGACGTTGCAGGTCTTCTCGTCCAACCCCTCCTGGCTCAAGGAGGAGAACCACTACCATTCTAGACAAATCGTCGTCCAATCTTTTCTTGAAGTCCTCCAGTGATGGAGCATCTACAAGGGAGTTCCACTGATCAATTGTTTTCACACTGTCGGGATGTGTCTCCTGAGTTCCAAGTTGCTTCTCTCCTTGATTAGTTCCCATCCTTCACTTCTTCTTCTGCCTTCGAGGTGCTTTGGAGAATAGGTTGACTCCCTCTTCTTTGGGGCAGCCCCTCAAATATTGGAAGATGCTCTCATGTCATACATAGTCTTTCTCTTTGTTAGATTGACGGTAGAACAGAGTTGGAAGGGATCTTGGAGGTCTTCTAGTCCAACTCCCTGCTCAAGTAGGAGACCCTATGCCATTCCAGACAAATGGCTGTCCAGTCTCTTCTTCAAAACCTCCAGTGATGGAGTAGCCACAACTTCCTTTCCACTGCTTAATTTTTCTCACCGACAGGAAATTCCTCCTTAGTTCCAGGTTGATTCTCTCCTTGATGAGCTTCCATCCATTGCTTCTTCTCCTGCCCTTCAGGGGCTTTGGAGAATAGCTTGACCATACACACACACCTTCTTTGTGGCAGTCCCTCAAATATTGGAAGACTGCTATTGTGTCGACCCTAGTCTTTCTCTTTGTTAGATTTCCAATTCCTGCAACCGTTCTTATGTTTTAGTTTCCAGTTCCCTAAAATCCTCTTGGTTGCTCTTCTCTGCACTCTTTCTAGAGTCTCAACATCTTTTGTTACATCGTGGCAACCAAAACTGGATGCAAATATTCCAGGTGTGGCCTTTCCAAGGCACTGAGAGCAGGTTCTGCTTCAGGGTAGCTGATGTCCCAATGTTGGCATCGTTGCCAAGGAAGGTGTTGATTGCCAAGAAGTCACATGTTGTGCCCAACCGATCAATCAGGTGTGGTAGGTTTGCCGTCAGAACTTTGCATGGAGAGCTTTTTGCAGGTCCGTCTTCCCCATGTTGGGATCCTCGTGGAAGGGTCATCACAAGGAAAATGGGGTTAACCTATTCTCCAAGCACCTGAAGGCAGGACAATGTCGTAGGAATGTCCCAATAAAGAGGAACACAGACAGAGCACAAACAATCGTTTCACCATCGGTTCGGTGGGCATGGCTTGGTGGATGTGCTTTGCCTAACGCCAGCATGCAGCTTTCCCCATACCAGCTGAGACCTGCAGCACCAATTAGCTGCACTGGAAATCCTGTGATTTTCTCTTCTTTTTCCTCTCAGCTGATCATCAGCTTTTTTTAGTACCGGTTCGATTGAACCGGTCCAAACTGGTAGCATACCACCACTTTGTAACCAAGTCATTATAAAGTGGCACTGAAGAGGCAGATGGTGTCCTACATCTACGGCTTATGGTCCATGTTCTTCTCTAATGCCTGCACACCCTTCTCCAGGCTGCAGAAGTGGCACATTTGGTCAGCACATCCAATCCGGTAGATCGTAAACTAGTCCAACAGGTGAAGTTCACAGCTACCTTGAACCAGGAACTGAGCTACATCAAGTTCAACAAACCCAATCTCTTTGGGCAAATTCTGCCCTTGGTCAAAAACCAGTTTAAGCAAACTTACATTATTATTGTAATTATTTATTTGTTTGTTTCTCAAGCATATGTTAGAAAACAAGTATAAATATGAACATATCATATAAACAAATGTAAACAAGTATAAGTATATACATAATAAATGAATACGAATAAATGGGAACAGTGGGACAGGGACAGTGGACACGCTGGTGCGCTTATGCACGCCCCTTTATAGACCTTGTAGGAATGGAGTGAGGTCCAGGGTATACAGTTTAAGGTTAAAGGTTTTTTTGGGGGGGGGAGGGGGTTGAGGATGTAACAACAGAGTCAGGGAGTGAGTTCCAGGCATTGACCACTCTGTGGCTGAAGTCGTAATTTCTGTCATCGAGTTTGGAGCGGTTTACTTTGAGTTTGTATCTGTTGTTTGCCCGAGTATTATTACAGTGGAAGCTGAAGTAGTCGTTGACAGGTAGGACATTGTAGCAGACAATGTTGTGTAGGAAGCTTAGGTCGGACTGTAGGGCGGCATAGTTCTAGGTTGTCCAGGTCCAAAATTTTGAGCCTGGTAGCTTGTGATAACTTTTGGGAATGCAAATGAGCCCAACATTTTTGACCTGAGCCTTGAGAAACCGGAAGGATAAACTGGTTGCCTAGATAGTCCTTATGACCACAATTAAGCCCAACATTTCTGTTGCTAAGTGAGACATGTGTTAAGACATCAGTTTTGTCCCATTTTACAACTTCTCTTGCCAGTGATGTGAAGTGAACCACTACAGTTGTTAAGTCAGAAACACCATCGTTAAGCAAATCTGGCTTCCCTATTGACTTTGCTTGTCATTAAGTCGCAAAAGGGGGGTCACATGACACCCCACACACACAGGACACGTTGTTAGTATGAGCCAGCGGCCCCATCTCTGCCTCCGATGCAGAGCACTTGTCCGATCCTTCCCCAGATTCCAGGTAGACCAGACAGGAAACACGACCAGATGAGCTAACGCTACCTTAGTGTAAAGCTACATTGAAAGGATCTTGCAAGTTTGAAAATAACAGACTCTTCCGTGGTCTCCTTTGCAGCTGGAGAAGTTAGGGAGGCCCTCTTCTGAAGCTCTTTCTCCATTATGCACCTCTGGTTCATGCAGTCTCTTATCGGGCTGTTCTTGAAAGCTAGATTTTGCATGTCTGAAAGTACAAACCTCCCACTATCTTTCTTACAGCTTCAGAAAGTAGAGAGGGCTTTTTCTGGTCCTCTCTGTCCAGCTGTGGGCTAAGCTGCCTCTTACCTAACTGTTCTCTAAAGCTTCATAGAATCTTGTAAGTTGGAAAGTACAATTCTCTTTTACGATCTCTTTTAAAACTGGATAAACTGGGGAGGGTTTCTTCTGAGCCTCCACCCATGATGCAGCTGTGGGCTCTGCAGTCTCTCATCTGACTGTTCTTTAAAGCTGCATTAACAAAATCTTGCAAGTTTGAAGGTACAAATCTCCCCATCTCTTTTACATCCTGAGAAACTAGGGAGGGTCCTCTCAGATCCTCTTTCTCTGCCTTTTTATGCAGCTGAGGGCTATGTGCTCCCTTATCTGACTGTTCTCTAAAGCTATTTTAACAAATGACTTACATGTTGTAAGGCTGAAAGTACAAATCCTCCACCATCTCTTTTACAATCTCAGAATCTAGGGTGGGTCCCTTCTGAGCCTCTTTCTCCACCTCTTATGCAGCTGAGGGCTAAGCTGTCTCTTATCTGACTCTCCCCTAAAGCTACATTAACAGAATCTTGTAGGTTTGAAACTACAAAACTCCCACAGTCTCTTTTATCATCTGAGAAAGCAGGAGTATCCTTTCTGTTCTTCCTTCTCCACTTAGCAGCTGAGGGCTAAGCTATCTCTTATCTGACTGTTCCTTAAAACTAAAGGTTCCCCCTGCACATCTGTGCCAGTCGTTTCTGGCTCGAGGGGACGCTGCTCCTCTCCCTTACAAAGCCAAAGAGCCAGCTCTGTCCAAAGACGTCTCCATGGTCATGTGGCTGGCCGGACTAAATGCCTTCAAAGGCACACAGAACGCCAAACTGGTTCCTATTTTTCCCACCAAACTGGTTCCTATTTTTCTACTTGCATTTTTTTACATGCTTTCGAACTGCTAGGTTGGCAGAAGCTGCTGGGACAAGTAATGGGAGCTCTCTCCATTACATGGTGCTAGGGATTCGAACTACTGAACTGGCGACCTTTCTGATTGACAAGGTCAGTCTCTTAGCCATTGAACCACTGCATCCCTTAAAGCTACATTAATAGAATTTTATAAGTCTGGAAGTACTAATCTCCCAGTGTCTTTTTTATAGTCTGAGAAAGTAGGGTAGGTTTTTTCTGAGCCTCTTTCTCCATCTGTTATGGAGCTGAGGGCTAAGCTGTCTCTTATCTGACTCCTCTCTAAAGCTACAGTAACAGAATCTTGTAGGTTTGAAAGTACAAAACTCCCACTGTCTCCTTTAGAGTTGGAGAAAGTAAAAAGAGGGTTTGTTGCTCTTCTCCGCACTTTTTCTAAAGTCTCAACCTCTCTTTTTCCATCGTGGTGACCAAAACTGGATGGGCTGTATTCCAAGTGTGGTCTTACTGAGGCCTTCTCAAGCGGTATGAACACGTCACGTGATCCTGATTCCATCCCTCTGAGACTTGGCATCTCTCAAGATTTCCCCAGAAGTGTCCTGAATCTTATCTTGATTCCAGAGAACTCATAGGAGGAAGCTAGGGTGCCATTCCTGGTGGCAGAGCTGTGAATCTAGGCAAGTGTCTCTTCTCCCCCCCCCCCCCCCAAGCTGTGCTTCCTCCCTTCTGCCTTTGGCACAGCAAGAGGGGAGGAGAGCAGCCCTGGCAAAGGCTTGCCTCCTCGGTGCCAACTCTGAGCTTTTCTTTGTCCCAATGCACAGATTAAACTGGGTGCTGCCTGGGCGGAGGCCACGCTTCCCCGTTCTCTCCTGGATGGGCTGGTGGAGTTGGCCTCGGTTGAGGTCCCCAGAAGGCGGCTTTGCTTTGGGTGTGAAGGAGGGCAGGGCAGCTGTTGTGTGCAGTTTTTGCACGTCTGCCTTGCTGCTCTGGGATCACTCCAGAGCTGCAAGCAACTGCGGAGGGTGTGTGTGTGTAATGGTGCCAAGCTGAGTCCTTTCTTTTTATCTCTCTCTCTTGTCAGACAATATCTCTGTCTATCATCTATCCATCTATCTACATCTCTCGTATACCAACTATCTATGTCTATCTCTCTCTCTCTATGTTTATCTATCTTTCCACCCACCCACCTACCTCTCCATCTATCTATATATCTGTCTGTCTATCTATTTGTCTATATACTATGTCTGTCTGTCTATCATCTATTTATTATCTATCATCTATTTATCATCATCTATATATCAATCTCTGTCTATCTATCTATCTGTCATCTATTTATTGTCATCAATATATCACTCTGTCTATCAATCTATCAATCTATCAATATCTATCTATCTGTCTATCTGTCTGTCATCTGTCTATTGTCTCTCTTTCTCTCTCTCTCTTTTTCTGTCGATGCTTCAACTTCAACAATGAAGACAATGTTACGATGACACTGAACAAAAATGACTTATGACCAGTGGTAGACTGCAATTTTTTTAACAAACTGGTTCTCTGGGTAGGCAGGGCCAGTTGGTCATGTGACTAGGTGGGTGACGTCATGCCCGGACACTTGCCTCAAAGGCAGAGGTGGGATTCAGCCAGTTGGGGCAAATCCCACCACTGGCTGGCCCCACACCTGCCAATTTTTTGGCCTGTTTTTCAGCCACTTTTGAGTAGTTTCCAGGCCATTTTCAGCCTGTTTATGGGGTGTTTTGGGGGGCATTTTAGGTGATTTTTCAGTCATTTTCAGGCCGTTTTGGGGCCATTTTCAGGCTTTTTTCAGTTTAAAAAAAAACAAGTAAAAAATGAGTGGTGGCAGGGCCAGGCAGTGGTGGGATTTGCCGGTCCACCGAACTGCACAGGATCTTAAGTACCAGTTCGTGTGAACCGGTGTGAACTGGCAGTAGCCCATCTCTGCTTATGACCGGTTCTCGCACTTCAAACTGCCAAGCCTGAAAAACACAGCTTTAAACTGGCTAGGGAATTCTGGGAGTTGAAGTCCACCCATCTGCAAGGGGTGTGCATGAGTGCACCATTGTGCCTACCATCCCTGTCCTTTTGTCCCCATTTATTCGTATCTATTTCCTGTATTCTTTACTCATGTTTATGCCTATTATCTTGTAAGTGATTGACAAATCAAAAAATAAATAAATAAACAACAAACAAACAAATAAATAAATAAATAAATGTCACACTTGAGAAACTCTGCTTTAAACCCACGGCGTCTCTGCTCCAAGCTGCACCTTGAACAGATGATTAAGCAGCAAGAAATGCGACTCTTCATATTTAAGGGTCTAATTTGTGTTTTGGATCACCGTTTTGAAGAACGAGGCTGGCTGCATCGTTTTAGCGGCAATGGGAGTGGCCTTCTTTGCAGGCTGTTTACAGTCAGAAAGAGGCACAATGCAATCTCACCAACAACTGCATTCATGCTGGGCTTCTCATGGCAAATTCGTGGAAAAGAAATACATTACGAAAAAAGCCAGGCAGTCTTGCAAACCCTGCAGAAAAGCATCAAAGGGAAGCAGAAACAGGCATAATACAGTGCTGGCTGGGGAATTCTGGGAGTTGAAGTGCACACATCTTCAACTTGCTAAGTTTGACAAATGCTGCCCTAAAGCAAGGGTGAGGAACCATAGTGGACCCCACCTGGTCACTCAGGAATTCTGGGAATTGAAGTCCACAATCCATAAAAAGGGGCATGGTTTCCCCACCCCTGATTTTAAAGTGTGACTTTCAGCCTTCCTTGCCCTGCAGACTGCTGTCAGTTGGTTTATTTTTTTTTTAAATTAAATTCTGAAGCACAGTTGAAAAACATACACTACATATTTATATCCCAGTCTTCCTTCCAAAACAAGATAACAGAGTTGGAAGAGACCTTGGAGGTCTTCTAGTCCAACCCTTTGCTCAAGCAGGAGACCCTGTACCATCCTGTCAGCAATCTCCAGTGTTGTAGCATTCACAACTTCTGCTGGTAAGCCGTTCCACCGGTTAATTGTCCTCACTATTAGGTAGTTTCTCCTCTATTGCATGTCTCCTTGGTTAGTTTTCATCTGTTGCTTCTTGCTGTGGGAAGCAAAAATATAGGCTATTGATCTATCAGATTCAACAAGGCCTTTGGATGATAAAAGGCCCCGGAATAAAGAGACACAAACCAAAAATTTAGATAGGATGATTTCAAAATGGACCAGAACTATTTGCAATCCTGCTCAGCCGTGGCTAATTGTGAAACATGATTTTGCAAAGTATGTAACTTTATAAATCTATTTGGACACAGAAGGACGAAACCACGAGAAATAAGGAACTGAAAGGTGCTGGTGGTCAGCGCTTTGAGATGTACATGGGTATATGGGGAGACTTCCAGTAAGAAAGAACAAGGAAGTAAGTTGTGAAATGAATGCAGAAAAGTATTAAAATAATGTCTTGGGATGAGTTCAGGTCCACCGGCCGTAGCTACTCCTTGCTGGACTTAGCTATTGTCTCTGGACCTCATTGCAATGGGTTATTGGTGTAAATAATATTATTGATGGCTCCTCATGTTTCAAATTGCTCAGGAAACAAACCTCTGAATCTTTAAGTAAGAATTATTGTTTGTCTTTGTTCCTCTTTATTGGGACATTCCTACGACATTGTCCTGCCTTCAGGTGCTTGGAGAATAGGTTAACCCCATTTTCCTTGTGATGACCCTTCCACGAGGATCCCAACATGGGGAAGACGGACCTGCAAAAAGCTCTCCATGCAAAGTTCTGACGGCAAACCTACCACACCTGATTGATCGGTTGGGCACAACATGTGACTTCTTGGCAATCAACACCTTCCTTGGCAACGATGCCAACATTGGGACATCAGCTACCCTGAAGCTGTGCAAGAGCTCAGAACCTGCTCTTGATGCCTTGGAAAGGCCACACCTGGAATATTTGCATCCAGTTTTGGTCGCCATGATGTAAAAAAAGATGTTGAAACACTAGAAAGAGTGCAGAGAAGAGCAACCAAGAGGATTTTAGGGAACTGGAGGCTAAAACATATGAAGAACAGCTGCAGGATTTGGGTATGTCTAGATCTGATGTCTCCAAACTTGGCAACTTTAAGACTGGTAGACTTCAACTTCCCCAGCCAGCCATGTCTGTTTTTTTTTCTCTTATCCCCCAGAGAGGAGAGATTGCAGAGGAAGGGATTGCAAGAAATTAAGTTATGCTGGCAGGGGAATTCTGGGAGTTGAAGTCCACACGTCTTAAAGTTGCCAAGTTTGGGGACCCCTGGTTTAGA
Organism: Laticauda colubrina; assembly: GCA_015471245.1. Taxonomy (NCBI): domain Eukaryota; kingdom Metazoa; phylum Chordata; class Lepidosauria; order Squamata; family Elapidae; genus Laticauda; species Laticauda colubrina. The sequence goes on along the minus strand of BLBF01000076.1, from coordinate 596,484 downwards.
TTAATGAAAAGGGCAAGGGGGTCGCACTTGGAAGTTATATTTGACTTGGAAGCTTTGAGGCTGCCACATTTAGTGCCTGTGAATTTATTGATCACATAAATTTATTAAATATTAAGGAACAGGATTAAGACTAGAAATAAAAGGAAGAATGGTTGCAGGAATGGGGTATGTCTAGTCTAGAGAAAAGAAGGACTAGGGGTGACATGATAGCAGCTTTCCAATATTTGAGGGGCTGCCACAAAGAAGAGGAAAGGGTCAAATTATTCTCCAAAGCCCCTGAAAGCAGGACAAGAAGCAATGGATGGAAACTCATCAAGGAGAGAAGCAACCTGGAACTAAGGAGAAATTTCCTGACAGTTACAACAATGAACCAGTGGAACACCTTGCTTCCAGAAGTTGTGAATGCTGCAACACTGGAAGTTTTTAAGAAGCGATTGGATAACTCTTTATCTGAAATGGTGTAGGGTTTCCTGCCTAAGCAGGGGTTTGTCATGTCCCTGTTAGAATCAGACTCTGAGAGAGAGGAGGAACAGCTGACAGGGAATGGGAGTGTGGCTCCAGAGGTTGTGAAGGAAACTGGGGAACTGGCTGGCTGGGCATTCAGAGGAAGACCCAGGCCCATCTCTTCTTCATCCTAGAGAAGGAAGGGAGGAGAGGATAAGGGAGAAACCTGAATGGCATGGTCTACGGGGGAGGAAAGGGCCTTGATCCCCTGCAGCTGCAGCTGTGAGGACTGTTTAAAAGGACAAGCTGCGCATGGCCCAGTGCTGGAAGCAAAGCATGGAAATATTTCTAGTCTTTCAGTTCTTATCTGAGTTCCGGTGTCCTTCCCAGTGTGTATATTTTGATATCTGTGGATGTCTTCAAGCCCTTATACTGCCTTGTCTCATTAATTGCTTCAATGTGGTTTGTGTTGTTTTTCTATTTATAATTTAAATGTATTTCAAGTTTGAATGGCATTTCTTCCTTTTTGCAACTGTTTGTGGGTGAGTTTTTTCTCCAGGCAATGATAATTGGGCCTTGGAAGCCAAATTGAAGGAATTAAAGGGGATTCACCTGTTTTTGTGACTTTGTTGCTTTTGTATCCCATCCTGGGTCATCACAGGGTTGGACTAGAAGATCTCCAATTCTGTAATTCCAATTCTGTTATTCTATTCTATTCCAATTACCAGGGATGGAGAAAGAGGAGCTTCTGGAGAAGGTGGGGGAAGAAGGATTGTTTTGAGTCGGAATTAGGTCGTTGGCGACTCCGAGCTGTGAGTCCTGGTATGTCAGCCCTGGCAGGGCACCCAGTTCAGGAAAGTGATTGGCATCTGCCAACTGCAGCTCGCTTGGGGAGCCAATCCCAACAGACACCGGTGGGGTTGGGGCTGTTTTTGAGCTCCTTTTAATTACTCAGTTTCCCCCTCCAGCAAAACCGCTGTGTCTTAGTCAGGCATCTCTGGAAGTCGGACGGGATGAGGTCAGATCAGCCTGTGATACGAGCATTTGTGGTTCTGTGTCACCTCCCACCCTCCGCTCCCCCAGCAAAGGAAGGGCGCAGGGCCCCCTCCTGCATGCAATTCTGATTTCCACACTTCAGCACAATCCTTGGGTGTTGAGTCACAATCGCTATAGGGGACAGGAGTCCTTGGCATACCCCAGCCAGTATTTAGAATATAATAGAATAACAGAGTGGGAAGGGACCTTGGAGATCTTCTAGTCCAACCCCCTGCCTTGGCAGGAAACCCTGCACCACTTCAGACAAATGGCTGTCCAATCTCTTCTCAAAAACTTCCAGTGTTGGAGAATTCACAACTTCTGAAGGCAAGTTGTTCCACTGATCGATTGCCCTGTCAGGAAAATTCCTCCTTAATTCTCTCCTTGCTTAGTTTCTATCCGTTGCTTCTTGCCTTCTTTGGTGCTTTGGAGAATAGCTTGACTCCCTCTTCTTTTGGGGCAGCCCTTCAAATACTGGAAGATGCTATCATGTCTCCCTTAGTCCTTCTCTTCATTTCATTAGACTTTTCATTAGTTGCCGCATTGTCTTCTCTTCCCTGACTCAGATAGGGGGTCCTTGGAAAACGGAAACTATTTCTGGGGTCTCAGAAATATCAGTTATAATCCACACAACTCAAAGTGGTCACTGAGGAGCACAGCTCCGGACAGATGGAGAGTGGACATGTCCACTATCTGTCCACTTCTTGACAGTGACAATTAACCAGTGGTGGGATTCAAAAAAATTTACTACTGGTTCTGTGGGTGTAGCATTGTGGGTGTGGCAGGGAAAGGTTACTGCAAAATCCCCCTTCCCTCCCCAGCCCACTAACCTGCTTTCCAGCTCCGTTCTCCTGGACAGGGCAACCAAAGGAGACCCAGCCAATCAGCTGGGACTTAATGGGAGACAGAGAAGAGGTGGGATTGGCTGATTCTCTGAACTACTCTAAATTTCCACAACTGGTTCTCTAGAACTGGTTGGAACCTGCTGAATACCAAACCTCTGATCTATATCTACTTATTTATCATTTCTATCTGCCTATTGTTAATGAATATCTATCATTATCATCTGTATGGTCTGTCTGTCTGTCTGTCTCTCTCTCTCTCTCTCTCTCCCTCTCCCTCTCTAGCTAGCTAGCTATCCGTTTTCAGCCATGATGGCCTCCTGCTTCCCTCTGCCAGTGAAAATGAAGGGGGGGGATTTGTGGTGCGGATAGAGGGAATATAAAGCCGGACGAATGTATTCTTCCATGCGCTCACATAGCTGGACACTCATTTTTGCAAGAGTGTATTTTTCCATGCAATAAACTCCTTGCTCCTTCATGACTCTCACATTTCTCACTGGGGAGCCTGTTTCTCACAATACATAGCACCTTTTTGTGTCATCACTCCACCCCATTTTCTTTCTTTCTTTCTTTATTTGGTTTGTCAGCTGCTTACAAGATAATAGATATAAGTAAAAACATAGTTATGAATACATGAAATGGGTACATATAAGAAAAATAAAAAGAAACCATAGGACAGGGACAGTAGGCACATTGGTGCGCTTATGCACACCCCCTACACACCTCTTAGGAAAGGGGGGAGGTCCATAGTAGAAAGTCTAAGGTTAAAATTTTTGGGGTTTGGGGAAGAAACCACAGAGTCAGGTAGGGTGTTGTGTATGGAACTTGGTAGGCTCCAAGTTCCCTATTCTGATTGGCCGAAAAGGCCGTTCTCAGATTGGCCATTAGAGAACCAATCTGACTGGCCCGTCGGACGGCGGGAACACTTAAAGTGGTGTCATTGGCCACAAGCCGCAAGCAAGCCGCTATATAAAGGGTTGCCACGGCTTGGGCTGTTGTTCTGTTACCATTGCTTTACTGAATTAAATAAAAGAGTTGTTGTTGGAACCCGGTCTCACGCAACTTCTTTCCAGACGGAACACTGGCCACAAAGGTGGGATCGTCGTAGAAGAGCGAGACCGAAGCACACGGCGATCTGAACCAAGTGAGAGAGATGGCCGGTAACAACACACCACCTGCACCATTCAATCCTGATGAGGAGGATTGGGAGTCATATATCGATCACTTTCTTATGTTTTTGGAGAGCAACAAACTGCAGGAAATATCTGACCAAAGGAAGAGGGCTATCTTCCTTACACGCTGCGTCTTTAAAATGGTGAAGGCGCTGGCCAAACCAAGAGATGTCAAACAGATGACTTGGCCCAAGCTGAACAGAATGCTCAGAGCACATTACACACCCGTGATCTCCAACTTGATAAAAAGACACGAGTTCTACAAGAGAGACCAGAAGGAAGATGAAACCGTCGGAGATTTTGTAGCAGCCCTGAGACACATCGGAGGAGCCTGCAAGTTCCAGAACATGGACGAGGCCATGAGGGACCACGTGGTCCTCAGGTTAAAGGACACTACACTTCAGAGTAAGCTGCTGAATAGACCAAACATAACTGTGGCCGAGGCTATTGCAGAAGCAACCACCGCCGAAGCACCAAAGAAGTCAGCAGCCACCATGTGCCAAATGAATGTGATTCCAGATCTGCCAAACCAAGCCAGAGAGAAGAAGGCAGAGGGAAGCAAGAAACAGCCCACAGCGACCGCCCACTATGAAGGTCTCGAATCCCAGAGCGACACCGATGACAAAAATGAAGATGTCCATAGACTTCATTCAGACAAGAAATGGCGGGAAAAGAGAAGAAACAGGCGGGAGTTTCAGTGTGCGGGATGTGGGGGCAACCACCCGGGAGCTGAATGCAGGTTCCTAGATGCAATCTGTAGGGCTTGTAACAAACAGGGGCATATTGAAAGGGTCTGCCGAAACAAAAAGAGCTATAGTCCTAAAAGACACGGCAGCACACACACCCCCAGACATGACGAGACACAAGCCAGAAGCAGATGGAACTGAAGCAAAAGAACCAGTGACAGAGAGGAAACGCACCAGACAGTAACCATCGGAAATGCCAGGGCAGAAAATGGGAAGAAGGTCTGGATAGAGGTGAACATCGAAGGGAAGCCCTGTGAGATGGAAGTCGACTCAGGGTCTTTCCTATCTATGGTATCCTGGAATACCATCTGGCGCCTGATACCGGACATTAAACAAAAAGAACTACAAAAACAAAAACTGATTTTAAAAGACTACCAGGGAAATCGAATCCCAGTAATGGGCCTTGGACATTTCCTCGTTGAATTCAAGAACCACGCCGAAATCTTGCCTCTGAACATCGTCGACCGTGATCACCCTAGCCTGCTGGGGATCGAATGGTTCGCACCCCTGGGAATTGGGATGACCGGGATAAACCGCATTGCCGCAGCCAACTGGGAGGAGAGCCTGCCACAAGAATTCCAAGATGTTTTCAACGCAACCCTAGGCAAGTACAAGGGGACCCCAATTTCATTTAGCCTAGACCCAAAAATAGCCCCCATCCGTTTAAAAGCCAGACGCATCCCGTTTGCCTTAAAACTAAAAATTGATGAACAATTAAACAAATTAATAGCTCAAAGGGTGTTAGAGCCAATCAACCATGCCAGGTGGGAAACACCCATTGTGACTCCTGTGAAACCAGATGGGTCAGTGCACATCTGTGGAGACTATAAGGGAACCCTAAACCATGCGCTCCAACAAAGCGCATACCCAGTACTGGTAGTGCAACACTTATTGCACTCCCTAGGGGGAGGAAAAAATTTTGCGAAGCTTGATCTCACACAGGCATACCAACAGCTACCCATTGACCCCACTACCGCAGAGGCACAGACTATTGTGACATATAGAGGGGCATTCAAGTGTAACTGTCTCCAGTTCGGCATTAGTATCGCCCCAGGCATGTTCCAAAGCCTCATGGAGTGTCTGTTAAACAGAATCAAGGGAGTCGTCCCTTATTTTGATGACGTTCTGGTGTCAGCAAAAAATGCCAACCAACTAGAGAACAGATTAAGGGAAGTTTTAAGAAGATTTAGAGGTGCAGGCCTCAAGGTAAAATGGGAGAAATGTAATCTAGCCACAAACCAGATCGAGTTTTGGGGCTATTTAATAGATGAACAAGGCATACACCCCACTGAAAAAAAGATAAAGGCAATCAAAAACGCACCTAGATCTAGGAACAAAACTGACCTTCAAGCATTCCTAGGTCTCATAAATTTCTACAACGTGTTCCTGCCCCACAAGGCAACCACAGCAGAACCTTTACATCAGTTATTAGATAAAAAAAACTACCTGGAAATGGGGCCACCGGAAACAAATAGCATTTCAGGGTATCAAAGACCTATTAACGTCTAACACCGTTTTAATCCAGTATCGCAATACCCTGCCTTTGACGGTCACCTGTGATGCGTCGCCTTTTGAGATCGGCGCCATCCTGAGCCACAAGCTACCAGACGGCAGAGAGGCACCGGTCGCTTTCTCTTCAAAAACGCTTTCCAAGTCAGAACGCAATTACAGCCAACTCGACCGAGAAGCCCTCGCAATCATCGCCGGAGTCAAAAGATTTCCTGAGTACCTTTACGGCAGAACTTTTTTGATCATCACTGATCACAAACACCTGTTAGGGATCCTAGCAGGAAAAAAGCCAACCCCGAACATTCTGTCACCTAGAATGACAGCTGGTCTGAATTCCTCGCTGCCTACTCCTACTCGCTGATTCACCGCCCAGGAAAGACCATAACCCATGCCGACGCCCTGAGCCGTTCCCCACTGCCCATCACAGAAGAGGACCCAGTTCCCACCATCTCCACACTTCAACTTGAGTCCTGCCTGAACCTGCCATTAACTGCAGTGGACGTTGAGAGAGCCAGCCACAAAAGACCCTTTGACAGCTCGCATCCTGAACTGGGTAGGTAAGGGCTGGCCAGAAGAAAACAAAACTGAGACTTTTAAGCCATTTCGCACCCGACAGACTGAACTGTCTATCGAAAAGGGCTGTATTTTGTGGGGTGACAGGGTGGTGATACCAAATAGAGTCCAGGAGGATGTTTTGTGCATGTTGTGCGGGCATAGTCAAAACGAAAGCCCTGGCCAGGAGTTACATCTGGTGGCCAGGGCTGGACAAAGACACTGAACGTTGGGTGGCAACATGCCATGACTGTCAAAAATCGAGACCTACCCCCTCACAGGCACCAGTTAGGGAATGGGAAACTCCCCGGGGCCCATGGTCTAGACTGGGCCGACAAAAGGCAACACCTTTTTAATAGTTTTGGATGCCTACTCGAACTGGTTAAAAGTCATCCTCATGGCTTCCACAACCACCGAGGCAGTAATGAAACAGCTAGGACTGCCTGATGTACTGGTGTTGGATAATGGCCCCCAGTTTACAGCGTTAGCATTCGAGCAGTATGTAGCTGCCCAAGGTATCTGACATGCTTTAACGGTGCCGGCCCATCCGGCTGCAAAAGGCAGGGCTGAACGCATGGTTCGGTACACTAAGGAGGGCCTGGATAGAATGGACAAGGGGGACGCGTAAGAAAAACTAAACCGATTGCTAACCCTACAGCACATTACTCCTAGCAACACAACCAACAAAAGCCCAGCAGAACTCCTAATGGGTAGGAAACTGCATTCCTGCCTCGAAAGACTGCACCCCACTTACACCTGGGATAAACCCCCCGACTCCTCCAGCAAATACTGTGCATTTGAAATAGATGACCTGGTCCATGCCAAAAACCTCACCGGGGACCCATTGTGGCTTCCAGCCATGATCACCCAGATTACAGGCCCCTGGTCTTACTGACTACTCCTAGACGACGGAAGAGAATGGAAGCGGCACATCAACCAGCTTTGTTGTCGCATCCTCGAACGCACAAACACACCAGCGCCCAAAATAAAAACCGACCAAAAGACAACCGAGGAGGGGGGGGAAATACAAAATAATAAAAAAGGGAGAGACGAACCTCCCATAACAAGACAACAAACAAATCAAAAAGAGCACTCACGGTTAGATGAACCTCAAATGAGAAGTCTGGGAGCAGGAGAGCGAAGCGAGGCCTTCCTGGAAGGAGGCAGCCAGGCCAGCTCGACCAACCCGGACAAACCGGGAGGGAGCGGCAGAGCCATCTCAACCAGCCCAAGAGACTCAGGCGGGAGCGGCAAGGCTGACTCACCCTTCCAGAAGGTTCCATGGAGAAGGAACAGACAGACAGTGATCCCGACCGAACCGCTCGAAGACCACGCCGAGACTGAGCTGCGCAGGTCAACCAGACTCGAAAAAGCCCCACCTACCTGCATGACTACGTGACGCACATTGGACTGAACCAAGGGGGGAGGGGTGTTGTGTATGGAACTTGGTAGGCTCCAAGTTCCCTATTCTGATTGGCCGAAAAGGCCGTTCTAGGAATGGCCATTAGAGAACCAATCCGATTGGCCCACCGGACAGCGGGAACACTTAAAGCGGTGTCATTGGCCACAAGCCGCGAGCAAGCCACTATATAAAGGGCTGCCACAGCTTGGGCTGTTGTTCCGTTACCATTGCTTTACTGAATTGAATAAAGAGCTTGTTGTTGGAACCCGGTCTCGTGCAACTTATTTCTGGATGGAACATAGAGGATTCCAGACATTGACCACTTTGTGGCTGAAGTCATATTTCTTGCAATGAAGTTTGGTGCGATTAACCTTGAGTTTGTATCTATTGTGTGCTCTTGTGTTGTTGTGGTTGAAGCTGAAATATTCATTGACAGGGAGGATGTTGCAATGTATGATTTTATATACTATACTTAGATCAGACTGAAGACGGAGTAATTCAAGGTTTTCTAGGTCTAGAATTTCGAGTCTGGTGGCATCAGGTCTTCTGCAACGAGTAGAGGAATGGAGAACTCTTCTTGTGAAATATTTCTGGACTTTCTCAACTCTGTTAATATCAGATACCTAATGTGGGTTTCAGACTGATGAGCTGTGTTCGAGTATTGGACTAGCAAATGTTTTGTATGCTCTAGTTAGTAGTGTGATATTACCAGAGAAGAAGCTACGTAGGATTAGGTTCACAACTCTGAATGCCTTTTTGGCGGTGTTGTTACGCTGGGCTCCAGCACTTCGATCATGAGAGATGAGAACTCCAAGGTCCTTCAAAGAATTTGAATCATCAACAAGGTCTTGACTATTCAGCCTCTGTTTTATTTTCTGATTTATTTATTTTTTTGCCAATATGCAAGACAGAGTATTTATTTATTTATCTTCCCATTTGGGCAACACTTGGGATGTGCATCTGTTCATTTTTTTTGCAAACTCCTTCCACGCCCTATTTTTTTTTCTGGTTCATCCTCTTGGGAGATCAATTTTTGCCTCTTTTTTTCTATTCCTGGAAAATGGTTCTACTTTCACTGGCATTTCTTTCACTTTCCTTTTCCCCCCACAGGAAAGAAATTGTGGGAGGGGCAGAGCCACTTACAGGGAGTCCTTGAGGTACACAACTGAGCCCATTTTTTTTAAAAAAAAATAATTTTTATATTTTACTAGCTGGATACCCATATTTCGCTACGAAATTATGTGGTGGGGCTTAGTTTTGGGGGAGGAAAATAAGGGGAAAAATTGTGCCTTTGCCTATATCCATCGGTATTCATCTGGCTGATGTCCTGTGAGTGTGTGAGAGAGTTGAAGGCTGTTTGGAAACTGAAACAGTATTTGCTGTGTGAGCAAGAAGGAGACAGCAAGGAGCCTGGGTGTGACTTAGATCAACTGTTCTGCACTAAAACTGCTTGTTGCTCTGAAACTAAAACCGAAACTGAAACTGAATCTCCTCTGCTTGTGTTTTGCATTTAGAACAGATTTCTTTTCAGGTGGGGAGGGCGTGCATCAGAGCGTGATGATGATGATGATGATGATGATGATGATGATGATGATGATGATGGTGATGATGATGATGATAATAATAATAATAATAATAATAATAATAATAATAATAATAATAATAATGGGAATACTAAATGCTCTGATGGTCATTCGAAAAATCCTTTCTTAGTGAGCCCCTAGAAGCCAAGAAGAACCTACGGGCCAAATTTCAAGTTTGTAGGCTTTATGGTTCTGGAGATTTCGTGATGATGCGTGAGGGGTATTTTGCTTTTAGATAGATAGATAGATAGATAGATAGATAGATAGATAGATAGATAGATAGATAGATAGATAGATAGATTTATACATTTTTCTTTTACATTCATAAGTGCTTTATGAATAGTCTGGGTTACTTTTTTTTCACATAGTAATAGTTATCCAATTTCTAATCTCTACCTCTGTTATCAAGCTATTGATAAAACAAGTTCCATGTTAAAAAATATTCTGTATCTTCTTTCTCCTTTATTTTTAATGTCAACCTATCCATTTCTGCACAATCTCGGGTTTTTTTTAAATTACACTCTCTTCTGTCGGTTGAACATAATGGAAATATTTCCTCATTTTCCCAGTGCTGTGTAAATGCATTCTTGTGGCTGTTAAGATATGCAATATTAAATATATATTTCCTTTTTCATACTTTTCTGGTAAAATGCCCAACCAAAATATTTCTGGCTTAATATTTCTATTGGGGATTCTACCCAAAAAATGTAGTGAGAAAAATGCATATTTAGTTATTCATATATTAACTGCTGCAAGAATTGTATTTTCTTTTTGTACTCTATGACTGCTATTAAGTATTGTTATGATTTTTGATTCTTGACAAATAGATCTTTTCTTTTATGTACACAGAGCATATTCCTCAAGATAAATTCCTTGTGTGTCCAATCTCATTTGGCCCATAAATAATTCTATTCTATTCTATTCTATTCTATTCTATTCTATTCTATTCTGTACCTGGAAGAATGAAAAGATACCTATAGATGAGAATGTGATTAGGAAAATATTATAATGTGCAGATATGAACAGCTTGCAATTAAAAAGAAAGAGCAAACTGAATATTATATGACACGGGGTTATTTTCTTAATGGTTAAATAACAAAAATGGAAGTTAGAAGCAGGGAAATAGATAAACAAAATAAAGATGATAATTTAAAAGAGATAAGCAAATATGATTAGTATGCTGAATATTATTATTTTAATATTGTAGAATTAATATGTAAAATATTACTATTTTAATATTGCAGAATCAATACCAATGTAATGAATGATGTTGCAAATTTTGATTACTGTTTAACAAGGATGTTTGTGTTCAACTGAAAGATGGAATTATGATATTAAAAATAAAAAAATGAACAAAAAATATTTCTGGCTTGTAATCTATGTGTTGCTTTAGCATTTTTTCTAACCATGTTCGCATTTTCATCCTTTTTTTTTTTTTTTTTGCTTTTGCACATATCCACAACATGTGATAGTATGTGCCCAATGTCTGATTGCATTTCCAACTTTTGGTGGACATGTTTTGGAACAACTTTTAACAGAGCCTAAAATTTTTGTGGCTAACAGATAACAGATAATAACAGATAATCAGAGTTGGAAGGGACCTTATAGGTCATCTAGTCCAACCCCCACCACCCAAGTGGGAGACCCTGCACCATTTCTGACAAATGGCAGTCCAATCTCTTCTTGAAGGTCTCAAGTGATGGCTAAGTGAGACAGGAGTGAATTTTGCCCCACTTTACGATCTTTCTTGCCTCAGTTGTTAAGTGAATAACTGCAGTCGTTAAGCAAGTAAGATGGTTGTTAAGCGAATCCTCCTTCCCTATTGCTTGTTGGAAGATTGCAAAAGGGACTCATGTGACTCCAGGACTCTGCAACTGTCATCAGTACATGCCAGTTTCCAAGCCTCTGAATTTTTGATCACGTGGGATGCCCCAACAGTCAAAACAGCCATTTTTGCCCCCAAGGGATGTGACTTCAAAACCGTCCCTAAACAAGCCATAAGTAGAGGACTATCTGTAGTCTAGACCAACCTGGAGGACTTCAACTTCAATAGTAAAGCTGGCTGGGGAATTCTGGGAGTTGAAGTCCTCCGCTCAAAGTTGCCAAGGTTGGAGACCCCTGATCTAGGGGGGCCCAAAAAAAGCCAGGACAAACATGGTAGCACCCTTTTCAGTGAACGCTCTTTATTCCACAAATTAAACTTTTAAAATTTAATTTCAATTAAAAAAACAACAACAACTTTTCCTGTGCTGAACATCTATGCATTTCATTCATCGGATCGAATGCTTTTGCTTTTGAATGAAACGGGTTGGTTATTTCTTTTTTTTTTTAAAAAAAAGTTCTACAGTCCCCTTTCTGGGTCCCCCCCCCCTTTCCTTCCTCCCGTAGCCATCTTTTTATATACAGTTGCTGTCAAAAATCTATTTGCCCTAATGCAGAGATCTCCAAACTTGGCCACTTTTGAGACTTGTGGACTTCAACTCCCAGCACTGAACAGAATTAAATTCAAACGGAGAGATTGCAGAGGAAGGGATCGCAAGAGATGAAGCAGAGCCGGCCGGGGAATTCTGGGAGTCGAAGTCCACCAGTCTTCAAGTGGCCAAGTTTGGAGACCCCTGCCCTCATGGTTTCTTGGAACTTCTCACCAGCTTTCAATTCTTGGCTAATTCTCCTCGCCTTACACCATAACCAACGAAACCAGAACCAGGCATGGTTTGGGGGTTGCCTTTATTTATTCCTTTTGTTGTGTTCACATACCAGGAGATTTACGCCTAAGCCCGGTTTTGTAAACCAACAACACGCCTTTTTCCTCACCCAACAATCTTCAAAGAGGTCCCAATTCTGATGAGATCTCTGTTTTCCCCCTCCCTGTACTATTTCATTTTATTCTTATCCACCCATGCGGGGGTCATCTGGCAGAATAACCTCCCCCCCCAGGGTTGCATCAGTTCTGAAGGGGTTCAATACATTTTCTTGTTTATTTTAAGTGTGTGTCAAGCGCAAAAGACCAGGTCTCTCCACAAGTGACAAGTCCAGTTCAACTTATTGCTGAAAGCCTAGTGGCTTGTTTAGGATAAGGGTTAGCGGAATTCAAGGGAAGTTGGATTTAAGTTTGCTTGCTTGTGGCTATGTAGGGATTCCAGGCTGATTCCTCTTTTGACTCCATCCCCAGGTTCTACCACTGCTTCTCTTATACTTTTCATTCCTCTCGTCCCCCATCTCTCCTCCCTTCCTTCCTTCCTTCCTTCCTTCCTTCCTTCCTTCCTTCCTTCCTCCTTCCTTCCATCCTTTTCTTCCTTTCTTCCTTTCATAACCCATCTTCTTTCTTCCTCCTTCCTTCCTTCCATCCATCCTTCCTTTCTTTCTTTCCTTCCTCTCATAACCCATCTCCTTCCTTTTTTTCTTCCTTCTTCTCATTCCCCATCTCCCCTCCCTCCCTCCCTTTCCTCATCTTCCTTCCTCATTCCCATTTCCTCCCTCCTTCCCTCCCACCCTTGTTTCCTTGCTTCCTCCCTCCCTTCCTCATCTCATTTCCTTCCTCATTCCCATCTTCCTCCTCCTTCCTTCCCTTTCTCCCTCTTTCCTCATCTCATTTTTTCCTTCCTTCCTTTCCACATCTCCTTGCTTCCTTCATCATTCTCATCCCCCTCCTCCTTCCTCCTTCATTTTCTTGCTTGCTTCCTCTTTCCTCATCACCTTGCTTCCTTCCTCATTCCCATCTCCTTCCACTCTTCCCCATCTTGTCAGTTGCAAAAAGATCAGGCCCACATAAGAAGGTACAATTAAACTGATTTATGCACAGGAATCTTCTCAACTAACTTCTCAGCTCAGCACCTGCTAGGAGAAGGGTGCACACAGAATTCAAGGGAGGTTGGACCACTTGTGGCTATGTGGAGATTCTAGGCTGATTCCTCTTTTGAATCCGCCCCCCAATTCTGCCCCTCAGCTTGCAGGGACACATTCACCAGTGTCCTCCTTCGTGTCTGGTCTGTATGGTGAACCCAGGCTGGGATGCTGGTTTGCAGCTGAGTGTCCCACAGCCCCGCCCCACCAACTGGATTAAGTGTAAAACTCATGGCGGCTAAAGGAATCCGGGCATGTTGGCATCATGTGGCACCACCTGGGGCAAGTTGGCATCACAAGGCACCCTTTCATTGAGAGCGCGAAGCCCATTGTTCCCTGCCCCTCTGAAGTTTTGGCAGCAGCGATGTTACCTGTCAGCTCTTCTGAACCCTGTTGCTGAAAGCCAAAGCCTTCTGCCTGGCACACCCTGGGCGTTGCCAATCCAAGACAAGCTTTCCAGTAGCGTTTATTACATGGATGTCACTGCTCGAGGCAGGAGTTAACTCCCTGCCCGTCTTTATTGAGTTCCCACCACTCAGCGGGTCCCTTAAGGGCATCGGTTGCTCCACACAAGGGCTGAGGATTGGCTGGTTGGCTTCCAAGAGATGCTAGCCTGAAGACTAAACATGGCCCTGGAACAAGGGTTGGCTGGAGGACCGGAAAAGCTCCAAGGTCTGGCTTTGCCCGCAGGGCAGCCAGAATAGGCAAACCTTGAAGAAGAAGGGAGTGCCGGGAGTTGGTGCTGGAAAAATGAGGCATCCCAAGGAGCTAAACGGGGTGAAGAGGCAACTGATAAATGTCATTCACTGATAATGTGGATATTATGATCTTGGGCAGGGGGCTGGACTAGAAGACCTCCAAGGTCCCTTCCAGCCCTAGGATTCTGTGATCTTGGGCAGGGGGCTGGACTAGAAGACATCCAAGATCCCTTCCCAGTCCAACATTCTGTAATCTGTAATTTTTCAATCAAGGAAGGTTTTGGGGGGTAGCTTTGCCACGGGAGAGCTGTGCTAGTTTATGGGTGAAGCTCCAAGAGCCAAGAACAACTCCTGGAGTTCCTTCTCTGTGGTCTCTTTATTGCTGTTCACCTACAGACAGAATCTTGCTGGTCTAAAGTAACTTATCTGCATAACTATACACGCAGTCCTCAACTTACTCCAATCTATAATCTTTCAAGGTTACAATGGCATTTTTTTAAAAAAGTGATTTAGGACTATTTTTCGCCCTTAGGATGAGAGACTGCTCAAGGCATATTAGGTGATTGCAGGTATTCCTTGCCTCATTTAGTGGCCGAAGTTACAACTGCACTGAAAAACGCGACTTAGGAGCGTTTTCACACTGATGACTTTTGCAGCCTCCCCCTGGCCACGTGATCAAAATTTGGACGCTCGGCAACTAGTTCATATTTATGATGGTCAGAGTGTCTCGGGGGGTCACATGATCCCCTTTTGCAACCTTCCAATGAGCAAAATCAATGGAGAAGCAGGATTCATTTAACAACCAAGTTACTCACTTAACATCTGCAAGGATTCTGTCAATGCCCCTGTTGGAATCTGATTCCGAGGGGGAGGTCGAGCAGCTCACAGGGAGGGGTTGTGGCTCCAGTGGCTGTGGAGGAAACTTGGGAAGGGCACAGTCTGGCTGGGCATTCAGAGGAAGACCCAGGGCCACCCCCTCTTCATCCTAGGGCATGCAGGGAGGAATGGAGAAGGGAGCAATGTGGCTTATGGGCAGAAAAGGGCCCTGATCCCCTTCATTAGCTGCAGCTGGGAAAACAAGATTTAAAAAGGGTGTTTGTGCACAGCACCTTGCTGGAAGCAAAGTGTGACTTATCTTTGTTTGTCACGTCTTATTTGGGTTCTGATGTCCTCCCAACTGTGTGTATTTTGTTATCTTCTGAAGTCTTCAATCCCTTATCCTGCCCTGTCTCGATAATTGCTGCAGTTGTGGTTTGTGTTGGTTTTTTTTTATAATTTAGATGTACTTTGGGTTCAACTGAATTTCTTCCCTTTGAAAACTGTTTTTGGAAGAGTTTCTCTCGAGCTGATGATAACTGGACATTGAAGGCCAAGTTGGAGGAATTAAAGAGACTTTATACCTACTTTTGTGTCTTTGTTGCTTTTGTGCCACGCTCTTTGGGTCATCACAGATTCGCTGATCCATGGCGGCGAGAAACATCGTAAAATGGGACCAAACTCACTTAACAACTGTCTTGCTTAGCAGCATCAATTTTATGTTCAAGCGTGGTCCTAAACCAAGGACTACCGAGGGACAGACTCTGTGAACTGCTAGGGAAGGTCCGAAGTTGTTTCCTTCCTGCCTGTCAGACAGTCCTACCTTCACTGTCACTTTGCCTTCTGGGAAAGAACTCCTCCCTCCTGGACTCCAGACTACACCCCACCTTACTATGGCTGCGGAACATCGAACATCCATAACAGCCCAAAACTCTGAATTTTTATGACACACAATTTGTATTTCAAGCCTGGAGCTTTCATTAACTGTTTGTAATAAAATTGGTGGGTCACCCCAAAAAATGGTGCTTCCAGGCTCTTTTGGATGTGTTTGGACACACCAGTTAAGAAAAGTCTGTCTTTCTTTATTTTCCTTTCTTTTTATAGGAGCCAAGAGTTTGCTTTTCTGTCAACGTGGATATGGAATTGGTTGGATTGGCCAAGTAAAAACTGGAGACTTACAAAAAATGCTTCCCAATAATTCAGCAAGCTGTTGGAAATGTGGCTATGAGCAGGGAACCTACTATCATATGCGATGGATCTGCCCAAAAGCAAAAAAAATATTGGCGTAAAATTAGAAATTGGAAGCTAGAAGATATTACAAAAGTTAAAATTGAATGGAAACCAGAGATATTTTTATTAGGAAGTTTTAAACAAAAAATTAGTAAAAAGATTATTATATATTATACTCCACATATTAGCAGCAACGCTTGTCTTTGCCCAAAACTGGAAATGCAAAAATCCTCCCCCCAACTTCATAATTATCAAGAAAATTTTGGAATGAGCAGAAATGGACAGGTTATCAATGGAACTTAAAAACAAAGAAAGTCAGAATACTATGAGATTTGGAATTTTTGGTACAGTTGGTTGGAAGGTAGACATGAAAGGAACAAAACAAAGTCAAATAAAAAAGTCTGATGGAAATTAGCAACATTACATCAACTATGTTTGTAATATATAATTAGATGAAACTTTTGTGTTATATATTAATAAGTGTGAATGATTATTCTGCATAATTTGAGAGATCAGATTGAGTGAACACTGTTTTGCTTATGTTGCGACAAGTGGAATGTTTGGTTTTATTGTATTTGTCTAAATTGGTTTAATAAAGTATTTTTATAAATAAAAATAAACAATAAAAACTGGAGAACCCAAAGCTCATTCAAAGAGACATCTGCCTTTTCTTCCCCAACGATGGGCTGGCTGTCCATCCTTAAATTGCTGGAGGTAAGCTGAGGAGGTAGTCCTCAACTTACAAACAGTTGTAACTGTTTGATGTTATAACAGCACTAAAAAAGTGATTTATGGTCATTTTTCACACTAATGACCATTGCAGCATCTTCATCGTCATGTGTTCAAAGTGCCAGATGCTTGACAACTGACTCATATTCAGAATAGAGTAGAAATTTCAAATAGAAATATAGGATAGGATACGATTTTAATAAATAGAATAGATTAAAATAGAAGTTGGAAGGGACCTTAGAGGTCATCTAGTCCAGCCCTCTGCTCAAGCACGAGACCCTCTACCATTTCAGACAAGGGACTGTACAGTGCCTTCTTAAAATCCTCCATTTTATCGAGCATCCCCAACTTCTGGTGGCAATCTGTTCCAAGGATTAATTGTCCACCCCGTTAGGAAGTGTCTCCTTAATTCCAGGTTCCAACTTCTCTCCTGGATTAGTTTCCATTTTGTGACAGTCACAGTGTCTTGGGGTCATGGGAACCCCCCTTTTTTGACCTTCTGATGAACAAAGCCCACGGGGAAAGCCAGATTGATTCAGTTAATAACGGTGACAGGAAAGGTCGTAAAAATGGGACAAAACTGACTTGACAGATGTCTCGCTCAACAGCAGCAATTTGGGGGTCAGTTGTGGTTGTTGAGGATGACCTGTATTTGCATTGACCAGCTTTTCTCCTGTGCCTTCTGATCGAGCACTTGGGTGATCCCAAGGTTCTTTTGTGCCCGACATCTGGTTGGTGGAAGGAAGGAGGGGGCAGCAGTGCATAAAGACCCCTGGATGAAGAGAGGAGAGGGATTGGCAAACCTGGAGGGCAGCGATGGGCTTCTTTTTCCATGGTTAGTGAAGCGTGCATACCAGTGTTTGCATTTCTTGCATCGCATGAGGACATCACGTCTTTCTATCCTGGCCACTTTTTACAGAGGCATGATAGGGAGCATTTTAACAAACCACATCCCTGTTTGGTTCAGCGGCTGCAGCGCCTCAGATAATAGAAAGTCTCTACAGAGAATGGTGAGGACAGTGGAGATCATAGAAAGCTCGTTTCCTGTTATTCAGGATGCTGCTTACAATTTGATGTGCTTAGAGCTCAAAGCATTTTTACAGACCCCGCATACCTAAATTTATGGTCTGTTTCTGTTGCTCCCTTCTGAGAGGAGGTATTTCTAGCAGGACTTCCAGATTCTGGAACCGCTTTGTTACCTAGGCCAGGGGTTCTAAGACTTGTGGATTTTAACTCCCAGAATTCTTTGCTGGCTGAGGAATTCTAGGAGTTGAAGTCCACAAGTCTTAAAAGTTGCCAAGGTTGGAGACTCTTTGGCAAACTTGCAGGATTTGTTTTCTTCACCATGCACATGTGTTAGGAATTGATAGTCCCTAACAATTGGGTTGGAAATATATAAACCAGGATAGACATTTAATACTGTCTCTTTAAGGGAATGATGTAATTGTAGTTGGGTGTGGTTCCTCAAACGACCATAAGATGGAGCCAGAAACCCGGTTTCCTAGTTGCTAGATGTTCTGATGTTCGATGTTGGTTGGTTTGCATTTTTTCCCTATTGACTGGTGTTGATAGTCGTTCTTCTTGGGTTGCTGTAAGTCTGTTTACTGAACTGTTTATGGTACTGGACTTTGTTATTTGGATTATCCCTGGACTGAAAACTGACTGCTTTAACCATGTATGACTTGGACTATTTGTTGGACTTTGATTAACTGTTTACTGGAAGTAAAACCTACATTTTACTATCTGTATCTGTATCCATATGCTGGCTGTGTATTATTCAATATCACTCTCACTATGCTTCCCTGAGAGCACTCATTCTCCTAACGGGGAATACCTCAACACTGGTATGGGCCCAGGCCATACCAGGCTCAGATAACTGAGAGTTAGTGTGAATACACAGTACCGTATACAGACAGATGTTTACTGTTTAATTGTGGTTTACTGTCCTGGTAAAGATAGCACAAGTCCCATCAACAAGTCTATCACTGATAACCCGGTTGGATGGGACCAACTATGTTTCCTGGTCTATGAAGTGCAGTCTACTTCTGTATAGAGAAGGGTTATGGAATACAGTTCAAGATCCACCGGATGTAAATGCTTGGGATCCAGATAATGAAGACGATGCCAAGAAGTTAGCTGACTTTAAACGGAACAACGAACAAGCTCTTTGTATAGTTGGACTAACACTGAGTGACCAGCAGCTAGTCCATATTTGTGGAGAATTTGAAGAGGATTTATGTTCATGACAGTGTAGGTGCAGACATACATCTTACATGTAAACTGTTTAGAGCACGTCTTCTGAAAGGTGGAGATATGTTAGCTCATTTAAACTTCATGAAAATAACTTTCCAAGAGCTATATGAAAAGGAACTAATATTTTCAGAGCTGCATCAGGTTTACATCATTCTTTCCTCGTTGGATGAAAGTTATGATGATTACGTATCTTCACTGGAAGTCCTGACGAGAAATGAACTAACATTGACTGACATAACTGGAATTGTTAGAAGAGGCAAGAAGACGGCTGGATAGGGATCAAATGAGAAAGAAACAACCACAAGAAGAGGATTTGTGTTCAACTGCCTATACTGTTAGGAAATGTCTTTTTCTTGTGGGGCTAGGGTACACATAGCTAGATTCTGTACGAAGGGAAAACGACAGAATACTAGGAAACACCAGAAGGCTAAGAAGAATGTTAATGTAGCTATGACTAGTAATTCAACTGTAAACCATGATTTGTGGGTAGTTGATAGTGGAACATTGCAGTGCATTACGAGAAATAGAGAGAGGTTTGTAAAGATGTCCACGAGTAAGCAACATGTATCATTGGCAAATGGATGGAAGATGAAAGCATCTGGTGAAGGTACTGTATATTGTTCATGTATAAATGAGCATTTATCTATGTTATATGTACCTAAACTGAAATTTTATTTATTATCAGTAAGGGCTTTAGTTAATATTGGTTATGTAGTAACCTTTAGGGGAGTATAATAGAGAAAGGGGGTAAAAGTGTTATTGCTGCTTTAGAGAATAATTTATATGTGATACATGATGACCAGTTGCAGATGGCTAACTCGATTTATAACAATGTTAAGCCACATGATGAATGTATACATTTACTGCATAGACGTCTAGGGCACATTAATTTCAAAATGCTCAAACAATCTGTTGAATTGTCAGAGGGAGTAAAATTAAAACCCTGTAGCAAGTATTTAAACTGTAATGCCTGTAACCAGGAGAAAAGCAAGGTTACTCCTGCAAACAGACAAAATGGGTTTAATACCAAAGAACCTCTAGAGGTTGTGTTTGCTGACATAATTGGTCCTAAGAAACCCAGTTTGGGAGGTGCCTGCTATGTTTTGAGTATAATGGACCATTACTCACAGTATAGTTTCTGCTATTTAATGAAAAACGAAACAGAAACATTCCAAAATGTCTTTAATTGGCTAAGGTTTGCAGAGAGAAAAATGAAACATAGGGCAATGACTTTAGTTACTGATAATGGGACTTAGTTTATTAATAATAGATTCCAAACGATGTTAAAATTGGCTAGTGTCGAGCATAAAGGTTCTGCACCTTACAGGCCACAACATAACTCATTTATAGAACGAAGAGGGCAAACGTTACAAGCTATGGCTCGCACTATGTTATCTGATTCAGGTTTGCCTGAAACACTGTATGGTGAGGCCATAATGTGTGGCAACCATGTGTTGAACAATGTGGTGAACACAACTGATGAATTGCCATTCACTCACTGGCAGAAAGCCAAATTTAATTTATCTACACACATTTGGAGCTCCAGCATAGGTGCATATTCCCTCACAAGTAAGACTGAAAGGGCAACATAGAGTTAGGAAGTTATTTTTTGTAGGTTACAAGGCCAACCATAGGTTTAGCTTTTGGGATCAAGGCACAGCTAATATTTACTGCAGCGCTAGTGCTAAATTTCTTGAGCACATTGGGTGGAATAAACTGGAACAGGAATACAACAATGATGTTGTAATTGACACCCAAGTAGTCCCTAATGATGAAATAGTTAAACCATCGATAGCCATTAAAGAGGGAGAACAGGAACAGGATGAGGAGGAAGAACAGGCACAGGAGGAAGTAGAAGAACAGACACAGGAGAGGTAGGAGAACAGGAGCAGGTGGAACAGGAAAGTCCACCAGTAAGCCCTGTATTACCTAGATGTTCAGCCTGAGTAATATGACCACCTGATAGATATCAGGCAAGTGTTGTATGCCAAATGAATACAGTTCCATGGTAATTATATTGAACTGAAACTGTATCCTGCTGAGGATCAGGCTGCTTGGCAGGAAGCAATGGATAAGGAACTGAAATTATTACAAAGACGGGAGGTATATGAAAATGTCAGGTTACCACCAGGTAAACATACTGTAGGGTGTAAATGGATTTACAAACTTGAGACAGGCATGGATGAGACTGTTACTCATAAAGCCAGGTTAGTAGCACAAGGGTTCAGACAGCAAACGACTACGATGAGGTGTTTGCACCTAGTCTGAAGGCTACTACATCATGAGAAACATTAGTGTGGGCAGCTAAGGAGAAATACATGATAAATAGATGTAGAGATGGCATATCTGCATGCACTGTTGCAACACACTATATATTTAAAGAAACCTTTATGTATCAAAAATGATAATACAACTGATTGCTGGAGATTGAAAAAGAGTATGGCTTAAAACAATCAGGATATGAGTGGAACCAGTGTATAGTTAAGGAATTAACTACGATAGGTTTTGTAGCTGGCATGGCTGATCCATGTTTGTTCAAAAGGGAAAGTGATGGTATAATTTCAGTGTTGCCATTGTTCACTGATGACATAGCATTAATCATCAAAACTGAGCAAGAAACTACTGAGATTATTTCACTGTTAGAAAAGAAATTTAAAATAAAACAATTAGGAGAAATTAAATAATATCTTGGTTTAAAAATAGATAAAACTAGGGGAGGATACAAAATCTCACAGGAAGATAAAATTAACCACTTACTAAAGAATTTTAAAATGGAACTTTGAAACACCAATGAGCCAGGAATTTAGCCATAGTGATGTACAAAGTCCTGTTTTTGATAAAGATATTTATCAGTCCTTCATTGGTAGCTTATCTTACCTCAGTAATTGGTCGAGGCCAAATATAGCATACAGTGTTAACCAATTAGCTAGATTTAATGCTGAGCCTACTGAAAGGCACTGGCAAGCTGCTAAACGTGTGTTAAGATATCTGAAACAAACGATGCATTATGCATTATATTTGGAGCCCAAGGATGAACTAAGTTTAACTGCATATGCTGATGCAAGTTTCGCTACAGACGTAAATACACATAAATCTACGTCAGGTACTGTATTGTTATTAGGAAAGGTGTTGATTGGATGGAGGTCTATTCGACAGAAACATCTAAGTTTATCAACAATAGAGGCTGAATTCTCATGTTTGTCTCTAATATGTACAGATTTAGTTTGTTATAAGCAACTATTGATTGACATGGGAATTGATGTAACAGATTCTATTGCTGTTTATGAAGACAACCAATCAGCAATACAGATAGCTTCTAATCTCACTGTAAAGACCAGATCAAAACACACAGATCTAAGATATTTAAATGTGAGACAATGTGTGCAAAGTAAAATGATTAAACTGGAGTACTGCATGTCAGAGAATAACATTGCAGATCATTTTACAAAAGCCCAAGGCTCTGTAAAGCATAAGGCTTGCTGTGAGGATTATGGACTTAAATTGTAAGGTGTTATATATTGTCCTACCCAAAAGGGAGAATGTTAGGAATTGATTGTCACCTAACAATTGGGTTGGAAATATATAAACCAGGATAGACATTTAATACTGTCTCTTTAAGGGAATGATGTAACTGTAATTGGGTGTGGTTCCTCAAACGGCCATAAGATGGAACCAGAAACCCAGTTTCCTAGTTGCTAGATGTTCTGATGTTCAATGTTGGTTGGTTTGCATTTTTTCCCTATTGACTGGTGTTGACTGTTGTTCTTCTTGGATTGCTGTGAGTCTGTTTACTGAACTGTTTATGATACTGGACTTTGTTATTTGGATTATCCCTGGACTGAAAACTGACTGCTTAGATGTCTTAGACTGTTTGTTGGACTTTGATTAACCATTTACTGGAAGTAAAATTTACATTTTAATTTTCAGTGTATCTGGATGCTGGTTGTATTTTATTCAGCATCACTTTCAATATGCTTCCCTGAGAGTATTCATTCTCCTAACGGGGAATACCACAACATGTATACATCCAAATTAGACTGTGTTGTTTCTGTGTCATATATGTGGATATATGCATAATTTTATTTAATTTTGATGTGTTTGTGTGTGTATATTGGAGGTGGAGACCCTTTGAGAGCTGCATGCAGCAAAATTTTATTTTAATGTATGCCGATTAGTGTACATTCAAAGTCACAATAAAGTTATTCATGATGGACTGTTGGTTTTGACCATGAGTCTGCTGTTTGTACCATCCTCCCTTTTTTCCTTTGTAGCTCTCAGGCTTCCTTTTTTTGGAAAAGAAGGTGTGTTGGTCACTGACCCAAAGAAAGTAAAAGGGAAGGTAGCTTGTATGTGTGATGCATTGAAGGGAATTTTTGTAGCTCAGAGTTGAACTGTAGGCTCCTTGGTGCTTTCTGAGCTTGGTCATTTTCTTGTGCACATTTCATCCATCTAGGTAATACCATCCATGCTAGAAAGGAGAGGGGTTTGTGGGGAGGAAGAGAAGGAAGATTGCAGGGTCTTTCTTGGTTTCTGAGCTTGGTTTTGCATTGTCCCAAAGGTGCTGTCAACTTGTAAAGCATTCCTATGTCTGTTTTCGAGTTGCCATAAACAAGGGTGGGGGGTAAGCTGAAGGAGCAGCGTGGCAGTTTAAAACCAGAAGTAGATGCCAACACTTACCTTGAAAAGATTGTAGCTAGGCTACTGGATCTTTGAAAATCCTTCATTGGAGAACATGATTGATGACATCCAGCCTGTGAAGGTGCTTCATTGGAGAATGTTTTATGACACATCCAGGGGGGAGGGGGCAAAACAGGGAACTGTGAATTACGTATGCCAGACTTGGCTTCATTTAGGTTAATGCCAGCATGTTGCTCCTTAATAAATATTTCTTTATTTGTCTTTATTTTATTTATTTTTGTCAATTGCTTACAAGATAATAGGTATAAGTAAAAACATAGTGATGAATACATAGATACAGATAAGAAAAATAAAAGAAACAATAGGACAGGGACGGTAGGCACAATTGGTGTGCTTATGCATGCCCCTTACAGACCTCTTAGAAAAGGAGTGAGGTCAAAAGTAGACAGTCTAAGGTTAACGTTTTTAGGGTTTGAGGGAAAAACCAAGTCGGGTAGAGTATTCCAGACACTGACTACTCTATTACTGAAGTCGTATTTCCTGTAATCAAGTTTGGTGCGGTTAACCTTGAGTTTGTATCTATTGTGTGCTCTTGTGTTGTTATGGTTGAAGCTGAAGTATTCATTGACAGGGAGGACATTGCAGTGTATGATTTTATACACCATACTTAGATCGGACCGAAGTTCTAGGTTTTCTAGGTCTAGAATTTCAAGTCTGGTGGCATAAGGTCTTCTGCAACGAGTAGAAGAGCGGATAACTCTTCTTGTGAAATATTTCTGGACTTTCTCAACTGTGCTAATATCAGATATGTAATGTGGGTTCCAGACTGATGAGCTGTATTCGAGTATTGGTCTAGCAAAGGTTTTGTATGCTCTAGTTAGTCGTGTGATATTACCAGAGGAAAAGCTACACAGGATTAGGTTAACAACTCTGAATGCCTTTTTGGCTATGTAGTTACAATGGGCTCTAGCACTTAGATCATTAGAGATGAGTACTCCAACGTCCTTGACAGAGCTTGGATCATCAACAAGGTCTTGACAACAAGATCTTCTGGATTCTTTTGAAACTGGGCTTGAGGCTCCTGGTTTAACTGGGGCAATCACTGGAATCCAGATAGATGTCTTTTCAAGAGGCAAGTAGGCTTTGAAAAAGTACCTCTAGGATGACCGTGACATGGACTGAGAATCTCCTTAAGACACTGATGATGTTACTTAGTTTGGTAACAAAATGTCTGCAAAGAAAACCGCCAAGCTCAGAGAGCACCAAAGACAATCCCCGCCCCTGTCATCATCATTCTCTTCCTCACAAACCTTCCATCGCAGGTTGCAACCTCTCTCCTTTCAAGCACTGATGACGTTACCTAGTTGGGTCATGAAACGTCTGCAAGAAAACCACCAACTCAGAAAGCACCAAGGACCCCAATCCTTTTCTTCCTCCTCCTCCTCCCCTCTCCCTCTTCCCTGTATACCCCACTCACTTCTAACACTCATGATATTATCTAGTTGGGTCATGAAACATCTGCAAGAAAACTACCAAGCTCAAAGAACATCCAGGACCCCTCAGTTCTCCTCCTCCTCTAGCCTTCTTCTTCTGCCTCCTCCTCCTCTTCTCCACACACCCCTCTCCCTTCCAGTACTGATGATGTTCCCTAGTTGGGTCATGAGAAGTCTGCAAGAAAACCACCCAGCTCAGGACCCCACAGCTTTCATGGGTCCATGGGGTTTGCATGACCCCAAGTCCAACCCAGGAAACATCGCCTCTTCAAGGCTGTGGGAAACCAAACACCATCCAGATACACAGCGGTTGAATTTCTCACCCCTCCTTCTGTGGTTGAAGGTGGAGTGTTTAGCCTTCCTCCCTTCAGTAAATCAGGCTGGGCACAGAGCTTTCCATCCAGGAGCTCCTTAAAGGCTACTCTGTACTAGAGACCTGCTTCTAGACTTTGTGACTTACGTCAATCAGTCTCCATGTCAACCGTTGCTCCAGGCCAATTCTACCACTTTGATGTTTAATCTCCCATTCATCCCTAGATGCAAATTACAGCTCTGGGAAAATCCATGGGATTTTCTCAAAATCTAAATGGGATGTGCTCCATGGAGCTGGGAACGGAACACCCAATTAAAGGAGGCGACCTTCACAGGAATGACAAAATGGCAGAATTGGAAGGGGCCTCTGAGGTCTTCTAGTCCAACCCTCCTCAAGGAAAGCCTCTACCGTTCAGAGCCCAGAGGTCTCCAAACTTGGCAACTTTTAAGACTTGTGGACTTCAACTCCCAGAATTCCCGGACACGAAGGCATTCTTTATACGTATGCCCATTTTGGCCTGCTTGTTCTCTTGTCATCCCTTTCGCTGTAGTCTCTCCATGCTAGAGGGCAGGAGAAAAGAAATAGCTGGATAAGAAATCCTGGGAGTTGAAGTCCACAAGTCTTAAAATTGCCAAGTTTGGGTTCAGACAAATGCTGTCCATTTGATGTTACAATGGCACACACACAAAAATTACGTATGGTCATTTTTCACACTTATAACCGTTGCAGCATCCTCATCGTCACGTGATCAAAATTCAACCACTTGGGAACCGACTCATATTTAGAATAGAATAAAAATTCAAAATAGAAATATAGAACAGAAATATAGGATGGATGAGATAAGAATTTAATAAATAATAGAACAGAATAGAATAGGAATAGAAGTTGGAAGGGGCTTGGAGGTCATCTAGTTCAGGCCCCTGCTCAAGCACGAGATCCTCTACCATTTCAGACAAGTGACTGTCCAGTCCCTGCTTAAAGATCTCCAGTGATGGAGTGCCCACAACTTCTGGAGGCATTTTGCTGTCCTCGCTGATCTTAGAAGCACAGAAACTGTGTAGGATTTCACTCATATCTGGCCCAAACAAAATAACCAAATGGCTCTTTTGTGGATTGTTAGATGTGGAAATTATCCTGTATATATTGTAAGTTACACCTGAGAAAATGAAGAACAGAGGATTCCCCATGTTTATCTGATATTTGAACTATGAAATGATTACTAGACAGTTATATAACTGTATCTAACAAACATATTATGTTTTGTAACTTGTTATATTTTGAAAATAAAAGTCAGATTTTTGGCTGGAACATGGGGTTGTATTTCTTGGCGTTAGGGTTAGGATATATGTGGGAGATACTGGGTCATAGTGACCCAAACAGAACTGGTTAATGATCCATTGTGCTTCAATCGACATAAGAGGAAGGCTTAGCAATGAAAACAAGGGTAGTTTTCAAAGACAAGGAAACAGGTGTTATACCATGAGTGTGGCATAGGGAGACACATAGCTTGGATAGATTGTGAATGGGTCAGAGACTGTATATTTGAACCTGTATATAAACCCCAGCCTTCCTGGGAAACAGGTCTTCTGCCCAT
This sequence comes from Laticauda colubrina, assembly GCA_015471245.1. NCBI lineage: Eukaryota > Metazoa > Chordata > Lepidosauria > Squamata > Elapidae > Laticauda > Laticauda colubrina. The sequence goes on along the minus strand of BLBF01000076.1, from coordinate 569,592 downwards.
GAGCAGAATTCCCTTTTGCAAAAGCTTCATAATAAAACTCTTCTATATTGTTCACATGTCTCTGGCTGTTTTTTGTGATTATCATCACATGGATCGTGCAAAAGGATCCACAAAAAGAATCATCCACACTGACACCAACTCAAGGGATCAATAATGGGTCAATCTTCCACGAGGTCAGAACCTTCTGGAGCTTAGAAAATGCATGGTGCCCAGGCCCAGTTCTAACCAAGCTTCTTCAGGTCCAGCAGGACATTGAGGACATCTAAGATCAAGGAAGACAAGAAGGTGTCAACTCATAAAGCATTCCTCTGCCTGTTTTAGTAGTTGCCATTTAAAAATAAAAGGGAGGGGGGAGAAAGGAAATCAGGAAGAGCAGGGCAGCAGTTAGAAATTGGAAGTACATTCCAACTCTTTTATCTTTAAAAGATTTTAACTAAGCTACCGGAGCTTTTGCCTGAGAGAGTATATTTAATTGAAGAACGTGATTGATGACATCCAGCCTCGTGAACGGCTCAATTGGAGAATGTGATTTATGACACACCCAGGGGGGGAAAGGGGAAACAAAGTCACAGCTGACTGTAAATTACATATGCCAGTTGACTTCATACAGATCATGCCAGTATGTCACTTCTAATAAATCCTTTGAAGTGTTTTGAAGTTTAGCTCCGAGATTGATTCATGATTTAATTTGGGTGATCTTTGGAATCCTGACAGCCGGTTGTGTGAACTCAGCTGGCTTCTTGAAGAACCCCAGTTGCAGCTAAATTACAGGTCTTCATGGGGTCATTTTTTGAATCCCACACAGAGCAGCACACTTAAGCTGGAGAAAGCTGTGGCCTTCATTAGGGGGACAGAAGAGAAGACAATCCTTGCAAGACATATAACCAAGATGAAGGTGGAAGGCCAAGCATTCATGGCCATTGGTAGAACTTCAGTAAGAAGTTGGCTGTTGTTGGTTCTTTGAAAGGACCAGAAAGAGACATGGCTGAAACATAGGAAGAATGGTAGCAGGAATAAGATAAGTCTAGTTTAATGAAAAGGACCAAGAGGGACAGGAGAGTAGTCTTCCAATATTGGGGGGGGGGGGGGTTGGACTATATGATCTACAAATTTTAATTTACTTTATTGTCACTGTACCTCGTACAATGAAATTAAATACCATCTTCAGTGTACATTGTGACTATGAAAATAAACACAAACACGTCTCCTTTGCATTCTATACAATTGAATTGCAAACCCCTGATATTGCATGAATATTGCACTATGCAGCAGAATTCAACAGAGTTCCTGCCCTGGAATAGAAGCTGTTTTTCAGCCTATTTGTCCTTGTTTTTATTAGTCTCCTGTACCGTCTGCCAGATGGTAATAGTTCAAAAAAAAAAAAAGGGTTCCCAGGATGAGATGGACTTTTGGGAATGTTTTGAACTTTCTGAAGGCAGCTGGAGCTATAAAGCTCTTCCAAAGAGGGGATAGAGCAACCCAGGATCCTCTGGGAGGGGCGATGACGTTGACCCTCTGCAGTGCTGTCCTATCTGCCCCTGTGCAATTGGCAAACCATACACAGGTGGAGTAAGTTAAGATACTCTCTATGGTGCAGCGGTAGAAGGTCACCAGTTTTTCCATTCAGTTCTTGTTTCCTGAGTCCCTTCCAACTCTGTTAATCTGACTTTAATCTGATTTTAATGAACAAAAGGACCAGGGGAGACAGGAGAGCAGTCTTCCAATATCTGAGGGCAGGGGATTGGATGAGATGACCTACAAGGTCACTTCCAACTCTGTTATTCTACATTCAGTGCAACAACTTGCCTTCAGTAGTTGTAGCAGCTTTATCACTGGAAGCTTTCAAGAAGAGATTGGATTGCCATTTGTCAGAAATGGCGTAGGGTCTCCCGCTTGGGCGGGGGGGGGGGGTTGGACCAGATGATTGACAAGATCCCTTCCAACTTTAATTTGAATTTAATGAAAAAAAGGACCAAGGGAGACAGGATAGTAGTCATCCAGTATTTGAGGGGCTGCCGCAAAGAGGAGGGAGTCAAGATATTCTCCAAAGCCCCTGAAGGCAGGACAAGAAACAGTGGATGGAAACTCATCATGGAGGAATTTCCTGACGGTGAGCACACGATATCATAACTGGAAGGGACCTTGGAGGTCTTCTAGTCCACCCTCTGCTCAAGCAGGAGACCCTAAACCAGAGGCCTTCAAACTTGGCAACTTTAAGACTTGTGGACTTCAACTCCCAGAATTCTCCAACCAGCCATGCCTGCTTTTTCTCTCTCTTAATCTCCTAAAATGGAGAGATTGCAGAGGAAGGGATTACAAGAGAGTAAACTATGCTGGCTGGGGAGAATTCTGGGAGTCCACAAGTCTTAAAATTGGCCAACTTTGGAGACCCCTGCCCTAGACCATTTCAGACAATGGGGATTGTCTGAAGATTCACTTAACGACCCTGAACAACAGCAATGACGCTACAACCATCCTAAATACATGCCAGTTTCCAAGCCTCTTGAGTTTTGATCATGTGGTCACGGAAGATGCCGCCACAGTTATAAGACTGAAAAACGGCCCTAAGTCACTTTTTTCTGTGCCCTTGTAACCAGAAATGGTCCCTAAGTGAACTGTTGTAAGACGAGGAGAACCTGTAGAGAGCACTTTCCTCCCCTCCCCAAATCCTCAATCTGCCCTCCCCCAATGGAAACCCCAATGTACCCATCCCCCCCAATCCTCCCCCCAAATGAAATGACCACCTCCAACGCGAGGAACATTTAATGTAGCTTTATAACGTGGTTTATTTACACTGGCATTGACAAGAGAGTGGTTATGATTATTGGTGGTTTGTGGGTTTTTTTGTCAAATACTTCTTACAAGTCATGAACAACCTGTGGATTGCGGTGGTTGAAGCGACACAAATAAAATTACTTTGAAATCTAGGACTCTTTGAAGTCAAGTCAAGCCCCCCTCCCCTCTTTCCTTTCTCTCTCCCTTCCCTTCCCCTCCCTGGGGGGGGGGAGGGGGAGACGGTTTGCATCCAATACACACACACACACACACACCCTTTCATGTAGGGCAGAAACAGTGTGAGGATTCTCCATCCATAGCAGGTTGCAATCAAGCCTTTCCCCATTTAAAAAAAAACAACACAATTTAATAAAACAAAACAAAATTGCAAAGAAAATTGTGGTTCTTAGGCACCCCGATTTCCCCCAAAGAAGGACAATAACAATACAAAAAAAAATAAAAATGGAATGCATGTAAAAAGGTTCTAGGACGATACCAAAAAAAACCAAATAAACAAACAAACAAAAAAAACCCATTACATACAACACAAAATCTCTAACTTACAAAAAATTTTTTTTCCTTTTTAAATCTTCCTGATGACGCGCGAAGGCAAAAACCGGGTAAAAGGAACCGATCGGTGGAGAGTCTGTGGTTAGGCTAAAAGGAGGCCAGCACTGCAAGGTTGGTGGCCGGAGGGAAGAGTGAGGAAGAAGGCAGAGGAGCTGGGCTGCAGTATGCGGACAGAAGGCCAAAAGAGCGACGGCTGGACGGGAAAGGGGGATGTTTTGCAAAGGCCCAAAAGAGATTTTTTTCGATCATCTTGAGTCCTTGAGGTTTGCCACACCCAGCTGCAGTTTGAAAATTCACCTTCCCGAAGGATGAGTGGAGTTGGAGGAAGAGGAAAGGCGAAGAAAGGGAGGGAGGGAGGGAGGAGTTGAGAGTGGAAGGGAGGGAAGGATGGTGGAAATAGGGATGGAAGGAAGGGAATAAATAGAAGGAGAAGGGAAGGCAAGGAAAGGAAAAAGAAGGGGAAGGAAAGGAAAAAGAAAGGAAAAGAGGAAGAGAAGGAAAGGAAGAAGGGAAGGAAAAGAAAAAGAAAGGAAAAGAGGAAGGGAAGGAAAGGAAGAAGAAAGGGAAGAATGTAGGGAAGGAGAGAAGAAAGGAGGAGGGAAGGAAGGAAAGAGAAGGAAAAAGAAAGGAAAAAAGGAAGAAGGGAAGGAAAGGAAGGAAGTGTATAGGAGGGGAAGGAAAGGGGACAGGGAGAGAGGAAGGAAGCAGAGGAGGGAAGGAGGGAGGGAGGAGGGAAGATCAATAGAGGGAGAAAAGAAGGGAAGGATGGATAGAGAGGAAAGGAGAGAGGAGGAGGGAGAAGAAAGGAGGGAGGGAGGAATGGTGGGAAGACGGAAGGGAAGGATAGAGAAAGAAGAGAGGGAGGGAGGGAAGAAAGAATGGGGTAGGGAGGGAGGAGGAAGGGAAAGGAAGGATGGTGGAAAGAAGGGAGGGACAGAGAGAAGGAAGAAGGGAGAGAGGAAAGGAAGGATCCGAAAGAACAGCTGGGGAAGGACTGATAAAGCAGCGTCAAAGACACCCCACTCTACATTGAAATGATCAAGAGAAGCCAAGGGGGGGGGGGGGGGTGAGCCGTGAAGGGATCTCCTGGCTTCCAAGAAAGATCTGGCAGGCTGTGGATCCCAACAGAAGGGAAGACCCCCCCCTCGCTCTCCTTCCCAAGCGACCTTTCTAGAGGGCCCCTCCTCCTTATCCTCCCCTCCCCCAGGAAATCCAACACCACCTTAAAAACTCTGAACGTGTAACAGGACCTTAAACTCGGAAACGGTGCCACGGTTTGGGTGGCAGAGCTGACGCTGTGGCCAGAAGTGACTTTGCACTAGAGCGAGCAAAGGGGACCACAACTGTGGTAACCACAACAGGGTTTCTCCTCTGGGCAGCCTGGGAGATTATTCTGGGTCAGTGGGAGAAGCCCCTTCTCCGCCTGCATGTCCAATTTAACCTTCCTCCCAGGCCATATTCCAACTATCTCGGATTCGCATCTAACTTCCCAGCACTTACGTGCCTATTGCTACTAGAGGCTGTTGCTACTATGCGGTGTGGCTACTACACCTATGTGGGTATTGCAGCTAGGGTGAAAAACAAACAAATAAACCCCAGAGCATCCATTTTTCTGGTGCAAAGCAGCAATCCGTAGGGATTGCGAGAGCCAAATGCAAACGATTTTGGTTTTTCAGCCACTTGGTAAATTCCAGTAAATTCAGCATTTGTCTCCTTCAGGGACCATCCTACCCATGTGGCTGCAATAGAAGGGACCAGGGTGCTGCTGAATCACCTTCCACACGCAGGCAATATCCATCACACCGCATTTGTCTTATCTGGAAATTTCTCATCTCCCGATTTGAAAACTCAAAAGCAAAACAACACCATCAGTCGAAAATGACTTCGGTTTTAAACTGTGGTGATTTTTAAGATGTGTGGACTTCAATTCCCAGAATTCCCAGGCACTAAATGCATCATTGTGATTATGTGTACCCGTTCTGGCCTGCTGGCTCTCTTGTCATCCCTTTCGCTGTAGTCTCTCCACGCTGGGGGGCAGGAGGAAAGAAATAGCTGGAGGAGGAATCCTGGGAGTTGAAGTCCATAAGTTTTGGACACCCCCTGCCCTGAAAGTGGGGATCCAAAGGCACCGGAAAACTGATCAATTCAGCAAGAGATCCAGGCCACTATTGCCAGGAAAGACCACAACTGCAGCACCTGTTGTGTGTGAAAACAACAAAAGCAGTGTGTGTATATCTCCCACAAAAGATGGCCTCAAGTCAACCAACGATCCGTAAACTCCCAGAAATGTGGAAAGCTGTAATTTGCCAGGCAAACGATCCATTTTTTCGTGGGTGTTTTTTTTTTTTAACTTGAAAAGCTATCCAGCCCTCATGCACACTCACATTCACACACACACACCAGTTGTGATTTATACAAAATAAAGAGAGAGAACACCGCCACAATGCCCAGCTTGTTAAGCCAAAGCACAAAAAACCGGGAAAGCTACAGGGCGTGAGTGAGTGAGTTCGTGGCATGCCGCTCGGCTCCCCTCCCTCCAATTTGGAGGGGGGGTTTCAGAACAGGAATCAGAGCAGTTGAGGGGACCCTCGGGTTGGGGAGGGTCCTCGGGCTGGCCGGAACAGGGTGGGGTGTGTGAGCCGGGTGGGGTGGGGTTTCACTCCCCTTCCTCTTTGATGCGCTGCTGCTTGTTCCGACGGGCATCCAAGTCGAAGTTGAAGTCGCTCCAGTCGTCGCGGGGAGGGAAGGAGATGGTCTGGCGGAGGGTGAAGCGCACGGCATCGATCACCCGCTCGCCCCGGGCCTCGCTGGAGCCCACGCTGACCGTGGAGGCGCCGCTGGGCGTGCGCAGGAGGTGCGGAGGCGAGGAGAAGTCATGCAGCTGCCGATAGTCCAGGAGGCCCTTCCAGATGGCATGGCGGAATTGCTCGGGGATCTTCAGGCTCACCAGATCCTGGAGGAAGAAAGAGCAAGGGAGTGAGCACTAGGAGAGACTGGCCAAATCACATTTCCCTTCCTTCCTTCCTTCCTCCCTCCTTCTTTTCCGTCCTTCCTTCCTTCCCTCCCTCCCTTCCCCTTCTCATTCTATCTTTCTTTCCTTCTCTCCTTCCTTCCCTTTCCATTCCCCTTCTTTTAGTCAGCTTGTGGCTACAGAGGGATTCTAGGCTGATCTCTCTTTTGAGTCCACCCCCAGGTTCTGCCACTCCTTCTCCTACACATCTTCTTCCTCTCATTCTCCACCTCTCTTGTCTCTTCTTCCTTCCTCCCTTCCTCTTATCCCTATCTCCTCCCTCCCTCCTTCTCATTCTCATTCCCATTTCCTTCCTCCCTCCCTCTGTTTGCTCACTTCCTCCTTCCCATCTCCTTCCCTTCCCTTCCCTTCCCTTTTCTTTCTCTCTCTCTCTCTCCCTCTCTCTCCCTCTCTTTCTTTCTTTCCCCCCCTCTCCCCTTCCTTCCCTTTCCGTTCCCTTCTCTTAAGTCAGCTTCTGACTACTTAGGCTGTTGGGCTATTAGATTGGGATTCTAGGCTGTTCCCTCCAGGTTGACTCCAGGTTCTGCCACCGCTTCCCCTACATATCTTCTTCCTCTCATTCTCCCTCTGTCTCTCCCTTGTTCCCTTCTTTTTATTCTCATTCCCATTTCCTTCCTTCCTTCTAATTCCAATCTCCTTCCTTCGTCCCTTGCTCCTTCACTTCTTTTCATTCCCATTTCCTTCCTTCCTTCCAAATTGACAGAGTCATTTTTTTGACATGTTCTAGAGCAAAGTGTCAAACTCAAGGCCTGCAGGCTGGATCCAGCCCGTGGGGTGTTTAATTATGGCCCTCAGGGCTGGCCTGGAAATATTAAGTGAGTGGCGCCTCTGGCAGGTAAGACAGGCCATGTACGGCCCTGCTTGCACCTCATTTTCACCCTCCATGGTCTCCTGCAACATTCTACCTGCTGAAACCAGGCCAAAAATCAGGCCAAAACAGGGCTGAAAAAAAGCCAAAAAAGACCTGGAAAATGGGCCCCAAACAGGTCAAAAAAAGGCTGGGGAAAAAGCCCCAAATGGCCCCAAAAATGGATCCAAAACAGGCTGAAAACAGGCCAAAAATGGACCAAAAACAGGCCAAAAAAACGGGCCTGAAATGGCTGGAAAACAAACCCGACATGACCCAAAAAACGGGCTCAAAACGGGCCAAAAAATGGGCCCAAAACAGCCCGGAAAACAGGCTGAAAATGGCTGAAAGACAAGTCCAAAAATGGGTCCAAAACAGGCAGAAAAATGGGCCCAAAATAGCCCAAAATGGATTTAAAATGGCTGAAGAACAAGCCCCAAATGGCTCCAAAACAGGCTCAAAATGGGCCCAAAACCAGCTGAAAAACAAGCTCAAAATGGCCAAAATTGGGCTCAAAACGGGCAAAAAAGGCTGAAAATTGCTGAAAAACAAGCCCAAAATGGCCCAAGAATGGGTCCAAAACGGTCAGAAAACAGGGCCCAAAATAGCCCCCCAAAAGCTGAAAAACAGGCCCAAAATGGGCCCAAAATGGCCAAAAAGCAACCCATTTTCGGCCAGCAGAGTGCTGCAGGAGGTATCTGATCTTTTCTTAAAAACCTCCAGTGATGAAGAACCCAGAATGTCTGGTGGCAGGCTGTTCCACTGGTTAACTGTCCTCCCTGCCAGGAAATTCCTCCTTAATTCCAAGTTGCTTCCCTCCTGCATTAGTTTCCATCCGTTGCTTCTTCTCCTGCCTTTGGGGGCTTTGGGAAACAGCTTGATCCCCTCCACCTCTCTGGGGCAGCCCCTCAAACCCTGGATTATCTTGGATAACCAACCTTTGGGATGGTCCCCTATTAGCAGGCAGGCAGGAGAGGCCTGTTTAGGGCAACTGAATCCACTGTCCGTTTTGAAAAAAGCCTGACTGAGCTCCATGGGAACTCCTTGCAACTTCTTCATTGATTAATAACCATCTGTGGAATGGATATGGCCCCCAGAAGTGATGGGTGCTCCCTCACGGAGGGGGTGGTGGTGGTTTGAGACTGGGAGGGGGGCACTGCTATGGAATGATGTGGGGTCTCCTGCTTGAGCAAGGGGTTGGACTAGAAGACCTCCGAGGTCCCTTCCAACTCTCCCGATTCTGTAATTCTGTAAGGGTCTCCTGCTTCAGCAGGGGCTTAGAGTAGAAGACCTCTGAGGTTCCTTCCGACCCTATGAGATTCTGTTCTAAAGTTGGGGGAGGGGGGATTTGATGCAGGCCCTTAGAATGCTACTCCAAGGGGCTGGAAGGGACCTCGGAGGTCTTCTAGTCCAACCCAACTCAAAGCCGGAGACTTCACTTCGAACGGTTGTCCAGTCCATTTTGGAAAACCTCCAGGGCTCTGGGCACAACTCCGGCAACCATCAACCTTTAACCACATCAGGGCAGATGTGGCCACGGGCTGTTTGGCACACACGGCCAGGGCTTCCACTGATGTCCTCCCACTGATGTCCAGCCACAAGCAAGAGAGGGTCAGCCAAAAAGCAGCGAGGAAGCACAGAGACCACCAAGCTGAGAGGGGAGGGTCCCCAAAGCAGCCCAGTACCCCCCGAAGCCAAGCCAAGCCAGCAATTTCAAGAGGACAGTTGCAGTGGGATGAAGAGGGCAGGTGGGCGCAGGAAGGGCTGGCAGGAGGCCAATCTGTCACTCTCGCAGTGTTTGCGCTTCCTGGGTGCCATGCTAAACTCCCACGTTTACACCCGCGTCTTGCAACGCACCCTACAACTACGTGCAGCAGCTCAGGAGGAGAAGGGAGAGGTCTTCGATTCACAATTCTTTTCCACCAGCTGCCAGGTCTCCCTTCTGGAGGACATCTGCAATGCCAGCCAGGCTCGGCCACCCCATTTAAGAGATCCAGGGGTTCTCCCCCCCCCACTCCCCACTCCCCCCCCACATGGCCCAGGAAGCGATAGGGAGAGTCGGTTACTTACATCCATGGAGTAGTGTTCAATCTGATAGATGCTGGTCAGGCCTTGCGCCGTGAAATAATCCAGACAGGACGAGCAGCCCAGCCTCGCTAAGAAACTGCAGGGGGAGGGAGGGAGGACGACGAGGGGGAGGGGGGCGAGAGAGGAAGAGGAAGAGAAAGAGAGAAGGAGAAATTGAGATGAGCAGGTCACCCAGAACTGCAGAGCCCCGACATGGCAAGATCCGCACCCGGCACTCTATAAAAAGGAGGGTATTTCTAAGCTCAGAGTTGAAACCAGGGGCCCTGGGGGGCTCTCTGAGCCGGGGTGTTTTCTTGCAGACGTTTCAGGACCCTACTAGGGAACATCAGCAGGGCTAGAAGGGAGTGACGCTTGTAGATGGGAGGAGGAGAGAGAGGGAGAGGAGGGAGAAGAGGGAAAGGAGGAGGAAAGAGACGAGGAAGAAGATGAGAAAGAGGAAGAGGGAAAGGAGGAGGAAAAGGAAGACAAGGGAGAGGGAGAGGAAGAGGAAGAAGAGGAGGGAAAGGAGGAGGAGAAGGAAGAAGAGAGAAATGAGAAGGAGGAGGGAGAGGGAGAGGAGGAAGGAGGAAGAGGGAAAGGAGGAGGAGGAAGAGGGAGACAAGGAGGAGGAGAGAGACAGAGAGGGAGAAGAGAGAGAGAAGGAGGAAGAAGAGGAGGAGGAGGAGAACGACTGTGGGGTCCTTGTTGTCTCCAAGCTTGGTGGTTTTCTTGCAGATGTTTCATGACCCAAGTAGGTAACATCATCAGTGCTAACGATGACGTTCGATGCACTGATGATATTACCTAGTTTGGGTCATGAAACTGCAAGTAAGACCACCAAGCTTGGAGACCACCAAGGACCTCACAGTCCTCCTGCTCCTCTTCCTCCTTCCTGCAGCCCCTCCTCCCTTCTAGAACTGATGAGGTTACCTAGCTGGGCCATGAAATGTCTGCAAAGCAACCATCCAAGCTTGGAGAGCCGGGGAGGGACAGGAATTGGACGCTTCCTGCTGGCCGGAAAACGGAAGGAGATCCAGCAAGGGGGTGGGGTAGGGGGCAGAGGTTCTCCCCCGAGAAAGCCCCACTCTAGAGATGGTGGGATTTCAGACAGACAAAGTGGGGGGAGGGGGGGGGGGGCTTTGGGTTTGGAAGCCGCCCCCACAGGTCCAGAGAGTCAGCCATGGAAGGGAACTCTCGGTGCATAGGCTTCATCGTGGTGGCTTAGGGGAGGGCAATTCCTTTGGACCAGCTGCCCCGGTGAGTCGTTTTGCCAGACCCCCCTCATAAGGCTGCCTTCCCAAGCGCCAAGCAGCACCAAAGCGAGGCCACAGCCTGCCCGCCTCCCCCCCCTCAAACCAAACCCTGGATGCAGAAAACCGGAACAGCCGAAGCACAACCACCGCTATTTCAGAAAAGTTGCAAGGGCAGGAAGGTGAAGAGAGACCCCAACCACCCAGAGGAGGGGAGGAGGGGGAGAGGGTCTAGGATAACTCGCCCCAGCCAACTCGTCACGGCCACTTTAGAATCAGAATAGAGCTGGAAGGGACCTTGGAGGTCTTCTAGTCCAGCCCCCCTGCAAGTTGCCGTGGGACAATTCAGGGTTGCGTGAATTGTTTCATTCGGTTAGTTTTCACTATTGGTGACCAGGTTCGAATCGAAATTATTGTAACTCCTGTATGTCTGGATTAGACTTTGTTTTATTATTATCGGCCATTGTTCCGTCGAAATGAATCTGACTTTTGCATTTGCTGAATTATCCCGCAGCGAGTTGGCCATGGTGTAGTCCCATTCCGAAGGGGAGAACAGCCAACCCTGGCTAACGGGGCATCCAGAGCCAGCCCCTCTGGGCACAGAGATCCTGCCCTTGGCAAGAGGGCACATCCCTTGTATCTATAGGCATCTCGCCAAGTGAGTCCTGAGTACGAGAATCTGATTTTGTGTCCGGAGTCTTGTGGGATGAGACCATCTCCAAAGTCTCAAACCTGAGCCAGGTCGAGAGCAAAATCCCTTAAACAGGGCACTGAAGCTTATCTGCAACTGAGCACACCCACCCCCTCCAAGGTGCTTCTGAGAACCCAGCAGCCTTTTGGACACCCTGGGTGGCTAAGGTGCTATCTCCAAGGAGGCCACACAGAGGATTGCCGCAGTCAATCCGAGAGTTCAACAGCCTGGCTCCGCCAAGCAAGATCCTTTTTCCCCTCTTGGCACCAGGCAAGCAGGGCAGCTCAGGTCCAAAGTCACTGTGGATCTTAAGGATCTGTACTGACAAAAGTCAAGATGGCAGCTGTACCTAAACCCTGGGGCCAAGCTTGGAGGTTTCATTTGTGATGGGTTTTTTTGGGTGCATCCTGCAGATGTCTGCGCCCCAACCGGCTCAGCAGGTCCCTGCCATTCCCTCGCACACCTACTGTGCAAACAATAGTGCTCAGGAGATGCGCAGACAGAGCGTGCTAGTCTCTGCAGAAAGTGAGGGAAACAGGCAGGTTGCGAAGCCAGCGCAAGCAGTTGCTTCCGCCGAGGATGCAGAACTCGAACTCGAGGCTGACTGCGCTGGAACCGAACTCACCTTCCCGGCCCAGTCTCCTGCTTCGCTTGCTCCACTCACCTGACAATGCTGCAGTCTGTGGGGTAGGGCGGAGGTGGGGTGCAGTGGGAGGTGGATGGCATGGAGAGGGGAGGGGCCAGCGTCTGGGTGGGGCTGAGCCCATTCATGTCGCCCGCCATCGTCATGTGGCTTCCCATCATTGGAACTGGACGGAAGGAGAGAAAGAGCACGTCAAAGACAAACTGGGGAATTCTGGGAATGCATCTTAAAGCATGCTGGCCAAGAGGATTCTGGGAGTTGAAGACCACCCATCTGAAAGCATGTAGTCTGGAAGATCCAAGTGGCCAAGTCTGAGAAACACTGCAGGTCGACAGTAATGTCACAGAATTCTGTGTCTGATTTTGGAATTATGGCCATAAATTACTGCAGTCATAACTTAAAGCACCATGTGACTGGAGCGGATTTTTTTTTGCAGAGGTCATTCAATGAATGACACCAAACCCAATGGGCATATTTTGCTGAAAGCTGGCCCAAGCACTGCAAATCATGGTCATATTTGCAAATGGCCGTAAAAAGTACCCAAATACAATTCTCTCTCTCTCTCCCTCTCTCCATGCGTGTGTGTGTGTGTGTGCATGTGCCATAACTTCAAAACCCACCAATTTAATTTTGGAATAAAATTAAAAACCTGATGTAAAGGCTAGCAAAGATGTCTAAAAATATGTCCGTCAAATGGTGGAAATGTAATTAGACTACAGGCATTTATTATCATATGTGGTAGACATGTGTGAAGGCAAAAAAAATTTGGGATGAAAATACATATGTGGTTAGAAAAGATAATTAAGCAATCTAAAGCCAGAAATATTCTTGTTAGGCATACTATCAGAAAGCTATAATAAAAGGGACTACATATTTAATACTTTATGTGCTGACGTTTTTGTTGTTATAGTTATGCTTTTTACTACTGCTGCTGCTATTCCTATTATTTGTCAGGATTCCGGCAGTTACTCCAATTAAATCTATTATTATTATTATTATTATTATTATTATTATTATTATTATTATTATTATTATTATTATTAATTTATTATTTATTATTGTTTATTATCATTCATTATCATCATCCTCATCCTCATTACATTTGTTATTTCTCTGTTAAATGAAATGCACCCAGACAACTGTTTTCGAAGTATCTATGTATCATTAAAATATAAAATACAAATACAAATACTTTGTCAAGGCTCCAACATGCACCCCCATTCAAATCACAAGTCTCTAGCCGCATCTCTCAGAGTAAAAAAGATTGATTTATTAGCAGTGACCATGTCGGTGTTACCTGGGTACAGCCGACACTAAGATACATCATTCATCTCCCCTTGACCCTGGTCTTTCCCCCATGCGCTGGATGTATATTCTCCAATGGGACACATCCACAGCCAAGAGTCATCAATCAGGCTCTCCAGTAATAATTTTGTGAGCCAACAGCTTCGGCTGCCAAGGCGATTATCTGAGGCATTTAAGGAATGCACTGGTTTCCCCCTTTCCCTTTCTGCTGGCAACTAAAAAGACCATGGGAGTGTTTTTTTTAGCTGACATACTACTACTACTACTACTACTACTAATAATAATAAAAAGCCCGGTGCAAAGATAGGTCTTACTGTTGGCTCCCATGCTGTCAGGAATGCTGGTGGGGGTCAGGGTGTTGCGTTGCTGGGGGTTGATGAGTTGACTGACGGAGGGCAGCTTGTTCATGCTGCTGATTTTGCCAAGCGGAGGAGAGCTGGTGCCGTAGGAAGGCTGAGCCTGGAGGGAGTTTCTGGAAAAGAGAAGAAGAGGATGTTAAAGGGATGCTGGAAAAGAAAGCCCGGGTGAATTGGCGTCCATGGGGACGCAGCTGCAGAACCAGGGATGGAAGGGAGAGTGGGGTGTCACACATCCCTGTGGAGGTTTAATCAGGTTCAATCCAGAAACCACCATTGCACCAGAGAACACGGGACCAGCACACTACCTGGCACTGATGATATTACTTAGTCGGGTCATGAAATGTCTGACTGCAAAGATACAATCTTGCTCAGAAGTCTATATATAAACAGGAAGCAACCCACAGTAGCACTGAGGATATTACTTAGCTGGGTCATGAAACGTCTGGAAGAAAATCATCAAGTTCAGAGAGCACCAAGGACCCCACAGTCCTGCTCCTTCCCCCTTCTAGCACTGATGATGTTAGCTAATCGGGTCATGAAATGTCTGCAAGGAAACCACCAAACACAAAGAACACCTCATGTCAACCCTGAGCTACAAATATTTTATTAATTTATCCAAAGGTCCAACCCAAACTTGGAAACATCATCGGTGCTAAATGTCGATGGAGCTTCTCAGCCATCCAGGTCTTGGTTGTCCCAAAAGTGCTTTTTTTTCAAGATGCAAACTGGACTTTCTTTGTTTGAAGACGTTTCACTTCTCTGAAGAGCTGAAGAAGCTTCTTGGATAAAAAGTGAAACATCTTTGAAGAAAAAACAAAGAAAGTCCAGTTTGCCTCTTGAAAAAAAAGCACCATTGGGATTATCATTGCTAGTTAGTGTTAACTAATGATTATAAAGATATACAAAACAATTCTGATCCAATTTCAAACCAAAGAGATTTTCTCATGGCTGGAGAACTAATAGAGTGCATTTCAAAAGTTTCCCCAAAGTTTTAAGTTTGCATATCCTTACAATATCTGACGACAAGGGAAGTACAAATTCTTTTTTCCTACGAAGATTGAGGAAGATTGGATGGATGGATTACAATTAATAGGAAACCTCTTGTAGTTGTGTCTTTGATGGGAAGAAAGACTAATTCTGGAGACCGAATCTATTATATTTAATTAGACTAACCCTTGAGAAGAGGAGATGGTATTAAGAAACGAACGTGGATATTTGATCCAGGACGAACTGCATTTAAATTTTGGGATGATTTGGGACAGAGAAGATAACGCAATAAACCTTCAAGAGTGGATTACAATAACAGAGAGTTTTGAAACTTTTCTTTTGTTTTACTCTTACAGTTCTTCCTATTAAACGACTTTGTCACCACTTATAACGTGTAGAAGAAAGGTCCATAATTTGCAAATAGATTTATTAGTTTAAAATTTTTAGAGGGGCCTTGTTTTGCAAGGGGTGGGAACCAACGTGTCAATTTGTAAAGCATTCCTAGGTCTGTTTTTGAGTTGCCATATATAAACAAGGGTAGAGAGGAAATCGGAAGGAGCAGTAGCCAGTTTAAAAGCAGGAGTACATTCCACACTTATCTTACAAAGATTGTAGCTAAGCTACCGGACCTTCTGCCCTCGAAAATCCTTTATTGGAGAACGTGATTGTGACACACCTGGAGGGAGGGGGGAAAACAGGGTCACAGGGGATATGCCAGGGTTGGCTTCATTTAGGTTAATGCCGGCATGTTGCTCCTAATAAATCTTTTGAATTCTTTTGAAGTTGGGCTCGAGGCTCCTGATTTAATTGGGGCAATTGCCAGAACCCTGACACAATGTTGTAATAATATATTAATAAGTATTCAATCAGGAGGGATAATATGTGTATACGTTTTGGGTTTTTTTTGTGATGCACCTTTTTCAATAAAGGAAAATATTTGTAGCTCAGGTTTGGCATGGGTGCTCTCTGAGCTTGCTGGTTTTCTTGCAGACATTTCATTACCCAACTAGGTAACATCATCAGTGCCATGAAGGAGTGCAGTTTGCTCTCAGTTTCTAATCTGATGGCTTGCCCTGTCACTATTGGTGGGGGTGGTCTTAGAGGTTTTTGGGTGGGGCTGTTGGCCCTTTGGCAGTTCCTCGATTGGGGTGTTGTTGACTTGGATTGTTAGTCTGATCTTAACCTTGGAATGAATCTATGCTGATCTGGGTGCTTACTGCTGTTGGAGAGGTGCTTGGGTTTTTCCCTTCTCTTTTGGGCTGGCTGGTCGTCTCTTTGGCATCATCTATAAATGTGGTTAACGTCTATGGGTCTATTGATGGCCAATCTCTCTGAATGCTAAACTTCTCAAAATGCCCTAGAGTTTTTGGACTTGGCCTGGTCTAGGATGGTCACCTTTTCCCAACAGAAACTATGGTTAAACCTGTCCATAGATTAAAGAATTTTCATCATGTCTTCTGACTGCTTTTTTATAATGTTTTGATTGCTTTGGTTTTTTTTTTCTTTTTTCTTTTGTCCTTCTGGATATTTTTGGAGTCTTTTATTTTGTATTTTAACTTATCTTGAATAAAATTACATACATACATTCACACATAGATACATAGGTATAGATACAGATATATACTGTGTTTCCCCCAAAATAAGACCCTGTCTTATATTTTTTTGCCACCAAAAAAGGCACTGGGTCTTATTTTGGGGGGATGTCATCCACTGACTAACTTCACTTGTGCATGTTGCCCCCGGTCTCCTTTTTTGCTGTTGGAGGTCTTCAGGAACTTCTGTGGCCAGCAAGGCTTTCCTGAGGGCCTCTGCATCCCATAACGGAGTTCTGGATCGATCCAGAACTTTGTTACCAGCTCCAGAGGCCTTCAGGAAAGCCTTGCCAGCTGCAGAAGAAATGGGCCGGCCAGGCAGGTGCCAGGGTGTGTGAGGCCTGGCTACAACCTGTCCAAAAGTAAGTAGTAGGGCAGCTCCACCCCCACATCCTGGCTTAATTTTTACCCATCCACTCTGGAGTGGGCGGGAGCTTAATTGGGGCTTATTTTGTAGGTAGGGCTTATATTGGGTGCATGTGTAAAAATAAAGCTAGGACTTACTTTCAGGGTAGGTTGCATTTTTGGGGAAACAGATACACACACACACACACACATTTACACATACATACATACAAACACATACACACATGTATATGAACACATACGCATACAGACACAGACACTTTTACACACGTAACCTGGATGACTGAGAGTCTCCATAGACATGTAAATACACTAAAGTAGGTTTGCTGTATGGTGTGAATGCTGTCTAGGCAGCCCTTTACAGTCACCACGATGTTTTTGCTGGCTTGAGAGCGGCTGGAAGTCTTGTGGCCTCCCCAGCTCAGATGGACTCAAGAGAGTTAAAAGGCATTTCACTAGTTCTTGACTTATGACTGTTTGCTTCATGGCCACTGAAAGTTACCCTAGACTTGGAAAAAAAGCTTCTGTATTTAGGGCCCATCCTCAAAGTTTCAACTGCTGCACCAACCCACTGTTCTCACCTAAGGCTTCCCAAAATCACGAAGCAGATCCCTCGTCCTGACAAAACCCCTTTTTATTTAGGCTAAATGTGAATTCCTCTCACTCACATCCAGCAAAGTCCTGGCCAACACTCTTTCAAGAGTGATTTACAACCACAGACCTTATCAGGCTACCAATCCGATAACTCCCAAACGCCACACTGTAGCAGACATTACTTGGGAAGAATGCAGGAACAGATCTTCACCCGAATGTCTTTTGCAAGCACTACTCCCCTTTTGCTCCTCTTTATTCCCTTTGGGAGGGGCCATCCACCATCCACCTGTGCCTTTACTCCCGAGTTCACTCTTGTTCCTTAATTATTCCCTTCATCTGGCAGCTCTGTGCATGCGCACACTGGGAACAGGCTCCAGCTGTTCTTCTTCCCCACTGATCTCCGACTCCAAAGGCAGCTTATAACTGTCGGACAGTCCTGGCCCCATCTCTGCCTCCAGCACAGAGCCCTCCTCCTAGCCTTCCCTAGACTCCAGGACTGGCCCAGGTTCACCCCCCAACCTCCTCACTGTCCAAGTTTGCTGGCAGCCACAACACCCACATGGTTCGGGGGGGATGGTATTCTGGGCATTTGGCAGCTGCGTCCCACTCACAACTGGCGGCAGCACGAGACAGACAGATGATTTGGTGTATTGGGCAGGGGGTTGGACAAGATGACCTATAAGGTCCCTTCCAACTCTGATTATCTGTTATCTGGTGTTTTATGACATTATTTTTGCTGAATTCCAGCAAAAACAAAAACTGACAACTAGAGAAGCTGGATTAAGACTTATGACCACATAAGAAATAGGGGGAATAATTTTTTAATATGATAGCAGAAAAGCAATAACTAGATGGAAAGAAAAGAGGTTGAAAGATGGTGTTACTAGGTAAACTCAAATCATAGTGTGATTGGCATTAAAATGGAACATCGAAATATTGAATAACGACTTTAAAACAAACATGTGTATTAATACCAGAATTACGTAAGCTTGACTAATGTAAGAAATATTACTAATATGATTATTGCCACTTGTATCAAAATGAATGATACCCAAAGGCCACACTGTTCATGGTTTGATGTTGATGCATATTTTAAAAATAAAAATCCCCCCCCCAAAAAAAAAAAAACGGGGAAAAAAGGCTTATGACCATATGATTTGCTTAGTGACCACTTGATTCCCTAAACAGGCATCATACGCCCAGTTGTAATATATCGTGGAGACTGGACTTAAAAGGCTATGATGCCTTACAATCAATATTCCCTAGCTGAGTTGCGCTTGTAAAAGTTGTGGATGACTTGCCTGGCTTCAGCCAGGAAATGAGCCAACATTTTGGAGGGAGCAATTAGAAGGCCTGGGGGAAGGGCTGTAGTGGAAAACCAAAGTGCTTCCCAGGACAGAAATGTTGGCAAGAGGAAAAGAAAAAAGACACAGAGAGAGCAAAGCCAAGATGTAAAAGTTTATTGCAGAACTGGTACCAGACTTTGGGACAGGAAGCCCGAAGGAGGAATGGACTTTTGGCTCAAGTCTGTGTAGGAGAAGGGACGGCAGAAGAGGAGGGCGGAGTGAAAAGAGCAATCAGCCTAGAATCTCTACGTAGCCACAAACTGACTAAGTCCAAGGCCCCTTGAGGTATGTTGACTCTCATCTAACTCCTAGCAGGGACTGACCGTTAGTTGAGATGATTTCTCAGCATTAGCAATAAATAGGTTTATTTATGGGAAGGAGGAAATGGGAATGAGAGGGAAGAAAGTAAGAATTTGGGATGAGAGAGAGGGTGGAAGGAGGAGATGGGAATAAGAGGGAGGTAGGGAGGAAAGAAATGGAAATGAGAAGGGAAGGAGCAAGCGAGCAAGTGAGGGAGGAAGGGAAGAAGGAAGGAAGAAAAAGAAGGAAGGAAATGGGAATGAGAGGGAGGGAGGGAGGAAGGAAGGAAGGAGATGGAAATGAGAGGAAAGGAGGAAGAAAGGAGATGGGAATTAGAGGGAGGAAAGAAGAAGGGAGACAAGAGAGATGGGAAATGAGAGGAAGATGACATGTGGGAGAAGGGACGGCAGAAGAGGAGGGCGGAGTGAAAAGAGCAATCAGCCTAGAATCCCTACGTAGCCACAAACTGACTAAGTCCAAGGCCCCTTGAGGTATGTTGACTCTCATCTAACTCCTAGCAGGGACTGACTGTTAGTTGAGATGATTTCTCAGCATTAGCAATAAATAGGTTTAAACGGACCTTTACGTGTAGATCGGGTCTTTCTAACCAGATGGGAATGAGAGGGAAGGAAGGAGGGAGGAAGGAAGAAAGAAAGGAAAGAAGGAGGAGGAGGGAGGGAGCAAGGGAAGAAGGAATAAAGGACATAGGAATGAGAAGAAGGGAGGGAGGGAGGAAATTTAGATGAAGGGAGGCAGGCAGGTAGGCAATAGGAATGAGAAGAAGGGAAAGAGCGAGGGATGGAGGGAGGAAATTAGAATGAGAGGGAGACTGGAAGGGAGGAGGGAAAGAAGGAAGGGAGGAAGAATAGGCGGGAGAGACAGAGGAAAACAAGAGAGGAAGAAGATGTGGAGGGGAAGGAGTGACAGAACCTAGGGGTGGAGTCAAGAGAGGCACCAGCCTAGAATCCCTACGTAGCCAAAAGCAAACTAAGTCCAACTCTCCTTGAATACCAAAGACCAGGAATCTTCAAACTTGACAGCTATAAGACTTGTGGACTTCAACTCCCAGAATTCCTGAGCTAACAAAACTGGAGGAGGAATTCTGGGAGTTGAAGTCCGCAAGTCTTAAAGCGGCCAAGTTTGAAGACCCCACCATAGACCTTTATCTAACGCCATGCAGGTGCCAACTGCGTGAGTTGAGAAGATTTCCGTGCACAGACTTCGCCATACATCATTTTATCCGAACCTTTGGCCATGGACCATCGTGCTCCAGTTCCTGGCCCTTCTCCCCCAGGGCACCTCGGCAGCCAAGCCAAGCAGAGCCAGAGCCGGGGCCCCTAACACGAATCCCCCCGAGACGGAGCAACGGAACCGTAGAAAATCCAGACAGACCCCCCCGGGGGGGGAGGAACATCCTCCTGTCATCCGAAAAGCCCCCGGACCTCCGAAGACCTTTGCTCTGTGCACAGCCATTGACCTGCATCTGGACAAGGGGGTCAGGATTCTGGCAGTTCCCCCCAATTAAATCATGAGTCTTGAGCCAAACTTCCAAAGGATTGATTGGGAGTAAACATGCCGGCACTGCCTGGGTGCAGCCGACTCTGAGACACACAATTCCTTGTCATCCTTGGGCCTGGTTTTCCCTTCTATCCCCTGGGTGTGTCATAATTCATATTCTCCAATGGGACACATCCATAGCCCAGAGTCATCAACCAGGCTCTCCAGTTACATATTTGTAGGAGAGAAACTTCAATCACCTAGTTACTATCTTTGAAAAACTATTTATGGAATGCACTTTTGGTTTCCAAACTGCTGCACTGCTCTTTCAAACCCCTTCCCCCCCCCCTTTCTGTTGGCCATTCTAAAAAGGCCATAGAAATGTTTTATCAGTTGACAAAAGGCTCCATCTGGGCACAGAGCGGGGGGGGGGGGGGAGGGGGCTAGCAAATCCAGAGCGAGTGAAATGGGTTTCAACCCTCATCTGTATTTCAATGGGGTTGCCCAACTCGGAGCAAACCCTGTTTTACTGCAACGGGGGGATGGGACACAATAAATGCTGCGTTTCAGCAGACCCCTCCCTCCAAATTTTCAGGGGCCCTTGAGATCGGGGCCAGCCCAAGGCCATGGGTGCAAATTCCTTCGTTCTTGCATCGCCCAGCCTTATTTCAGGGGGAGGGGGGGCAGAATCCTCCTGTCAGAGCCTCGGTCTTAGCTGACTTATGTGATTGCATTAACCCTTTTTTTTTGGGGGGGGGGTGTATGTGTCTTTTTATATTTCAGGTAGCCTGCACCGTCCGTATTGACTGGGCAGGATTTATGCCAGTCGCCTTAATGTTTTGGAGTCACGAGAACTGGCCGGCTTTATCTCTGGTTTGAAACGTTTCGCTGCTTATGGATAAGAAGAGGTTCCGTTATCTCTGTTGGGCCATGAAAACCACCAAGCTCAGAGAGCACCAGGGACCCTGCAGTAGTCCTCCCCCCCACATCATAAAACTGGGATGGTCACATGGGGTGCCCTGACTTACGACGGTCATGACTTATAATGGAAATTCCAAGCTCCATTACAGCTGTAATTCGAGGACTGCCTGTATATGATCTTACCCCTTGCAGACTGAGGTGCTCTCCATCCATCCATCTTCTTTTCTTCCTTCCATCCACACTTATACATTCATCCATCCTCCTTCCTTCTCCCTGCAGCCTCCATCCCTCCACACTTATCCATCCATCCATCAATCCATCCATCCTCCCTTCTTCTCCCTGCAGCATTCATTCCCTCCATCCCCCTCGCCCTGTATCCTATATCCATCCATTCATCCATCCATCCATCCATCCATCCATCCATCCATCCATCCTCCTTCTCCCTGCAGCCTCCATCCCTCCATTTTCCATCCACCCCCCTCCCTGTATCCTATATCCCTCCATCCATCTTTCCTCCATACACATCTATCCATCAATCCATCCACCCTCCCTCCTTCTCCTGAAGTCTCTACCCCTCCATCCCTCTCTCTGTATCCTATATCCATCCATCCTTTTTCCTTCCATCCACTTATCCCTCCCTCCTTCAGCCTGCAGCCTCCATCCGTCCACCTTCCTCCCTGTATCCTATATCCATCCATCATCCATTCATTTATCCTTCCATCCATCCCCCTCTGTATTCCACATCCTTCCATCCATCTATCCCAGCAGAAAAGTCTGACAACTCGCCGAATAGAAGACATAGCATAATTCAAGAAAGGATTACAAATAAATATGTATGTATGTGTGTCTGTGTATGTATGTATGTATGTATGTATGTATGTATGTATGTATATTTGTGTTATATAGTAAATAGGGAGACTGGTATTAAAGTAGAATGAAGGTGGCTAGCTCGAATTATTAACTAGAGAGGACAATTTTGAATTAATAAAATAAGGATAAAATTGCAAATGTAACAGAAAAAGGTAACATGGGAAATGAACAAAGAAATGAGATGAGAACTGTAGATAATATTGTAAAATAAGAGATGAGAACAGGAAAATGAAATACATTATAACATGAATTGGATAAATTTAATATTTAATACTAATAAGGATAATGTGATATAAAATTGAATAAATTAAATGAATAGGTAACTATGGTTATGTTTGTATTGAAATGTGAAACCTGGAACCACACAGCTTGTCAAATGAGAATTTTTTTATTTTTTAAAAATAAAATAATAGCAGGGAGAAAATTGAATAATGGAATTACAAGGTATGTTTAACTGATACGGTGGTAGGCATTAGGACAGGGTATTGAAATGTTGAAAATAAGCAATGAAGGATTATGATTTAATGTGAATATGTGTAGTAAGAGATATGACTGGTATTATTAAGTTGGCCGATACTAAAATATATGATATATTCAGGGGTGGGATTCAAATTTTTTAACAACCAGTTCGGTGGGTGTGGCTTAGTTGGTGGGTGTGGCTTGGTGGTCATGTTTCTGGCTGGGCGTGGCCAACTCAACATCACTCACATTGAGGCATGCATCTCCTCGCCTGGCCTCTCATGACTGTGGGGATGCTGCAACAGTCGTAAGTGTGAAAAAGGGTCATAAGTCACTTTTTTCAGCGCCATTGTAACTTTCAATGGTCCCTCCACACAAGCAAAGTACCAGCAAAGGAGGGAAAAGTTCCTGAGACAGGAAGTCTCGTCCTGCCAAGAATGTAATAAGGGTTAATGGAGAGGCAGTTTCTGTAAGCAACACCAGAATGTTTCCTTCCTGCCTTCCTGACAGGATTAGACCCATAATTTCTTCTAACAACCGGTTTTCTGAACTGCTTAGAATGTTAACAACTGGTTCTAGCGAATAGATGCGAACCTGTAGAGTCCCACCCCTGGACATATTGATGCCACACTGTTAATG
This sequence comes from Laticauda colubrina, assembly GCA_015471245.1. Classification (NCBI taxonomy): domain Eukaryota; kingdom Metazoa; phylum Chordata; class Lepidosauria; order Squamata; family Elapidae; genus Laticauda; species Laticauda colubrina. The sequence goes on along the minus strand of BLBF01000076.1, from coordinate 546,483 downwards.
TATTGTTGTGCATGTGTAGACTGAAACAAAAAAACTTGATTAAAAAAAAAAGGAAGGATGACAAAGGAGGGACAAAATGAAATGTGAATGGCAAATATTTAAATGGCTTGAAAAATTATTTCAAATAATTTTACACTGAATTGTTGATTTTTTCTGCAGCAAGTCGTCCTATGGCGAGTTATCCCATTCCATACCACTGGATGATGTCAGAGGAAGAGGGAAGGCAGGGGAGATTCTAAGCTAACCACACACTTCACGTCTCCCTTAGGGATAACAAGGGAGCAGCCTTCTAATTTCTGCCAGAAAGAAGAGGGGGTACACTTATTTTCCAAAGCCCCTGAGGGGAGGACAAGAAGCCACAGATGGAAAGGAATCAAGGACAAGAAGCAACCTGGAATGAAGGATAAATTTCCTGACAGTGAGAACAATTAACCAGTGGAATGTCTTGCCACCAGAAGTTGTGGGTCCTGGAGGTTTTCAAGAAGGGACTGGACAGCAATTTGCCAGACATGGTATAGGGTCCCCTGCTTGAGAAGGGGTTGGACTAGAAGACCTCCAAGGTCCCTTTCAATTCTGTTAATCAAGGAAAGATCCAGCCTAGAATTAAGGGAGAAACTTCCCAACAGCAAGAACAATTAACCAGTGAAACAAAAATTGTCTTCAGAAGTTGTGAGCGCTGCAACACCGGAGGTTTTTAAGAAGAGACTGGGCAGCCACTTGTCTCAAACGGTACAGGAAGGTTGGACTAGAAGACCTCCAAGGTCCCTTCCAATTCTTCTATTCTGTGACTCGAGCCTAGCTGGCAGTTTCCCCAACAGGTTCTGAAAAAGATCCCTCGGCCCAAAGGTGTTTTCTACCCTCCTAAAAAAAGCAACCGGACTTTCTCGCTTTGGAAATGTCATCCAAAAGAAGCTTCTTCAGCTCATGGACGAGAAGGGAAAAACTTTCAAGGAAAAAAAACGAAGAAGAAAGCCCAGTTGCCTTTTGGAAAAGAAAACACCCTCAGGCGCTACACCACCATGATCTGAGTGTCTCCACAGAAGTGTCCCACGAGGCAGCGGATTCTGATTCTTCAGTCTCAACACTGCAAAAAGGAAAAAAAATGTACCCGATCCTGATTTCGCTCTGGTTTTAGGGAGTTGAACGCCTTTTATTCAATTTCACAACCAACGTTTCGGCAATCAGAAACACTGTGTGATTCTCGGCTCCATCCCAAAAGGGCTTCTGGGTGTGGTAGCACACATTGTGGGAAAAAAATAGCAGCGACGCAACGACAGCACATCAAAAGCCATTTCTCAATCTTTCTCCAAAGCACCAGGAGATGAAGTTGGGAGGTGTCGACAGCGCGGATCCACTGCCATAATCTCACGGCCTTGGATGGGCTTGCTCGGAGCCAGAGGTCCATTGTTGGTTGGAGAGAAACTCCAGCCTTCCAAACCAAGAGTTGTTTCCAAAAGCTTTTGGGCTTATGAAGACAGAAGAGTTGTGAGTTTCGAAAAGGCAAGAGGTCATCCAAGACCCCAAGAAAGACACATATCTAGCATTTTTTCTCTGCCTGCAGAAATCTCCCTATGATACATATCTTACTAGTCTCGGACCAGCATTTAAACCCACACACGGATTTACAATCCGGGTTTCAAGGAGTCCATCTGTGCTAAAATTGAACAGCTCCCTTCTCAACCGAGGAGGAGGGATACATCACCCATCTCCAATCTCCAACAGGGTCCTTTCAGCAGTTCGCAGAAGGTTACAACACCTATTTGCACTATTCAGGTGACCTTGAGGGTACAAAAAAACTTCCAAGGGGCCTCAAATGACTCTCAGAGAGAGCGCTAACAACCAGAGGACTGAATAGAAAGCATCCTTCACCATTCAGTCAGAACTGAAGAGGCTTCTTGGATGAGAAGCGAAATGTCTTCAAAGGGAAACGAAGTCAGTGGCCTCTTGAAAAAAAAGCCCTTTTGAGACAATCTTGAGTTTCCATTCAGTCCAGCTCCGAGGAAACACCCCGGGGGTCTCCACGCCTCTCATAAAAGGGGTTTAACATGGTAGGAGGATGGCGAGGCCGGTCCAGATCTCGTGTGATTGAAACTACGGAGAGGTAGAAGCAGAATGAGTCCGAGGAGTTGGTGATGGCACCGTTGGCCATGGGCCCAGACTCAATCTGCCACTTTGCCCGGCTACACCTTATTTTCGTCAACCCGTATGATGAAAAGAGTTGGAGGGAGAAAGAGACATCCCCCCGCCCACAATCCCCTCCCAACAGGTTGGTTTTAGGAATGGACGGCGGAGTCGGGGCGGCTGGAATGTCTGAAAGCAGCTTCCGGTCTTTGGGGAAGGTTCTTCCTGGCTTCCGTGCTCCTGAAGCAGGCGGAGAGGAGACTGCGAGGAAGGAATCAGAGAAAAGAGAGGCATGAAAAGGAAGCAGGAGGGGAGAGGAGGAGAGAACTAGAACACGGGACATTGAGGAACAGTTGGAAGGGATCTTGGAGATCAATGGAGAGAGGGAGGGGGGAAGTGGAAAGGGAGAAGAGAGGGAGATGACAGATAAAGGAGAGGAGAGGACGGGATGGGGAGAGAAGATGGGAAAGAGACAGAGGGGGAGAGGGAAAGAAGAGAGAGGGAGATGTTGGGAAAAGGAGAGGAGAGGGGTGGGGAGAGGGAAGAGAGAGGAGAGGGAAAGAACAGGGATGGGGAGAGGGAGAAGACAGGGACAGAGGGCGAAAGTAGAGGAGATGAGAGAGGGGGAGAGGGAGAAGAGAGGAGATGGGGAAAGGAGAGGATGGAGATGGAGGAGATGGGGAAAGGAGAGGATGGAGGGAGACGGGGGAGTGATATAAGATGGAGAGGAGAGAAGAGGGAGAGAGAGAGAGGGAGAAGAGAAGGGAGATGATGGGAAAAGGAGACGAGGACAGGGATGGGGAGAGGAGAGGGGAAAGGAGAGGCAGAGAGAAGAGGGAGCAGAGAGGAAGAGGGGAGAGGGGCAGAGAGGAAGACAGGAAAGGAAGGGAGAAGAAGGGAGGAGAGGAAGAGAGGAAAGGAGGGGATAGGAAGGGAGGAGAGGAAGAGAGGAAAGGAGGGGAGCGGAAGAGGGGAAAGGAGCAGAGGGGAAGGGAGGAGAGAGGAAGGAAAGAGAGGAAGAGAGGAAAGGAGGGGAGAGGAAGAGGGGAGAGGAGCAGAGGGGAAGGGAGGAGAGAGGAAAGGAGAGGAAGGGAGAAGGCTGTGTGATCACCGGGAACAGGGATTATTCGACTCACTTCCAAGCCATTCCGGGCAACGTGGCATGAAAAGGCAGCCGTGGCTGAAAGGCCACCTTCTCCACGGTCACTGGGGGGGGGCAGCGGGATCGCCCTGGGCCAAGGCCGAAGGCCCCCCCCCCCCCCCGCTTTGGATTCCCGGTGACCAGGAGGGTCTCAGGCGTGGGGAGAGTCCAGAAAGGAAAGCCAGGACAGAAAGAGGCTGGAAGCCAACAGCAACTGCATTCCGATCATCTCCATGCCAAAAATGCACAACGAGCTTCGTGTTTTTCTCTCCCCCCCCAACTCCAAAGCAAGCATCAAACTCCACAGGGGCAGGAAAGCGTCTTCCCAACGCCCCACTGACCCCCATGCATAGGTCCTGCATGCAGAAGGACCCCATCTCCACAACAGCCCCAAGATGCTGTGAGGGGATGCCCCAGAGAGGAGGAAGGCAGTCAAGCCTTTTTCCAAAGCACCTGAAGGCCAGACAGGGAATCATGGATGGAAACTGAACAAGCAGAGATTCAACCTGGAAATAAGGAGAAAGTTTCTGACAGGGAGAACAATCCACCCATGGAACAGGAGTTGCCTCCAGAGGTTGTGGGAGCTTCATCCCTGGAGGCTTTCAAGAAGAGACTGGACTGCCCTTTGTCAGAAATGGTGTAGGGTCTCCCGCTCGGGTGCGGGGTTGGAAGAGATGACCTCCAAGGTCCCTTCCAACTCTGTTATTCTATATTCAATGGAACAGAAGTTGCCTTCAGAAGTTGTGGGAGCTTCATCACTGGAGGCTTTCAAGAAGAGATTGGAGTGCCCTCTGTCAGAAATGGTGGAGGGTCTCCCGCTTGGGCAGAGGTTTGGACTAGATGACCTCTGAGGTCCACTGCAGCCATATGATTCAAGGAAGGAAGGAAGGAAGGAAGGAAGGAAGGAAGGAAGGAAGGAAGGAAGGAAGGAAGGAAGGAAGGA
>BLBF01000076.1:522223-532267 GCA_015471245.1 Laticauda colubrina | reverse complement strand
CTTCAACTCCCAGAATTCCTGAGCTAACATGACTGGAAGGGGGAATTCTGGGAGCTGAAGTCCACAAGCCTCAGAAGAATTCTGGGAGTTGAAGTCTTAAAGCTGTCAAGTCTGAAGACCCCTGGACTAGACAGAAAAAGAGAGGTAGAATAGATAGAGAGAAAGAGAGATAGATAGAATAGATAGAGGGAGAGGGGGAGAAATATAGAATTGATAGATAGAATAGAGAAAGAGAGGTAGAATAGATAGAAAGAGAGATAGATAGAATAAATAGAAGGAGAGGGGGAGAAAGATAGAATTGATAGATAGAATAAATAGCGAAAGAGAGAGAGACAGAATAGATGAAGCGAAGAGAAATCGCAGAGAAAGGGATGATAAGAGAGTCAGCAGGTCAGAATGAGACACACCTCCAACGGAGTGTGTTCGGGACCAAGGAATTCCGGGACGAGTTGTTAGTCCGGCCCACCTTCAAGGGGACAAAGCTTCGAAACTCACTGTCATGAAGGCTTCTGCTTCTGGCTACTTACGGCGCTTCGTACCGTCACCATTCTTTGTGCCGTCGGAGACCTGTTGCTTCCGAATGCTGTCTTCGTCTGCTTTGCGATCCCGGCCTGGGCAAGCGCAGATCCGAGCCTCGAAACATCGGCGACCCAGGACTTGCCCGCTGCAGGGCGAAAAAAACAAAGCCCATCAGCCCCTTGAGACCAGTTTTGAGAAAGGCCTTGTCAAGGATAGGGTGGAGAGAGCACCAATACGGCTCCTATTTATTTACTAGCTGGATACCTAGACTTCGCTACGAAACTACATGGTCAGGCTTAGTTTTTGGAGAGGAAAATAAGTGGGGGGGGGAGGGAAGACCTACAAAGTCGCTTCCAACTCTGTTATTCCTTCCTTCCTTCCTTCCTTCCTTCCTTCCTTCCTTCCTTCCTTCCTTCCTTCCTTCCTTCCTTCCTTCCCTCCCTCCTTCCTTCCTTCCCTCCCTCCCTCCCTCCCTCCCTCCCAGCTCCTGTTCGGACTGATTGAAGGCTAAAAGGCTAAATTTCGGGGTTCGGCACCCTTTCAAAGTTTCCTGCAACATCCGGAGACTTACTCTCTGGCTTCCAGCGTGACGATGATGAGGATGGGGCGCCGATTCATGCCGCCGACGCAGCTGCTGTTGCACATGAAATTGTAGAGGACGGTTGTGAATTCGGTGCCAACCTGGGAGTGGGGAAGTGGGGGGGGAGAGAGAAGAAGCAGGAAGTGTTGGGGTTGTATTTTCAAGTTACACCTCGGAGTCTCAGCTGTAGGTCTAAATTGTTGGGTGCTGGGACTGCTGATACCACACAAAAGAAAGGTTTATCTCACACACACAGCACGCACACACACGAGATCCTGCTTTCCTGGATCTTCTCTTTCACGGCCTTCCTTGCAAGTAACCAGGTCCTTGCTTTGGCTTGCACAATGTGGACTAGTGGCAAATTTGCACCCTTACAATGCAAGGGGCTTCCTGGTTTGTTAACCCGGCAGGCGGCCGAGATGGGGAATTGGAATTTCTTGCAGAATAACTGCAACTGAACAGAGAAGCATCTTGTTTTCAAGTGGGAAAAAGTCCTTACGGCCGCATGTATGCATGTATGTATGTAGGTAGGTAGGTCTAGGTGTGTTCGGGTCTTTTCCCGTGTAAGATTAAGAGTATCTTGGTGACGTTTCGGCGAAGTCCCACTCGCCATCCTCAGGCTGGTGCTTTCAGCTTCATGCCAGTGTAAGCAATATATATCTTTGACTGCAACGAGCCAAGAAATTTGGATTGCTAAAGAATAAGCTTTTCATAGAGAGCTTTTTTCAAAAAAATAAAGTAAAATGTTGATGCATGTATACAGAGATTTTAGTCTTCTCTCTTTACAGTTTATTTATTTGAACAATATCCTGCTTTGTGCCAAATGCCCAATTTCCTCCGCCCCCACTCACATGTGCTTCAGACACTTAAAAACAAGGCAAAGGAGAGGGAGGGAGGGAAGGGAAGGAAAGGAGGAGGAAGGGAGGGAGGGAGAACGAAGAAAGGAAGGGAGGGCAGAGGGAGGGAGGGTGAAAGGAAGAAAAGAAGGAGGGAGGCAAGAAGGCAGATGGAAAATAAGGAAGGCAGAGAGAGGGAAGGAAGGAGGGAGGGAGGGAGGGAGAAAGATGGGGAGGTAAAGGAAGGAGATATGTGGGACAAAGGATGCCAGAAGCTGGGGATGGAGTCAAAAGAGGAGAGATGGAGAATGAAGGAAGGAGAGAGGAGGGTGGAAAGAAGAAAGGCGGGGAGGGAGAGAAGAAGAGATGGAGAATGAAGGAAGGAGGACAGAAGGAGGGTGGAATGAAGGAAGAAAGGAAGGAACGAACATGGGGACGTAAAGGAAGGAGGTATGTAGGACAAAGGATGCCAGAAGCTGGAGGTGGAGTCAAAAGAGGACTCAGCCTAGAACCCCTGTGTAGCCACTAAATCCAACCTCCCTTGAATCCCACGGAGCCTTATCTTCCTCCTAGCAGGCGCTGACCGTTAGTTGAGCAGACTCCTGTGCCTGGGGATCTTTTTCAGCCCAATAAACCCCTTGAACTGACCCTTCAGGAGGTGTGCACCTGATCTTTTGCACCTGATGGGGGGGCATCAGGAAAGACCTGGCAGGGAGACAGCTCCACCTGCCCTCCCAGCTCACCTGGGGTGGTTCGTAAGGGACGAGGACGCTCTGCCTCCCGGTGATGGGGTCTTCCACGTACTGGGCGTGGCTGTTGCCTTCCACACGGATGAGATGACTAGGAGGAGCAATTTGGCCTGGGGGAAAAAAAAAAAAAGGAGTATAGAAATCGCTCCAAAATCCAAAATTCCCTGCTTCTCCGGCCGCGAGTCAACCGGAAATGAAGCCCACTTCCCTTCAAGGAAGGCTGGAGCAGGTTAAACTTGGCTGGAAGATGCCCTGCCCATCTCCACACTGAGGAAGCACAGGTGGTCCTTGACTCACGACTGCAACTGAGACCACAACTTCCGTCGCTAAGCAAGTCACATCGGATTTTATCACTTTTTTGTTGTGGTCACTGGAATTGTGAAGCGAATCCGTTTTCTCCCACTGACTTGGGGTGGGCAGCTCACAAACCTCGATTGTGGGATGCTGTGACCGTCGTAAATACAGGTTAGTCCTCTACTTACGACCACAAACAGGGTCCCAAAATTTATGTTGCTAAGTGAGAAATTGATTTGAGTTTTGCCTCATTTTCCAAGTTTTCTTGCCACATGTGTGTGTGGTTGTGTGTGTGTGTGTGTGTGTCCAATCTTGGCCACTTGAAGACTTGTGGACTTCAACTCCCAGAATTCCCCAGCCAGCCCTGCCTATTTCTTGTCCTCCCATCTCCTTTATAGCAGAGAGATTGCAGAGAAAGGGATTAGAAGAGAGGAAGCAGGTCACAGAGAATGCAGGTCAAAAAGGGCTGGCTGGCTGGGGAATTCTGGGAGTTGAAGTCCACAAGTCTTCCAAGCCGCCATGGCTGAACATCCCTGCTTTGAGGCACTTATGCAAAATATTTAAAAGCGGGGGAAAAAAATGCTGAGATCTCCACAAAGGTTCTAAGACAAGTCATTAAATGCCATTTATGCAGCATCTCCAGAGCTTTGTTTAAAGAAGAGACAGTCATTTGTCCATATTGGCATAGGGTCTCCCACCTGGGCCAGGGGTAGGCCTAGAAGACCTCTGGGGTCCCTTCCAATCCTGTTATTCTACACTGCGAGCACCCAACCCTTCCTGCCCCTAAATTTTCACAGTCAAGTCTTCGTGACCACAATTCCTCCTCCTCCTCCTCCTCCTCCTGTTTTTCCTCTCCTTTTCCTCCTCCTTTTTTTATAATGCTTTATTGAGCTTTTTTTCCATTTATACATAATACCAATAGTTATTAAACAGCACTGACATTATATATACATTTATGTGTCCTATCAAAACTTACAATACATAATACTTTCATACCCTCTTATTTATAATATACATTATTAATTATATTATATATAATAATAATTATATAATATATATTATAAATTATAATTATATTAATTATATTAATTATAATTAAATATTATAATATAAATTATATTATTGTAATATACACACACCTATGGTGATGCTTCCCTTGATAATATATGATGTATTTTGTATAATTCTCTGTGCATTTGTACTTATATTCAACGTGTCCATAAACATTTTGGACAGTTGTACATGTTCCAATATGTGCAATCACACTTATCCTTATGTGCTCGTGTACATACATTTTGTTGTGTTTTCCATTGACATATTCATAGATGCCTTGCATATTTCCATACATATATTTATATTTTACTGTTGTTTTGCACTTCTGGTTGGATGCTAGCTGCATTCCGTTGCCTGTATCCATGGCAATGACAATAAAGTTGAATCTAATCTAATCTATTCTTATATCTATTATCAATCCAAATAAACCATGTTTCCCATACTGCATTGTATTCTGTGTCTGTTTTCCTTTTTAATTCCACAGTTAATTTATCCATTTCCACACACTCTACATTCTATTTGATTATTAAACCTTCAGGTGGTATGGATTTTTCTTCCAGTACTGGGCATATGGAATTCTTCCCTGCTGTTAATATATGTAATATAAGATATTTTGTCTTTCTATTATGATTTTTTTTTTCATTATTTCTAGGAGGAGTAATAAAATACTGGGAAATGATTCAAATGTGGTCAGAAGAGTTAACTAAAAACAAAATTGATTCTGTCCCGGAATTATTCCTCCACTTATTCCTTCTCCTTTTTCTCTTTCTTCTCCATTTCCTTCTACCTTCTCCCTCCTTCCTCCACTACCCCCATCATTAATTTCTCCCTCCTTCCCTCCTCCTTCGGACGTCTCACCTTCGTTGAATTCCCGGCTGAGTTCATGATTCGGACATCGCTTGACCACTTCGGTCACGTGTTCGGCCTTCTTGTAAACCGGCATGGCTCGGATAACGGCCCCCTGGGGTGGGGGGGTCATCACCTTGATTTGGATGGGGCAGGTCTTGGCGATCTGGCAGTAGAGCTTCTTCAGTTCGGTCGAGTACTGTACCGGGAGAGAATGGAAGAGAAAGGGACCAAAAGAGAGATCAACGTTGATGTAAGATAATAAGGGATTAATAGCTAAGATATGAAAAGAAATGTTATGTGGAGCCTGACAGAGATTAGCCCACTGTAACTACAGAGCCAAAAAGGCATTAAGAGTTAGCTGTTAACCTAACCTTATGTAGCTTCTTCTCTGGTAATAATATCACACTACTAACTAGAGCATACAAAGCATTTGCTAGACCAACACTCAAATACAGCTCCTCAGTCTGGAACCCACATTAGGTATCTGATATTAACACAGTTGAGAAAGTCCAGAAATATTTCACAAGAAGAGTTCTCCGCTCCTCTCCTCGTTGCAGAAGATCTTATTAGGCCACCAGACTCGAAACTCTAGATCTAGAAAACCTTGAATTAGGCCGCCTTCGGTCTGATCTCAGTATAGTATATAAAATCATACATTGCAACGTCCTCCCTGTCAATGAATAATACTTCAGCTTCAATCATAACAACACAAGAGCACACAATAGATACAAACTCAAGATAAATCGTACCTAATTTGATTGCAGGAAATGCGACTTCAGCCACAGAGGGGTCGATGTCTGGAATCCTCTACCTGACTCTGGTTTCTCCCCCAAACCCCAAAACCTTTAACCTCAGACTGTCTACCATTGACCTCCCCCCTTTCCTAAGAGGTCTGTAGGGGCCGTGCATAACCGCACCAAGGTGCCCATCGTCCCTGTCCTATGGTTTCTTTTATTTTTCTTCTATATTCCCATTTCATGTATTCATAGCTATGTATATACTTATACTTATTAACTTGTAAGCGATTGACAAATCAAAATAAAATAAATAGATATAACCATATAGAAGCATAATATTTATTATTATTATTTTATTTATTTTCAAAATACATCTTATATTCATTTACATTTTAACAGTATTGTGTCAAGCGTCCCTTCTATTTACAATTCTTTTTTCATATCGAACCTTGTTTCTCTAACCATATATACAACATTTCTCATACCTCATAAAACTCAAACTCCTCTTTTGCTTTCAATTTCCTCATAAGCCCATCCATTTTGGCACAATCAAGTTTATTTTATTACCATATTCTCACCAATTTTCCAGCTCTGGGAATAAGGAATTATTGCTGCTGTTATTATATGTTGTACACCGTATTGGATATGTTTCTTTAAATTTCCTTTAATCATCCCCAATAAAAATGTTTCTGGTTTAAAGCCAGTATCATACCCTGTAATTTCTTGTGTCCATTTTTAATAATATTTTTAATGAATTATATATTTTGTTATTCATTTATATAAGATAATGAGGTTATAATAAGTTTGATATTATTGGCTTAAAAGAAAATTTATTTGTGTAAAAATGAGGTGTTAAAAAAGGAAAGGGAACAAAGAAAATAAAATATACCCAACAGTGGCAAATGTAATATTAGGGGAACATAATAGGAGATAATATAAATTAAGATGGAATTTTGAATGCTTAACGAATGGTACGAAATTGTAAACATGGTGGCACAAGAATACACAATAATTAAAGAAATTAAGAGATTGATTAGTATATTTTTCATGAATTAAATATTCTGTTATCCACATGCATAAGGTTATGAGGATATATTGCTATAAATTTAATAAAATAAGATGGAAAACCTATTTGTGAAAAAATGAGAAGTTAAAAGGGAGGAAGCACAGAGAAAACATAAATATATGTAACAGGCAAGTATAATAATGCAAAGGGTATTTATTAAGGGATAACCATAAATTAAGATGAAATTTTGAATGTGAATATACAATTAAGGAAGATGGAGAATGAATAAAAATAAAGAGGCTGATACAAAGCAATTTATGAGAATATAAAGAAGAAAATATGATAATAGATATGTTTGTGATCATGGATATGACTGATTTAAAATGTAAAATACCTGGAACACCACACGGTTCTCGCAAAGATATATTTTAATAATTAAAAAATAAAAAAAACTTTTTGCAAAAAAAAGAGAGAGAAAGGGACAAAAAGGAGAACAATGAACAGGGTCAAATTCCCAAGGCTGACTGAGCGGCTAAGCTCCCTGTTCCCCCCCAACTCCCAAGACTTGTTCACCCAATGCCAAATTTGCACTTGCGCCCAAGATGCCACAGTACAGGTGGTCCTTGACTTATGACCAAAAGGGAATCCCCAAATCTGGCTTCCCCATGCTGATTGGAAGGTCACAAAAGGGGAATCGTGTGATTAACCTGCTGTCCCTCCCCGGGGACACTGAGATCGTCGTAAATATGAATCGATTGCTGAGTGGATTTTGATGACGTGACCCTTTGGGGATGCTGAAATGTGTGGAAAATGGTCCTTGAGTGTGAAAAACAGTCCTTGCGTGTGGAAAACGGTCTTTAAGGGTGCAAAACGGTCCTTGAGTGCGGAAAACGGTCCTTGAGTGTGGAAAACTCTTTTCTGTGCCGTGGTAACTTTGAATGGTCACTAAATGAATCATTTAAGTCGAGGACTGCCCATATTTGGTCCTATTGCATAAGGGGTCTACAGAGGAGGTCTTCCTCCAGGATGGGACTTTGCAAATGTTTCTCGTTTTTTTAAATGGATTTAAGCATAAAAAAAGCCCCACTTAAACTGCCCAACTGCCAAGAGCAATTGACAATAAAACACTGTTAAAAAGTCCCATAAAGTCAGATAAAGCCGAAGATAAAGAGAGACTTCTGCTTGCATTGCAGCCCTGGAGCAGGTTTGGTTGGTAAGCATCGTGGGGAGTGGGAATTGAGGGGGGTGGGTGGCAAAAATGGGGGCTTGGCGGATCCCACAGCAGGTCCAAACCCCCTGCAAGGAGGGTGGGGGGCAGAAATGGCCCCCGAGGGGGTTCACCATCCACCTTTGACTCCTTAGATGAAACCAGGATTTCCTTCCCCGGAGAAACTGGAACAGTTGCTAGACAATTGGGAACCCATTTTAGGGAGGGAGGGAGGGAAGGAAAGGAAAGAAGGAGAGGGAGGGAGGAAATAGGAACAAAGAAGAAAGAAAGGGACAGAGGGAGGGAAGAAGGGAGAAAGGGGGGGGAGGAAAGAAGGAAAATAGAAATGAGGGAGGATTAGAAGGAGGGAAGAAGAAAAGAAATAGAAACAAAGAAGAAAGAAAGGGATTGGAGGGGAGATGGAAATAGGAACAAGGAAGAAAAGGAAGGAAGGAAAGAAAGAAAGAAGGAAGAAAAGGAAGGAAGGAAGGAAGGAAGGAAGAAAAGGAAGGAAGGAAAGAAAGAAAGAAGGAAGTAAGGGAGATGGAAATAGGCACAAGGAAGAAAAGGAAGGAAGGAAGGAAGAAAGGAAAGAAGGGAGATGGAAATAGGAACAAGGAAGAAAAGGAAGAAAGAAAGAAAGAAAGAAAGAAAGAAAGAAAGAAAGAAAGAAAGGAAGGAAGGGAGGGAGGGAGATGAAAATAGGAACAAGGAAGAAAAGGAAGGAGGGAGAAGTTATGATGGTGATGGTGGAAGAGAAGGAAAAGGAAAAAGAAAAGAAGGAAAAGGAATGAGAGAAGGAGAAAGAAAAAAGAAGAAAAGGAAAAGACGATGTGAAAGAAGGGAAGGAAACGGAGGAGGAGAAAGAACGATGGGTGTGGTGAAGGAGGAGGGGCAGGAGACTTGATGGAGGAAGAGGAGTAGAGGTGGAGGGCCTGAAGAAACAGGAGGAGGAGGAGATGGAGAAGAAGGATGGAGCGGCAGAAGGAAAAAAGAAAAGGAGGACGAAGAGAATAAACCCACCAGAAGTTTATCTCAGGAATGCAACTCCCAAAGGGTTCCTAGCCACGTGCCAGTTTCCAAACCTGCCCATAATAAGGGGGGGGGAGGAGGGGAAGACTCTGCCTTAGGATGCCCCCCCCCTTTCCCTCTGCCAGAGGATGCCAAGCCCTTGGAAAGCCCCTAGTCCTGCAGGCCCCCCCCCGGGGGGGGGGCTGGCGTGGGCACCCTCTGCACCAGCTGGCCCTTTCCGAGAACGCCGTGTCTGTTTGCTGATGGATGCCCATCCCGGGCCGAGCGAGAGCACAAAAGGGCTGGCAGGAATGCGACAACTCAGCCCCCGGCGGCCTCTGTCCAGATAACATCCCTTGGCGGGAGGTGCCTGTGGGTGGAAAGGTGGCACACAGGGGCCCGGCTCCGGCAGCTGGGAAAACACAAGCTGCGGGCCAAGGCATTTCGACACACAACACACACACCAAAAAGCTGGGGGAGTCCCCTGGCATTCGAGAACAAAAGCACTACCCAGGTTCAACGCTCCAGGGCCCTCCCCAAAAAGCATATTACCCCAAACCCCTTTTCCTTCCAGAGTGTGTGGGCGCGGCTGCCCGAGGCTCAGGGGGCTTTTCCTTCCCTCCCCGCGTCTTAAGCCCTCTTTCTTTAGTGCGACAATGTGAGATTGTGCAACTGCCTCTCTCTCTCTTTTGTGTGTGTGGCTGTGTGTGTGTGTGTGTGTGTGCAGTGCCCGCAGGCTATGGATTTATGGACACAAAGGGTTTACACAGCCTGCGGAAACAGAAGCGTGCCAGGCTGGGCGATTCAGGGAAGGGGTGGAAAACAGAAGAAGAAGAAAAAAGAGAGAGAGAAGAAAAAAAAGAACGGAAGGAGGAGGAGGAAGAGAAGGAGGAGGAGGAGGAAGAGAAGGAGAAGAAGAGAAGAAGAAGAGGAAGAAGAAGGAGGAGGAGGAAGAGGAAGAGAAGAAGAGGAGGAGGAGGAGAGAAGGTGGAGGAGGAGAAGAGGAGGAGAAGGAGATGAAGAGAAGGAGGAGGAGGAGAAGGAGGAGAAAAAGAGGATGAGGAGGAGGAGAAGAGGAGAAGGAAGAGAAGGCGGAGGAGACAAGAAGGAGGAGGAGGAGGAAGAGAAGGAGGAGGAGAGAAGGAGGAGGAGGAGGAGAAGAAGAAGAAGAAGAAGAAGAAGAAGAAGAAGAAGAAGAAGAAG
>BLBF01000076.1:509842-522213 GCA_015471245.1 Laticauda colubrina | reverse complement strand
AAGAAGAAGAAGAAGAAGAAGAAGAAGAAGAAGAAGAAGAAGAAGAAAGAGAGAAGGAAAGAAGGAAGAGGAGGAGGGGAAGAGGAAGAGGAGGAAAAGAAGAAGAGGAAGAGGAGAAGATGGAGAAGGAGGAGGAGGAGGAGGAGGAAGAAGAGGAGGAGGAGAAGAAGAAAACTTGCACGTTGGAAAAGAAGCTCCCAGAATCCCGATCTTAGCCAATGTGGACTTTTGCTCCATGCCAAATGCGCATACATCCACCCCACCCCTGGCAAGCTATGTGCACCCAAATGCATCTCCTTGCAGCCTCTGCGGCTCTTTGCATTCTGCACAAGGGACCCATGTGCCACCGTTCGCCTGCAGTCCAGCCCCCCAACACACCTGCTTGGAGGTCGGTTGGGGGGGGGGGAGAGGGAAGGGCTACCTTACACCTCTTGGCACCCCCAGCAAGTCCCACAGGGCGCACATGGCAAGCCCGCCAGCCGCGTCCCACACCTGTCTGCCTTTCGAACAAGCCGCCTCCTCCCTCCCTCCCACCCACCCCACCCCCTCCCTGCGTGTGCCCGGCCTGTTGACAAAAAGTTTGCAAAACTCACACGTCCCACAATTCCAGGGAATTAAAAGGCAGAAAGGGAGAGGCAGCTCAGAGACACAAAGAAGTGAAAAGTAGAAAGAAAAAAAAGAACCCCCCAAAAGAGGGAAAAAAGGGTCACTCGAACAGAACGATTGAAATTTACAACAGCCCTGGAGGGGAAAAAAAAAAAAAAAAGCGAATTACGGCCACTCCTCACACTTACGACCCTCAGAACATTTCTCCCCCTTCCCACAACCACGGGAGAAAATCAGTGTTTTATAGAAATAATACATTGTCTTTGCTTGTCAGAAGCTCGCAAAAGAATGAAACCGTCATAAATACGAGTTGGTGGCCAAGCCTTTGAATTTTGATCGCAGAACCCTGGGGATGTTGTAACAGTGGACAGTGTGGAAAATAGTCCCAAATCCCAATTTTTTTAGGGCCGTTGTAACTTCGATCAGTCATGAAATGAACGGTTGTAAGTCAGTAACTACTTGCATCCCCCCGTTCTTCCTCTAAAATATTCTGATTTTTAAAATTCTGGCCGGCAGCTCAGTTGGATTTCTCTGCATTCTCAGAGGCCGAGCAAAACCAAACCCTTATTCGTATTTAAGAATTTAACAAGATGCATTAAATTTCAAGCCATTGGCCCCTTGTTTTATTTTTTACCTTTTGGGGTAGCTGTTTCAATTTTACTTTAAGTCTTCTAGAAATAATACATACATTATTTCCATCACGAGGAAGATAAAACAGAACGGATCATTAAATGGATCTTTTTCATTCAAAGAGGGAGAATATATTTAAAAAGTTATCTTTTTCGTGTGGGTGTCACTTCTGGATGTTGGGCTTGTGATGAAAATAAAAACAAAATGAAACTTTTGACTTGAGTTTTGTGGATGGGACAGATTTGTCGTCGTAGAAATGGCTAGTGGTATACTACAGGTAGCAACTACTGATGGACTCGGCAACACTTTACAATCTGACTTCAGCTTTCCCTGTGGCTTTGTAGACCTGGGAGGGTCCTTCATGCGAAGATCGGGCATTCAGTTGCTGAACGAGGCAGTCGCTAAGCAAGGACTACCTGTATAATGTGTAAAAAAAAAAAAAAGCAAAAAAGTTGGGGCTGGAGTGTTTTTTTTAACCTCGTAGGGGTGCTAAAAAAAGTTCTTCTTTCTTCCCTTGTCCCTTACATTTTCTTTTCTCCTCTCTTTTCCCTTTATTTCCCATTTGTACTTCTCTTCATGTTTGATAGAGAGAGATAAACTTTGAATTTGAATTCTTTATTGTCCTGGTACATATAAAAACAACAATAAAAAAGCAAAAAATAACCAGGGAAGAAAATTCAAGGGGTTGCCAAAGGGCATCTATACATGACAGTTGCAGCATCTTGTGGTGTGTGTATGTGAGAGAAAGAGAGAGAAAGAGAGAGAGACAGATCATCACGTGTGATTTTTCCCAGCCAAGCCAAATCCAGGAGAAAAAAAAAAACAATTCCGATCAGCTTAACGACCGAGGATTCATTATAACAACCGCTGGGGATTTTGCTCACCCGTGGCAAGGAAAAGGCGCATAAAAATTGGCACAACTCTAAACCACATTTCGGAAGCACCTCGCTGAGCCGCGGGGAAGTCTGGCTCCCAAATATCGTGGTCGTTTGAAGTCGAGGACTTAGCACTGCGGTCATAAACCGAGGACCTCCCCCCCCCCCCACGCCAGGCAAAAGGACTTGCATTTTGCAAAGCCTCCCTCCCTGTTGAGAGCCAACTGCAAAGGGCAAAGTACCCCGAAATAGTCCCTGCGCAAGGGGGGGGGGCATCTCCAAGTTGCAAGCGCCCTCTGGGTCAGCACGGAGTCGTCCCCCGCCCCCCCCCCGGCAGCCCTACGCCAGCCAGCCTCCCAGCGCAAGGCCCACCCCAGGCCGCCTGTTGCCACCTGTCAGTGGTGGGGATTAATTACCCGGTGAGTGCTGGGTGCGGCACATTCCTCCCCCGGGCCGCGCCCAGCAGAGAGATGCTGACATCAGGCCTGGTGTGTGTGTGTGTGTGTGTGTGTGTGTGTGTGTGTGTGTGTGTGTGTTTGTGTGCCCGCCTCTATCCGAGTCACCGCAGAGGCAGGGAGGGGACAGGAGTGAGGGTGGGGGGGGGGGGCAAAGCCCAAAAGCAGCCAGGAAAGGGAAAAGCATTTGGTGAGAGGTAACGGGGGTGGGGGGTGGGGGTGGGCCAAGGGATGGCACGGAGTTGGGGGCGGATGGGTGCTCCTGAGCCAGCAATTTGCACCCCCTCCCCAAAACAATGTTGCATCTGCCTGGAAGGGGTTTTTTTTCTGGCCCAGTTGGGTACCCGAGAGCAGCTGCTGGGTTGCATTGAGGCTCTTTGCTACTCTGAGTAGAACCCGAGAGAATTAAGGACCAGAAGTAAACTGTGGAGTGCTAGGGGGCTTCTCTGAGTTGGGTGGATTTCTTGCAGGCGTTTCATGACCCAACTAGGGAGGAGGAGGAGGAGGAGGAGGAGGAGGAGGAGGAGGAGGAGGACGACGACAACTTTGGGATTCTTGGTGCTTTCTGAACTTGGTGCTGTTTTTGCAGACGTTTAATGACCCAACCAGGGAACATCATCAACCCAACACAACACAATACAACCAGAGGGCTCAGCCAGTCTCCTGCAAAGTTGGCAGCACACTCCGAGCAAGTCCCATCCAAGAATTGTGAGTCAAGGGCAACACAACACAACCAGTATTGTGGTTGTGTTGTGTTCAAGAATTGTGAGTCAAGCGCGACACAACACAATCCTTCGATTTGAAACTCCCTGCCGGCTCCCACCTGGATCCAATGCCTGCACCTCGACCCTTCTTCCCAAATGCCACAAATGCATACAACTAGTCCTCAACTTACAATGGTTCATTTCGTGACCGTTCCAACTTACACGGAACCCTGGAAAGAAGCGACTTAGGATCATCTTTTCTCACACTTACGACCATTGCGGCATCCCCCGCAGTCATGGAATCAAAGTTCGGACTCTTGGCGACCAACTCACACTTACAGTGGGGTTCCATGTTTCCCTTTTTGCGACCTTCTGATGAGCAAGGGGTGGGTGGGAAGCCCTATTTGCTTCACAACCGCGCTCCTCGCTTAACAACTGCACCAATGAACTGAGTGGCCATGGCAAGAAAGGTCGCAAAATGAGGCAAAAGTCACTGAGCAACTGTCTTACTTAGCAACGGAAATCTGGGGCTCCATTACGGTCTTTAAGTCGAGGACTTGGTGTTCCGAGTTACGACAGATGGCAAAAACCTTCTTATGACCAGGATTCAGAGTTCCAACATTTGTCTGGAATGGTATAAAGACTCCTGCTTGAGCTGGGAGTTGGACTAGATGACCTCCAAGGGTCCCTTCCGACTCTGCTATTCCTTCTTGCTTCCTACCTCTCACTCTTTCTTTCTCTAAATTCCTTCCCTCCTTTTTTTTAAAGGGTTTTAAGAAGACACAGCCACTTTTGTCTGGAATGATCTAGGGTCTCTCCTGCTAGAGCAAGGGGGTTGGACTAGATGACCTCCAAGGGTCCCTTCCGACTCTGCTATTCTCTTCTGTTCTGATGCTGGTTGAGATTGCAGCAAATGGCTACCTGTGTTCCTTGTTAACGGGATGTTGTAACGATTAAAAACCCATTTTTTTCTTTTGCAAACTGCACCGAGAGAAAGAGGAGCGACTCAAGACAAAATAAGGATTCACTGCCAAGTAAAAAGGGGAACGTACTGGGAGGGATTAATTCTGTTCCACAAATAAAATAAAATAAAATAAAATATTTTTTTTTTAAATGAGAGCCAAGGCCCTCCTTCCATTCAATTCGAATTGGAGGTGAGATTGCGTAACTAAATTCCAGAGGCAATATACAGCGTGTATATGTGTGTGTGTGTGTATATACGTATGTATGTATGTATGTATGTATGTATGTGTACACACACACACACACACACACACACACATATATATATATGTATGATGTATGTGTGTGTATATGTATATATATACACATACATATATATGTGTGTGTGTGTGTGTGTATACATATATTTGCTTTTTTAAGTTTTCACGGGTACTTACATGTGTGCTGTTCAGCTTCCTTCGGGTGTTATCCCACGTCATTGCAGTGCTTTTAAAGCACTACAATGACGTGGGATAATACCCGAAGGAAGCTGAACAGCACATATATATATGTATGTATGTATGTATGTATACACACACACACATATATGTATGTATGTAATGTATGTATGTATAGACATACATACATTATACATACATATTCTGGATCCTCGAGACCCAGGAAATCCCCCACCCACATCCAAAATGTGTGTCCAAAATTGGAAAAGGCCCCCAAATGGGTCAAAAACATGTTCAGGTATGAAGGGCTGAAGCGGGTGGCTTTTGGCTCTTGTGTTGTAACGTTCCCGCAGTTGGTTTGCCTTTCCAGGAAAGGTGGTAATCAATTTACACCTGAGTCAGAGGTCTCCAAACTTGGCCACTTGAAGACTGGTGGACTTCGACTCCCAGAATTCCCCGGCCGGCTCTGCTTCATCTCTTGCGATCCCTTCCTCTGCAATCTCTCCGTTTGAATTTAATTCTGTTCAGTGCTGGGAGATGGAAATCATGAGTGAGAACCATCAACCCCTCGAACAGAAGAAGTTGCCTTCGGAAGTTGTGGGAGCTTCAACCCCTGGAGGCTTTCAGGAAGAGATTGGACTGCCCTCTGTCAGAAATGGTGTTAGGGTCTCCTGCTTGGGCGGGGGTTGGACTAGATGACCTACAAGGTCCCTTCCAATTCTGTTAATCTGTTGTCTGTTAAAAAGTGGCCAAGGTTGGAGACCCCTGATCTGGAAGACTGGGAGACTCTTGTCCTTCTCCAGTTGGCCCCCTTAGTCATGGCCAGCTCTCCTTCACCTGTGGGCTTTTCCCAGAAGGCCCGAAGGAGCCCCCTTGAGATCATGTGTGGGAGACCCCCACCACCTGATGCCCACCAGAAGGTCAAAGGTACAAGGAGGGTGGACACCCCTTCTTCCAGGCTGGCTTGTGAGGGGCCCAGGAGTCCATCCTGGGAGGAAAGCTTCATGCTGCAACCAAGTTTATGCTAGAAAGGACTTTCTTCTGATAAAAAGAGAGTAATCTGTAAAACTCAGGATTGACATGAAAGGTCCTTGGTGCTGTGAGCTGGGTGGTTTTCCTGGCAGACGTTTCATGACCCAACTGGGTAACATTGTCAGTACAAGAAGGGAGAGGGGTTTGTTGAGAAGAAGGAGGAGGAGGGGTGAGGGGGTGAGGAGAAGGAATAATAATTGTTGGCTCTTTGGTGGTCTCTGAGCTGGATGGTTTTCTTGCAGACGTTTCATGACCCAACTAGGTAACATCATCTGTACAAGAAAGGAGAGGGGTTTGTTGAGGAGGAGGAGGAGCAGCAGCAGGAAGAGGAATAGGCTCAGAGAACACCAAGGACCTCCCAATTGTCTTCCTCCTCCTCTTCACAACCTCCTCCTCCTAACACTGATGCTTATTACCTACTGGGGTCATGAAACGTCTGCAAGAAAACCACCAAACTCAGAAAGCCCCGAGGATTCTACAGTCCTCCTCCTCTTCCCCTCCGCAAACCCAATTCCCCTCGAGCACTGACGATGTCACCTCGCCTGGTTATGAGACGTCTGCAAGAAAACCACCCCCTTCAAAGAGGGCCAAGCGCCGCCCCCGGACCTCTGTTTCACCCGCCATGCCAGCCTGCGAGGGAAGGCATTTCTTGATGACCAAGTCTACCCCTTCTAGAGACTTCTGGTGCCAAGCCTTGTGGGGGGACCCCACCCCCCCGCCGCTGCCTTTGGAGCTAAACCCAACCTGGAATCCCAGCTTGTTCCGCCAACCTCCTGTTCAGAAGACCCTGGCGTTTTGAACCCAGTATGCAAGGCCCCCTCCCCGCTTTGCCCATCTAGAAGTGCCTCCTCCTCCCTGTGCCCGCAGGACCTTCTCTCTTCCAGGCCGTAAATTTTTCCCTGGAGACTTCAAAGACATTAACTCCTTCCTCAAGTTCCCCCCCCCACACCCACAAACATGTCTCCCCCCCCCCCCCCCTTAAGCCCGGAGGAAGGGGCACCTCAACCCCCCCCACCCCCCCCCCCCCCCATCCTTCCCCATTTCCTCACCACCCCTGCGGGCTCCACCGGGCAAGGCAAGTCCCAACGCAGCCCCACACGGCTTCCAAGCCCTCAGCGCCTCTGGTCTTGTCTTGGTACATAGTTGTGCAAGTAGCTTCATGTCGCCCCCCCCCCCAAAAAAAACAAACACACACACCCCCACACACACACACCCGACCCCCCCCCCCCTCCCCAGCCCTTCCTCTTCTTCCTCCTCCTCCTCCCCCTCACCTTGGCCCAATCCATCTGCCTGGATTACATGCCAGGAAACCTTCAGCCTCTGCTCTAGGTGCTCCAGCAGCGGGCTGGACTAGAAGACCTCCAAGGATCCCTTCCAGTTCGTATGCAACGGCCAATCCCTGCAGAGTTTGATCCAGGTGCGAGGTGCTGTCAGCAGAGACAGAATCACAAATTTGATCTGCAATGCTGGCACTCATGAATGCCTTTCACACCCTCCAGCACTGCCATGGAGGTCACTCCCAGGGGCTCAATGCCCTCGCACTGCGTCCGCAGGCAGTCCTCGAAGTACGACCATGATGGAGCCCAAAAGCTCTGTTGCTAAGCGAGGCAGGCGTTGAGTTTTTAACCCCCATGTCACGACTCCTCTGGGCGCTGCCGTTAGGTGGATCACTGCAGTTATTAAGTTAGTTACACGGTCATTAAATGAGTCGGGCTTCCCCCTGGATTTTTGCTTGCCAGGTGGTCGTAAAGAAAACAACCATGTGATTTCCCCAGGACGCTGCGACCATCGTAAATATGAGTCAGTTGCCAAGCGTTTGAATTTTGCAATGGTCATTAAGTGTGAAAATGGTCCTAAATCACTTTTTTCCAGTTTCGTTTCAACTTCAAATGATCACTACATCCAGGCAGTCCTCGACTTACAACAGTTCGTTTAGTGACCGAAGTTACAACAGCGCAGGAAAAAAGCAACTTAGGATCGTTTTTCACACAGGACAAGTTGCCACATTCTCATGATCATGCGCATCAGAATGGAGACCCTGGGCACAACCGACTCGCATTTACGACGGCCAGAGTGTTCGGGGGGGGGGGTGCAGGGCGGGAGAAGTTTAGGCAACCGATCCCCTTTTGCAACCGTCTGATCAGCAAAAGCCGAATGGGGAAGTTGGATTTGCTTAATGACCGCGTTAGCAGCTTCACAAAGAGCAGCAGGGGTTTACACTTAGCAACGGTGGCAAGGAAGGTCGTAGAGTGGGATGAAACTCATTGGTAAAAATGCTGTCGCCAACCGACGGGAAATGTTGAGTTTCATTTTGGTCCTGAAATGGAGGACCATCTGCAAATCTGCCATCTTGGTTGTGCCGTCGTTCACCACATCCTTGGGTCCTTAAGTGAGGCATCTTCTTCTCAGGTTCCCTCCCCGCTTCCCACCCCCCCAAAATTATTTCCTCCCCGGCTCCCAGAGGGGGAAAACCCCCAGTTCCGTATTTTGTAAAAAGGGCCGGTTGGTTCCCCCACGCCCATGATTAGTTAAATCTTCAAATTGGATTGCTGCACAAAGAGGTATAAATCACTCAAAACACACAAACACAAACACACACACACACTCGGATTGCAAAGAGCCACACCTCTTCCTTGCAAGCCCTGGAAAAACAAAACCAGGGCTTTGCAAAAGGGCAGCCATTTTTTTCTGGCAAACATGGCACAGATACACACACACACACACACACACAGATTAGCAGTTGTGTGGCACAACTGGATGGGCTGGCCAAGTTTCCAACCGGGTGACACCGTTTCACTCCTGGCGACGCAGCAAAGAGGTTCCAGTGGTGATATCAGATAAGGGGAAGGGGCTTATTTTGGGGGGGGGGGGGGGGAAGGCACTAAAAGGCGAACAGGGTGTTATTTGTGGGGTGGTTTAAGCCTCTCTCGGTCAGGGTTGGTTTCCCGGCAGACGTTTCACGACCAAACTATGTAACGTCATCAGCACTATAGAAGGAAGTGGGGTGTGAGGAGGAAGAAGAGGGAAAAGGACTGTGGGGTCCTGGCAGGCTCTCTGAGCTTGGTGGCTTTCTTGCAGATGTTTCAGGACCCTACCAGGTGACAAGAAGTATAAGAAGGGAGAAGGGTTTGTTGAGGAGGAGGAGGAGGAGGAGGAGGAGGAGGAGGAGGAGGAGGAGGAGGAGGAGGAGGAGGAGGAGGAGGAGGAGGAGGAGGAGGAAAAGAACTGTGGGAACCTTGATATTCTTTGAGCTTGTGTTTGTTTGCAGACGTTTCATGACCCAACTAGGGAATGTCATCAGAGCCAGAAGTGAGGGGTGTTTGCTCTCTGTTTTTATACTTATCGTTTGCCCCGTCAAGAAACTACCATTGAGAAAACAATACCCTGACTCACACTTACAGGACAAGCAACTGGTAGTTAAAACAGAGTCCAAGCCCCCACCCCCGCTATACAGCATTGGTGATGTTAGCTAGTTGGGTCAGGAAACGTCTGCGAGAAAACAACCCAGCTCAGAAAGCACTAAGGACCCCACAGTCCTCCTCCCTCTTCTCTT
This sequence comes from Laticauda colubrina, assembly GCA_015471245.1. Lineage (NCBI taxonomy): Eukaryota > Metazoa > Chordata > Lepidosauria > Squamata > Elapidae > Laticauda > Laticauda colubrina. The sequence continues at coordinate 512,958 of BLBF01000076.1, read as the reverse complement.
CTCTGTAAACTGTTATTTCACAAAACTATTTCACACAAAGAAGGGGGGGGAATTATACTTTGTTTTTACTCCTACTATTAGAAAAGAATAATTTTTAACTGAGGTAGCTTCAGGGAATTTAGGAGGCGAAAGCGATTTTAGGAAAACAGAAGGATTTTGTTGGACTTCTGGCGCTGACTCTTAGAAACCACACGGATGGACCTTCTCCAGATGATCTTCCTATCATCCTTCAGGTCTTTCAACGGTGCCCCCAACACTTCTGCAACGGAGTCCATCCATGTCACCACTGATGGGTCTTCTCCTCTTTCCTTCTGCCTTAGCCATCATGATGGGACTTCTCAAAGAGCCACCCTTTGCATTGACTGATGGACTGACCAGTTCATCATCTGCCCTCAAGTCAGGGTCAACTTTTAGTGACCACAGAGATGGCCCTTCTCTATGGTTGCTCTGCCTCCAAGCTGGTCTTTCAAGTCTTCCCATGGTGCAACCATCGGCTGGAAGTCCATCCTTCTTCCTGGGTGGACATTCTCTTCTTCTGCCTTTCCCACCATCGGAGTCTTCTCCAAAGACCCACATCTTCACATTCTATGTACGAATTATCATAATTTCAGCCTGGTTCAGGGAGTGGGATGCTACCGGTTCGCACCGGTTCACACAAACTGGTTGTTCATTTTATGGCTGGTTTAGTGAACCAGCAAATCCCACCCCTGGCTGTCCTCCCTCCCCTTCCCGGAGTCCCCATGTGGCCTGTTTTGGATCCCAGGGCCCATGCAGTGGCTCGGAGAGGGCAAAAAATGGGCCTCCCAGAGTAGGGGTCGCCAACCTTTTGGACCCAGGGATCACCAAACTCACAGTTTTAAATCCCGCATGCCAGAGATCCTGGGAAAATCCCCCAAAATAGACCGCAGGAAAATCCCCCACCCTGTTTTCCTACCGATCGATCCTTTGTTCAGGATCGCAGGATACCGTCTCTAGCTCCATTCTCAGAGGGAGAAAGAGTGAGAGACTTTTGGCTTCATGCAAGGAAAGCAGCAGAAGCCGCAGGAGTCTTTCTTTCTCTCCCCCAAACTCCGCCAGAAACAAGACTTTGCCGGCGCAGCCTCTTGGGGCAGGAGGCCTTGCAGGATCCCAAAGACTCATTTCTGGTGGAGTTTGGGGGAGAGAAAGAAAGACTTTGGCTGCTTTCCTCGCGTGAAGCTAAAAGCAGAAGAAGAAAGAAGCGGAAAGAAGCAGCCCAGTGGCCAGGCCCGTGGAGTGAGTGGGGCAAGTCCCCCCTCCACCCTTCTTCCTCTCCCCTCACAACCTCGTGTTGTTCACAATGCAAGTGACGCAAGCCTTGGGTTCCCATGGGCCATGTGGGTGGCACAGCCTTGTGTTCCCACGCAGCCTGGATTAATTGCTTTGGGGGGGACATTTCTCTGCAGACCCCCAAAATTTTCTCATGGACCACCAGGAGTCCCCGGCCCACTGGTTGGTGACCACTGTCCCAGAGGCTCCAGAAGGCTGGAAACAGGCCTGTTTCTGGCTTCCAAAGAGCCTCTGGAGCCCCGGGGAGGGTGAAAATGCCCCCTCCCCCACTGTGGTGCAACGTCCCACTAGGCCACGCCCACCACAGCCACACCCACTCAGCAACTGGGCAGGTAACCAGTTGCTAAATTTTTGGAAGCCTTTACCTCTGGCTTGGTCCTCTGTGAACTCTGGATAATGCAGAAAATCCTCCTTTCCTGGCTTCGATTCGACCGTGTTGCACATTTTTTAAAGAACTTCCCTGGAGTCAGCAAGAATTTAATTCCGATATCTGAAGCATTAAAGTCTTCTCTGGCTAAGCCCTTAATCACAACCTGGAACAGCCGCTCTCTTTTGTCAGCTTCCCTTTCCAAGCAAATGTTTTGACTTCACAATGTGTGTCTTTCAGCCCAGCCCGAGAGATGAAGGTCTAACCATCCCCGAAGCCCCAGAAGTTCAACAAAACCCTTTCTCTTTTCTTAACGCAGACTTGCCCATAAGGCCCTTGGCCAGAAGCTCTACAGCGTGTGTGTGTGTGCGTGCGTGTGCGTGTGTGTGTGTCTCCAAACTTAGCAACTGTAAGACGTGTGGACTTCAATTCCCAGGCACTAAATGCATCATTGTGATTATGTATACCCATTGTGGCCTGCTTACTCTCTTGTCATCCCTTTCTCTGCAATCTCTCCACTCCAGGGGGAAAGGAGAGAAAACACACAAAAAACCAGGTATGGCTGGCTGGAGAACTCTGGGAGTTGAAGTCCACATGTCTTAAAGTTGCCCTGTTGGGAGTTCCCTGCTCTACACAATCCTTGTCTTACAGCCATTCACTTCGTGGTGGTTCGAAATGACGATGGCACACTAAAATAGAAAGTGATTTACGACTGTTTTTCACCTTTACGCCTGTTGCAACATCCCCATGGTCACCTCATCAAAATCCAGACACTTGGCAACTGATTCATATTTACGACGGTTGCAGTGTCCTGGGGGTCACCTGCTCCCCTTTTGCAATCTCCTGACCAGCAAAGCCGATGGGGAAGACAGATTCACTTAATGACCGTGTGACCGACTTTACAACTGCAGTGATTTACTCCGCAACGGTGGCAAGGAAGGTCATAAAATGGGGCAAAAGCTCCCTGAATGATGCTACTTTCAATTGGAAGCATCCTGTGGGCTTTCCTTCCCAACCCTCCCCTCCAATCAATATCTATCTATTTATCTGTCTAATCTATCTCTCTATATCCCTCTATCATCTACCTACCTACCCATCATGTATCATCCAGCCATTCATCCATATCAGTCAATCAGCCTGTCTGTTTATCTACCCATCACCCATCCATCCAGATCAGTTTGTCTATCTAGCCATGTCAATCAGTCTGTTTATTCATCCATCCATCCATCCAAATCTGTCTATCCATATCAGTCTGTCCACTCACCCATCCATATCAGTCAGTCTATCCACCTGTCCACCCATCAATATATATCAGCATCTATCCACGTCATTCGGTCTATCTATCCATCCATACCAATGTCTACTGATGCATCTCTCTCTCTCTCTCTCTCTCTCTCTCTCTCTCTCTCTCTCTCTCTCTCTCTCTCTCTCTCTCTCTCTC
>BLBF01000076.1:494425-507053 GCA_015471245.1 Laticauda colubrina | reverse complement strand
AGAGGAGGAGGAGGAAGAGAAGGAAAAGGAGAGGAGGAGGAGGAAGAGAAGGAAAAGCAGGAGAGGAGGAGGAGGAGAACTGTGGGGTCCCACATGCTCTCTGAGCTTGGTGGTTTTCTCTCAGACGTTTCATGATCCAACCAGGTAGCGTCACCAGTGCTACTGTTTACCATGGCATTGCCCTCACCTCTCACTGGAAGGACTGTTCCTCCTTGGAGGAAACAAGGCGTGGGGAAGTCTGGGGCAGGACCAAGCTGAGTGCCATCCTGGTGACCATGCCTTGCTTGCTCCACAGCTCCAAAGAAGTCCTAGTGACTTCTCCCTGGCTTTCTTTAGGATCTCTAGGCCGCTGACAGAGTCAACCAGCACGGCTTGGCAAGGGTCTGGGAGCCACCTCTGGCCCGTGGACGTGGGAAGGGACCGAACGAAGGGAACGCCTGGTTTATGCCAACCACAGCACCGACAACTTCTGGAGGGAAGCTTTTTCACTGATGTACTCATTCACTACCACAGTTGTAGCTTGAACCTCTCCTCGCTTAGTTTCCATTCATTGCTCCATTTTCTTCTACGATTTAAATTTATCTCCCCGCCCCAACCAAGGGAGGATGGAGTTCCTTGGAAGCCAGTGACCCCAAATCAGAGCTTCCCCAGCCAAGGTAGGGCTTGCTTTCTTCCTGCTCCTGCCACCCCACAACAAGTCGGAGCAGGCTCAGGCTCACAAACACGTCCCGTACCGAAGAGATTGGGTGCAGATGTTCCTAGCGTGCTGCGTCTTGCCTCTTGAGAGAACATTCATCTCCAAAACACACCATTTCACCTACATTGCCTGCAGCTCGGAGGATTTTTTTTGTTTTTAAATTAAATCTCTTCTTCTTCTTCTTTTTAACTCTTGATGAACCCCTGACGGGGGAGAGAAAGAAACGGTGAGAAAAGGAGGACAGGAAATTCAGTGGCTTTAGCATCCTCCGGAGAAGACCCTGGAGATGGGTGGGAGGGAGGAGAAGACCCTTGGATGGAAAATCCAACTCTAGATTTATTTATCTAGGCTAACACCAGATTTACCGAAGTGTTTCATTTTTAAGAGCTCTTAAATTCAAACTCGACCATTTTTTGAAGCATATCCCCATTGAGAATCGGCTTACTCCCTTGCAATCCCTTTCTCTGCAATCTCTCCGCTCTAACAGATGGGAGGAAAAGAAATAGGCATGGCTGGCTGGCTGGCTGGCTGAATTCTGGGAGTTGAAGCCCACAGGTCCTAAAGTTGCCCAAGTTTGAAGCATACCACCCTAAATATTTGAAACATTTTAGAGTCTTCTTTTCTTTAAAAAAAAATGCCTTAACCGTTAACCAAGGGAAAATTAAAATCTGTAAACTGGTTATTGCTGTATCCTGTGGATGGAGTTTTATTTTTTAAAGAGGTTAGGGAGGGCGCAGCAAGGCAGAATCAAGTGTTGCATTTCACAGCTATCAGGGGAAAAAACAGTTTTGCATTCTTTTGCAAAATGCCTATTGAAAAAAAGTCTGCATATCTCATTCACGCATACCAAGCTCTGCAAAACACCACATGCTGGCCCTCTTAAGTTACCACTGGGAGTAAGTAGCCTTTTCCAACACCGAGAGGCTTGGGACAGTCTACAGTTATCCCAGTTGGAGCTGGTTAGGGGACCCACAGCCATTCCGCTTCTTTATTTAACCAAGGTTGGGTGTGTTTGGTGAATCCAACTACAATGCAATAATCTTAAGATCATCTCTGCAGATGCAATGTCTCCTTAGAACAGAGGTCTTCAAACTTGAGAGCTTGAAGACTTGTGGACTTCCAACTCCCAGAATTCCTCCTCCTTCAGTCATGGTAGCTCAGGAATTCTGGGAGTTGGAAGTCCACAAGTCTTAAACTTGCCCAGTTGGAAGACCCATGCCTTAGAACATCTCTAAATGACACAAGTGATTCGGGGACCCGAGGCTAAAACTTACAAAGAATGGTTATCAAAATTGGGTATCTACTCTAGAGAAGAAGAAGGACTAGGGGTGACATGATAGCAGCATGCCAGTATTTGAGGCGCTGCCACAAAGAAGCGGGGGTCAAACTTATTTCCCCAAACACGAGAAGGCAGGATAAGAAACAATGGATGGAAACTAATAATGGAGAGAAGCAACCTGGAATTAAGGAGAAATTCCCTAAAAGTTAGAACAATCAACCAGTGGAACAGAAGCTGCTTCCAGAAGCTGTGGTTGCTCCATTACTGCAGGTAATGGACAACCACTTATCTGAAATGGGATAAGGCCTCCTGCTTGAGCAAGGGGCTGGACTAGAAGACCTCCAAGGTCCCTTCCAACTCTGTTATTCTGCTAAGAGAGATCCCACCTTGAACTAAGGAGAAACTTCCTGACAGTGAGGACAATTGACCAGTGGAACAGAAGTTGCGTCCACAAGTTGTGGCTACTCAATCATGGAGGTTTTCAAGGAAGAGACTGGACAACCATTGGTCTAAAACCAAGGTCCCCAAACTTGGCAACCTTGAGACTTGTGGACTTCAACTCCCAGAATCCCTCAGCCAGGTGTGTCTGTTTCTTACCCGAGAGCAAGCTTTGCTGGCTGAAGAATTCTGGGAGCTGAAGGCCACAAGTCTTAAAAGTTGCCAAGTTTGGGGGCACTTGGCAACTTTTGGTCTAAAATGATATAGGGTCTCCTGCTTCAGCAGGGGGCTGGACTAGAGGACCTCCAAGGTCCCTTCCAACTCTGTGATTCTGTCCTGTTCCTGTGACCAGGATGTTCACTAGTGAAGGGGAAGGGGTAGTCTTCCTTCGAGAGATAGTGAGGAGCAGACCTGAGCTCACCTAGGCCCAGGTGAGTCAGTGGCCAAGCAGAAGAGAGCTGGTCTCCCTTCGTGTACCTGTTTTAGGGACAGGATGAGTAAGGTGTCACGGCAGGGGAATGCCACCCAATTTGTCATTCTCTGGAGATCCTTCAGCTCTGCCTTCCCCACCCTGGAGTCTCTCAGGTGATGCCTCTGGGAGCGGTCACCTGCCAGGTGCTTGGTTCCCATGGAGCTGGAGCACTCCGGTTTGGGGGGGGGGGGGTGTTAAAAAACCTTCACCGGCGTCCGTTCACACAGCCTCGCTGACCCACCTTTCGGCTGTGGGGTGAATGAAATTGTGCAGGCAATTCCCTCGACTCGCAACCCCAACCTCTCTTGTGGCTGAGCGAGAAAGTTAAGGTTTAAGCCTGCTCCATTTTACAACCTTTTCCCGTCACCACCATTAAGCAAACCCCGTCCGTGACTCCGATAAAAACTGTGGTTGTTTAGTGAATCTGGCTTCCCATTGACGTCACTCATCGGAAGGGCGCCAAAGGGGTCACGTGACTCCCGGGGAACGCTGCAACCATCATAAGTACATGGCAGTTTCCAAGTTGCTCAAATTTTGTTCACACGATCACAGGGATGAGAAGTGTGAAAAAACGGTCCTAACTCGCTTTTTTTTCCTATTCTTTTTTTATAATCAGTTTATTTGTACGTTTTCAATTTACAGGCACAAGTGCTTGGCAAACATTGCATGGTCTGCGTCAATTGGAAGCTTTTAAGAAGAGACTGGAAAACCATTTGTCTGAAGTGGTGTAGGGTGTCCTGCCTAAGAAGGGGGTTGGACTAGAAGACCTCTAGGGTCCCTTCCAACGCTGTTATTCTATATTCTAATTTGCTCATACTTTTCTAACTCCTAATGTCTACCTCCGTCATCTGACCATTTGTAAAACAAATCCCATGTTCAAAAATACTCTATATAAGGAGGGGAATGACAATTTAATAAAACTCTATAGGTAAAATTTGGTTAAATGGAAACAAAGAGGAAATATGAAATGACTATATAAATATCTCTGGAATAAATATAAGATGCATTGTAGATTGGGGGAAATACCATGTGGACCCCAAATATATTAGTTTTATTCTATTCTATTTTATTTTATTTTCGTTTGTTCATTACACATCGGTTCTGAGAAAGATTAAAAAATAATAACTTTACATAAAATAGATGGTAAGCTTGAAATGACAATTATAGGGGATACAGGATGGAAAATATGTATGAGGATGAAATATTTTTGATAATGGATTAATGAACTCAAAATATGAAATGAGAAATTATTTAAAGATTAATGAAATAGACAATGATTTGATATGAAATTAGATAAGAAAGTTGGAAATGTAACCATGATTATACATGAATGTTGTAACCTGGAACCACGTTGCTTACCTGAAGAGATGTGTAAAAAATAAAAATGAAAAAGCTTTATTAAAAAAAGAAAAAAAAAGAAAATACTCTGTATCTTCCCTCCCTTTTATCTTTAACCTCAAGTTCTTTGCTTTTGCACATATCCACCGCATGTGATCTGCTAACTCACTTGTGGCAACTTCTAACGGGCATTAAACCAATGGGTTCCTATGTAGCTATAGTTATTTTTTATTTAAGTTGAATGCCTCTTCCTGGGGTGGGTGGGTTAAGCTTGGGAAGGGGTTGGACTAGATGACCTATAAGGTCCCTTCCAACTCATTATCTGTTAAGCCCTTCGTGTAAGCTCCCTTGTGTCAGGAAAAGGATAAATCTGAGAAAATAGCAAGAGCAATAGCCCTTAGACTTACTGCTTTAAAGTGTTTTGCAGCCCTCTCTGAGCAGTTTACAGAGTCAGCCCATTGCCCCCAACAACCTGAGTCCTCACTTTACAAAACCACCTCAGAAGGACGGAAGGCTGAGTCAAAATAAATTAATAAGGGTAGGCATGGATTCTTACGCTCAAATCCCACTCCCCCAGCTGTATTTAGACAAAATAATATATTGCAAACTCCAAATCCCGTATGAAGGACAGCTGCATCCTGACTCCCTGGGTGAGCTCAGAAAAGGAGAAAGGAAAAAAATTAGCAGGCTGCAAATTGCAGACTGGATAAAATTCTTCAGCAGGGCCTTCTGAGCTGCAGACTTTTATTATATATTATATTAATTTGGAAGCTGGTTTAATGGACACAGACATCCGCCCCCTCACCAAAATCCCAGGCACTTTGCAAGACTTGGTGTGGCAGTCAGACAACTGAACTGAAGCAAACTCCCATTTCTTATTTGTTCACAGGAGACCTGAAGGGGATTTCCAGTCTGGGAGGAATTTCACTGGAATGCTTATTCCACAGAACTGGTTCATATTTCAGTCCCTCGAACACAAATAAATCTCTTCAAATTTGAAAAGGAGACCTGCCAGGATGACAAACTTGTCTTCTCCATCTCATGGTTTCCTACTGGCTGGGAGAGGAGGAAGAATTAGAGGGGACCATTTTGGAGAAGAAGTGGTGGTGGGGAAAGAGGAGGAGGAGGAAGAGAACTGTGGGGTCCTTGGTGTTCTCTGAGCTTGGTGGTTTTCTTGCAGACGTTTCATGACCCAACTAGGGAACATCATCAGTGTTAGAAGGGAGTGGGGTGTATGTGGAGGAGGAGGACTGTGGCGTTCTCTGAACTTTAAACGTTTTCTTGCAAACGTTTCATTACTCAACTAGGCGACATCATCAGTATACAGAGGAGAAGGAGGAGGAAGAGGAAGGAGGAGGAAGCCAACTGTGGGGTTCTTGTTGTTCTTTGAACTTGGTGGTTTTTTTTGCAGACGTTTCATTGCCCAACTAGGTGGCATCATCAATGCTAGGGGTTTACAGAGAGGGGGATGGGGAGAAGGGGAAGGGGAAGAAGAAGGAGGAGGAGGAGGAGGAGGAGGAGGAAGAAGAGATGGTGATGACCTTGTGGCATTCAGTAAACCTACAACTGCAGATAAAACCCCTCCTGCAGAGAAAGTTCACTCAATCCAGCGAGGATCTCAATCCAAGGTGTGGACACAGCAACTCATCCCAGGGGCCCATCCTCCCCGCAGAGGCAGCCAAAACAGGTTCCCTCCTCGGCCCTCCTCCCTTGTGCAACCTACGGGGTTGAGCCAAGGAAGCCAACTAGCGGAAGACGCCCGGCCGACCAGAGAGAGAAAGTCCTCTTCCTTTGACTGGGCAACTCCTTGCCACAAGAGGCACAACCGGCTGAGCAGCCCAGGAGGCTTTGGAGAAGGTGGAGGGAAGTTAACGGGCTGACCTCCCGGATTTGTTGCAACAGGTCCTCTGCCAGCAGCTACTCAATTCGGAATAACAGAATAAGAGGGCTGGAAAGGACCTTGGAGGTCATCTAGTCCAGCCCCCTTCTCAAGCAGGAGGCCCTATACCACACCAGACAAATTGCTGTTCAATCTCTTCTTGGAAACCTCCAGTGATGGAGCAGCCACGATGTCTGGTGGCAAGCAGTTCCACTGGTGAATTGTCCTCCCTGTTAGAAAGTTTCTCCCTTAAATCCAGGTTGCTTCTCTCCTGGATTAGTTCCCATCTGTTGCTTCTTGTCCTGCCTTCTGGGGTCTTGGATAATAATTTGAGCCCCTCTTCTTTGGGGCAGCCCCTCAAATATTGGAAGACTGCTATCATGTGTGTGTGTGTGTGTGTGTCCCCCGGTCCTTCTTTTCATTCAACTAAGCATCCCCAGTTCCAGTAACCATTCTTGGTGGTGGCACAATGGTTAGGATGCAGCATTCCAGGCTGGCTCTGCTCACTGCCAGCATTCAGTCCTGACTGGCTCAAGGTTGACTCAGCCTTCCGTCCTTCCGAGGTGGATAAAACGAGGACCCGGATTGTTGGGGGCAAGAGGCTGACTCTGTAAGACCGCTTAGAGAGGGCTGTTAAAGCACTATAAAGTGGTATATAAGTCTTAAGTGCTATTGCCCTCCCTCCCTCCCTTCCCATCTCACTCTCTCTCTCCCTTCCTTCCTCTCTCTCTTTCCCTCCTTCCCTTCTTCTCATTTGTCCTTCATATCTTCCTCCTCCCTCCCTCCCTCTTTCCTACTCTCATCTTCCTCCCTCCCTCTCTCCCTCCCACAATGGTTAGAATACAGCACTGCAGGCTGAGTCTGCCCATTGCTAGCAGTTCGACCCTAACCGGCTCAAGGTTGACTCATTTTATCGACCTTCCGAGCTTAGTAAAGTGAGGACCCAGACTGTTGGGGGGGACGACACAAGAAGCTGACTCGGTATACCGCTTAAAGAGGAGCTGGAAAGCATGATAAAGCGGTATATCAGTCTAAGGGATATTGCTAGTGCTATAATTTGCATCCCCTTAACAAGTGAACACCTTGATCTGTGCATCAGTTTTTGGCAGCCATTAGCATGTTTGTCTCAAAGGTGACACAGGACACACGTGTGTTTCTCTCGTCTTTGCTGCTCTTCTCTGCCCTTTTCCCAAAGTTTCAACATTTTTCCTCCCAGGTATCAACTCATAAAACATTCCTATGCCTGTTTTAGTAGTTGCCATTAAAAAAAAAAAAAAACCTAAAAAAGGGGGGGGGGGTGAGGAAGGAAATCTGGAAGAGCAATTTGAAAGCGAAAGTACATTCCAACTCTCATCTTTAAAAGATTGTAACTAAACTACCAGAGTTTTTGCCCGCGAAGTTTGGCTCAAGAATTGTGATTTAATTAGAGCAATTGCTGGAATCGCAGGTTGGTCCAGAGCTGAAGCCATCTTACCTGGGAAGAGCTATTGTCAAGGCAACCTCACCAAGCAACCTTGAAGACCTAGCCATCTTCCCAGCCCATCTTCCGACCAGCACCGTCAATGGGGGGGGGGGAGCCTGATTCATTTAATGACAGCACAACACACTTAACAACCTGGGACAAAAAAGGTCATAAAATGGGACCCAACTCACTTAACAACCTTCCTGCTTAGGGATGGAAATGGAGTCTTCGGCTTACGACCACAATCAAGCCCAAAATTTCCATCGCTAAGTGAGACATTTGTTCAGTGTGGTTTTTGTCCCATCTTATGATCTTGCTTGTTAGGGTTGTTAAGGGAATCATTGTGGTTCTTACTAATATGATCATTAAGTAAGATCTGGCTTCCTTGTTGACTTTACTTGTCTGAAGGTCGTAAAAGGAGGATCACGTGACACACACCTCCCCAAGACATGGTGACCATCATAAATAGGAAGTCAAGCGTCCTAATTTGGATCACATGACCATGGGGGAACATCACAATGGTCATTAAGTATGAAAAACAGTCCTAAATTGCTTATTTCAGTGCCATTGTAATTTAGGATGGTCACTAAATGAACTGTTGCAAGTCAATGATTACCTGTTGTGGGATTTTGCACTATCACCATCCTAGAGATTTGGATGGAAGGGAAGAATGCTCCCCAATGCCAACTGTTTAAAAGTATGTGTGTGTGTGTGTGTGTGTGTGTTTTTATGTGTGAGAAAGAGAAATAGTGAGAAAGAGAAATAAACAGAGAAAGAGAAAGCAAGAGAAAGAGAAGCAGATAGAGAAAAATAGAAAGAGTGAGAAATAGAAAGAAACAGAGAGAGGAAGAGAGGGAAAGCAAGCAAGAGAAAGGAAAGCAGAAAGAGATAGAGAGAAATACAAAGAAAGAGTGAGAAATAGAAAGAGAGAGAGAGAGAGAGAGAGAGAGAGAAATGATTTAGGAGTGGCACTGGCACAAGGAGGTAGGTTCAGGTTTGAAATCCAGCCCCAGCCCCAGAGACTAATTGGGTGAACTGGGAAATTCCTTCTTTCCCAGTCCTTACTGGGTTTGTGGTGTTTGGGAAAACAGGGGGAGGGAATTTTACAGACGCGGCCTTGAATTCTTGCACAAAAGGCGAGATGTCAATCTAACAAAATAACTACCTTTTCTTATCTGGGAACGCTCCCCGAGTTAATTTCGGCTTTCTTGCTAAACCATGCTTTCTTCACACTCTGGGCAGCTCGAGAAAGTGAGCCAAGTCCCACGGTCCACATCTGACGACATCGTGACCCTCCAGAAACAGCTTTCTTTTTCATCATCCTAGAATCAGGAAGGGTGGGGGGGAACCTTTATCTCCTAAAAAGTGGGGGTGTCCAACCTTGGCAACTTTTAAGACCTGTGGACTTCAACTCCCAGAATTCCCCCGCCAGCCGTGCCTGTTTCTTTTTCTCTTACCCCTCTTAAAGTGGAAAGATTGCAGAGAAAGGGATTAGAAGAGAGTAAGCTATGCTGACCAGAGAACTCTGTGAGTTGAAGTCCACAAAATCTTAAAAGTTGAACTCTACCCATGTCCTAAAACCTAGAACCGTGATGGCGAACCTATGGCACGTGAGCCCCAGTCAAATTTACCTACACTGCGCATGTGAGCACCTCCCAGCTGATTTTTGACCCATTTGAGGCCATTTTCGCCCTCCTGGAGGCTCGAGGGAAGCCTTGGGAGGCCGAAAAACGGGCCTTCCAGAAATAATGGAAGTGCCCGTTTTCAGCCTCTGGACGGCCTCTGGAGCCCTGAGGGAAGCCTCTGCAGCCTCGGGAGGCCGAAAAATGGGCCCGTTTTGTCACTTTCAGTATTTCGGTGTGCGCTTTCGGCATATCACAAAAAAACGGTTTGCGACCACTGGCCTGGAATTACTTCCTGGAAATATAATGATTGGAGGTTGGAGAAACATCCAAGAGATCTCAAAAGATCCCAAATTTTTGGCCAGGGATCTACAGAGAACCCCAGAAGGTGTCTCCCCAACTCTCCAGTTCAACTCTCAATCCTCAAATGATTTAGTTATGGGTAGATCCTCGACTTACGATCATAATCAAGCCCAAATTTTCTCCTGCTAAGGAAAAGCATTTGCTAAAGTGAATTTTGTCCCAATTCATGACCTTCCTTGCCATAGCTTTTAGGTGAATCACTGCAGTTGTTAAGTGAATCTGGGCTTCCCCACTGACTCTGCTCATCCGAAGGTTGCAAAAGAGGAGTCGCATGACCCAAGGATGCTGTGACCATCATAACTATGAGTCAGTTGCCTCTGAATGTTGACCAGTATTGTGGCCCACCAGTGGATGACGGAGCTGGCAGCAGAGTCGGAAAGTAGTGTGGAGGTTGGGGAGGATCCTGGGCCAGTCCTGGAGTCTGGGGAAGGCTTGGACGAGGGCTCTGCATTGGAGGCAGAGATGGGACCAGAGCCGTCTAACAGTTATCAGCTGCCTTCGGAACCGGAGATCAGTGGGGAAGAAGAGGAGCTGGAGCCTGTTCCCAGTGTGCACATGCACAGAGCTGCCAGAAGAAGGGAACAATTTAGAACTCAGGGTTGATGTGGGATTAAGGCCACAGGTGGACGATGAATGGCCCTTCTTATCAGGATTAAAAGAGGAGCAAAAGGGGAGGGGGCTTTTGCAGGAAACAACTTGCTCTGTCATGCCCATCGGAATCTGATTCAGAGGAGGAAGCCGAACAGCTGACAGGGAGTTGGAGTGTGGCTCTGTTGGCTGTGGAAGAAACCGGGGAAGGGCAAAGGCCGGCTGGGCAGAGCAGGAGATAAGTTAGAGCAAGGGAGAGGGAGTTCGGAGGAAGACCCAGGCCCACCCCCTCTTCATCCTAGGGCACGCAGGGAGGAACAGAGAAGGGAGCAACGTGGTTTGTATGGCTTACGGGGGAGGAAAGGGCTTGGATTCCCTTCATTAGCCACAGCTAGGAACATAGTGTTTAAAAAGGGAGGTTGTGCACAGCAAAGCTGTGAACAAATTGTGAATTATCTGGTATCGTGGAGGCTTATCTTATTTGTTGGCCTTTCAAATCTACAATTCCTTCTCCTGGCCTGTCCAGTTAATTACTGCAGGGTGGTTTGTGTGGATTTTTATTTACAGTTTGTATGCACTTTGTTTTCAGACTGAATTTCCTCCACTTAAAGACTGTCCTTGGGAGAGTTTTTTCTCCAGCCAAAATTGGGGGCAAAGTTGGAGGTATTAAAGGGATATTTCTTGCTTATTTGACTGTGTTGCCTTTGTGCCACGCCCCAGGTCATCACACACTCGTTCATTCATCTGTTTGTTCCAGCTTTATGAAGATTTGTCTGTATTACCCAGCCCTTCCTTGTCAGCACTGAGCGTGGAACTATTTACCAGGCAGCGTTCCAGGATTGATAAAGGTCTGAGCTCATTAGTCTTCGCAAGACTGTTTGCCAAGCCGATGGCTGGCCGTGAATGAAATAAATTCACATTCATGCAATAAAAGAGGTTTTTGCCGGGACTCAGATTGACTTATGTGCTTTTGGGGAGGCCTAGGATAGAACGCTAACTTTGGTCACTAAATGAATGGCTATAAGTCGAGGATTAGATGCGCCCCACAGAAACAGGGCCCCCAATGGCAAGGGGGTGGGTCTCTTGATTCCAGGGTCCCAACAGTCCTCCCCCTCATTTCAGCCCCTTTCTTCTGGAGATCCGTTCTCCCCTTCACCCATCACGGAGCACCTGGGGAACCGCAGTTCCTCCTGAATCAAAATTTGGATGTCTTTGCACGCTCAATCCACGTGCAATTTAAAATAAAAACACAACAGGTTGGGTGAGCGGACTGTTATTACGCCAGCAGGAAATCCAGAGGGGGCACCACGATATGAAAAGCATGCTGGTTGAATAACATCTCCATTTTAAAACACAAAGCTTTTCTTTTTTCTCAAAAAAATCCCATTTCTTAAAAGCTGTAAGTTTTAATGCATCCCTTTTTAAAAATATTTTTATTGGTATTGCAAAATATAAAATCCAAAGGAAAATTTAAAACATAGTGGAAAGGTTAGAGGGGGAGGGGAAAAATATAATGTAAAGGGGAAAAAAAGGAGTGAAAAAGGCACCATTTTCCAATTCTCTTTAGTACAGAAGAAGATAACATTTACAACCACAAATAAATACATCTTTTTTTAACCTGGTTTTTTTCTTCCCTTAAAGGTTAAAGAATATAAAAGCAGCAGCAAATTCTGTTAATATAAACTATGACACTTTGCAAAGATGGGTACGTGCAAAGAGAAATACATATTATTTCAACAGCCAGGAAGAACAAGCAGAGATGGTTTAATTGATTGCTTTATTATAATATCTAGTTAAGTTTTTATTTGGACATTGCTTCTGGATTTTTTGCTTGTAATGGGGGGGGGGGGAATGAAATTTTAGTTTTGCCAATTAGATAGATTTGTTGTTCGAGAAATGGCTGGTATATATTGTACTAATGTGTATAAGTAAAAAATAGATGCTCTAATATTGTTATCTTCTACTAGGCCAAAAAGAGTAGGAATTCCATGTCTTTTCTTCCTTTTTCCCCTGCTACCTTTTTCTCTTCCCTTCCCTTTTTTTCCCCTTCCCTTAGTTTCCCATGAGTTTTATTTTCCTTTGCATTTTATATTTTGATAAGCTGATAACATTTGCAAACTGGAATAACATCTCCAAATTTAAGAGCCAACTTTTCTCCTAAGGAGGAACGAGAGATGCCATGGGATCCAGTCTTACTCCACTTCCCAAAGGGGCAGCTTTATTTCACAGGGGCCCAATGGGGCTGATGATGGTGTGTGTGTGTGTGAAATTGAGTTTCAAAGATTTGGATATTTTTGCTGAGTGGGGATAGGTGGGTGGGAGGCCTCGGCTTATAATTAGCCATGTGACAATCTCAACCCAGAAATGTAAAATAAAATGCATACAATGAAAATGAGATACAAAATAAAATAATAAAATAAAAACTGAATATAATTATCTATCTATCTATCTATCTATCTATCTATCTATCTATCTATCTATCTATCTATC
>BLBF01000076.1:454827-479865 GCA_015471245.1 Laticauda colubrina | reverse complement strand
TATAATATAATATAATATAATATAATATAATATAATATAATATAATACAATACAATAATATAATATAATACAATACAATAATATAATATAATAATATAATATAATATAATACAATATAATAATATAACACAATATAATACAATAATATAATATAATATAATATAACATAACATAATATGTATAGTTGACTTATGTAATATGAATATATGTTTGGAAGGGGAAGACTGTTGATATTATGACATGAAAGAAATGTACCAACTGACACACTGTATTTTGGAAGATGGTTTTATATTGATGTTTTATGTTTGTTTTTATTAGTGTTTGTCTTTAAAAAATAAAAAACTTTTACAAAAAAGAAAAAGAAAGAAAGAAATGGTGTAGGGTCTCCCACTTGGGCCCCTGGGGGGTCGGACTAGATGACCTACAAGGTCTCTTCCAACTCTGGTTATCTGTTATATCTGTTCCCTCATACAACAAAAACTAAATACCATCCTCACTGCACACCACGGCCACGAAAATAAACACACATACATCTCCTTTACACCCCATACGTTGAACTGAAAACCCCTGATATTGCACCAATATTGCACTCCGACGGACCTTGGAGGTCTTCTAGTCCAGTCCGCTGCTCAGGCAGGAAATCCTATACCAAAAATGGTTACCCAATCTCTCTTTAAAAACCTTTAGTGGTAGAGCATCCACAACTTCTGGTGACAAGCAGTTCCACTGGTTAATTGTCCTCACTGTCAGAAAGTTTCTCCTTAATTCCAGGTTGATTCTCTCCTGGAATAGTTTCCATCCGTTTGTTTCCTTCCTTCCCTCATCCCTCCCTCCCTTGTAGAACTTCAAGGGACCTCAAGAGGTCTTCTAGTCCAATCCCCTGCTCAAGCAGGAGACCCTGTACCATTTCAAACAAATGGCTGTCCAGTCTCTTCTTAAAAAACTCCAGTGTTGGAGCTCCCACCACTTCTGGTGGCAAGTAGTTACACTGGTTGATTGTTCTCATGATCAGGAAGTTTCTCCTCAATCCCAGGTTGCTTCTCTCCTTGGTTAGTTTCGACCCATTGCTTCTTGTCCTGCCCTCAGGGGCTTTGGAGAATAGGTTGACCCCCTCTTCTCTGGGGTAGCCTCTTAAATCTTTCATGTCACCCCTAGTCCTTCTTTGCATTAAACTAGACATACCCAGTTCCAGCAACCGTTCTTTGTTTTATCCTCCAGCCCCCTAATCCTCTTTTTTGCTCGTCTCTGCACTCTTTCCAGAGTCTCAACATCTTTTTTCATGTTGTGGCAACCAAAACTGGATGCAGAATTCCAGGTGTGGCCTTATTACCAAGACCTTATAAAGTAGTATTAACACTACGTATAATCTCAATCCCCCCCTCCTGCCCCCTTACCTGCACTGTACCTCACAGCTGATTTTTTGGTTGGTTTGAGGCCTTTTTCGGCCTCCCAAAGGCTTTTCAGGTTGAATAATAGGTCCGTTTCGTCACTTCCGGAAGTGATGAAGCGGGCCTATTATTCGTCCTACAAAGCCTGCAGAGGCTTTTTTCAAGCCTCTGGGAGGCTGAAAAAGGTCTCAAACCAGCTGAAAAATTAGTTGTAAGCACATATGCACAGTGAGGTAAGTTTGCCTGTGGCTCTCATGCCGGCACAAATGGCTCTGCGTGGGACCTGTGGCACGCGTGCCACAGGTTCGCCATCACAGAGCATGGGGGTTGTTGCAAGGGTCATAAGCATGAAAAATATTCATAAGTCACTTTTTTCAGTGCCATTCGAACTGTCAACTCATAAAACATTCCTATGCCTGAGTGAATGAAAGCACATTCCAACTCTTCTGTTTAAAAGATTGTGACTAAAATACCAGAGCTTTTTCCCAGGAATATATTTAATTGGAGAACGTGATTTATGTCACCCAGCCCGGTGAAGGTGCTCAATTGGAGAATGTGATTTATGACATACCCAGGTGGGAGGGAGGGAAACAGGGTCACAGGGGACTGTGAATGATGTAGGCCAGAATTGTCTTCAAACAGGGCAGTGCCAGCATATCACTTCTAATAAATCCTTTGAAGTTTTTTGAAGTTTGGCTCGAGAATCATGATTTAATTAGAGCAATTGCTGGAATCCTAGCAGTAACTTTCAACAATCACTAAGCGAACTGTTATAAGTTGAGGACTACCTGTATAATAATAATAACAACAACAACGCATATAATGGCACGACAAAATAGCAACCATGGTGCATTGGAAGGTTGGCAAGAAATACCATTTGCCTGCAAGCAAGAACTGGTGGGACCATAAAATACAGGCAGTCCTCGACTTACAACGATTCATTTAGTGGCCGTTCGAAGTGAAAAAAGCACTAAAAAAAAAAGACTTAGGACTATTTTTCAGACTTACGAACGTTGCAGCCTCCCAGTGGGGGGGGGTGGTGTTTCAGGTAAATCCATTTGACCAGCAAAGTCAATGGAGAAGTCAGATTTCACTTAACGACCGTGTGACTAAATTGAAGCCACCACAGTGGTTCGCTTAACAATGGTGGCAGCGATAGGAAGGTTGTAAAATGGGGGTAAAACTCGCCTAAATTCGTTCCTCGCTTAGCATCATAAATCCCAGGTTCAACTGCAGTCTTTAACTGAAGGACTACCTGGAGAGGAAGTCGTAGAAAGCAAAGAAGATGAATTGCCTGGAGATGTCAGAATTCAAATGAGCATCTGCCACACAACATCCCTCACATGATAAGAAAAAAATGAGAAAATCTGGCTAGTGAATGTTGTAGTATCGGAAGAGAGCAGAAGAGAAAGAACGCGAGAAGATCACAAAATACAAAGAGCTACGAATAGAAATAGAACGACTGTGGCAAACGAAAGCAGAAGTAGCTTCAATCATGATAGGCGCCTTGGGTACAATCCCAAAACATCTGGAGCGCCACTTGAACCCCAGCGGCATTGACAAAATCCCTGTCAGTCAATTGCAGAAGGCAGCTTCACTCGGAACAGCCTGCAACAAGACCTTTAACTCCATCCAACACCCACACCTGCCTCTCCCGGGTCCTTGGCTAGGACTCAATAAATGTACGAAAAGGCCGAAACCAGACCAAAGATCTGGCTGACTGTGCAGGAAGCATAATGACCATCGGCATTGACAAAATCCTCGTCAGTCAATTGCAAAACAGCTTACATCCTGCGACGAGGCCTTTAATATTATTGAACAAGAACATCTGCCTCTTTTAGGAAGGACTCAAGAAGTGGACATGAATGCCAAATTTCAGTCTGAACATCTGGCTGACTGTACCCTAAACCTTGGCCTGCAACTGGAAGGAAGGAAAAAGAGAGGGAGAAGGAGGGAGGGAGGGAGGGAGGGAATAGAACAGAACAGAAAAGAGAATGGAATAGAAAATAGAAGGAATAGAATAGAATAGAATAGAATAGAACAGAACAGAACAGAACAGAACAGAACAGAACAGAATTCTTTTTATTGGCCAGGTGTGATTGGACACACAAGGAACTTGTCTTGGTACATATGCTCCAAGGAAGGAAGGAAGGAAGGAAGGAAGGAGGGAGGGAGGGAGGGAGGGAGGGAGGGAGGGAGGGAGGGAGAGAGAGAAAGAAAGAAAGAGAAAGAAAATGGGACATTAAGCCTGCAAAACTGTTGGCAGTTGTTCCAGAGACTGAAAACATCCTTCAGATGCATTCTGACAGTAAGCAGCGACAACGAAACCCTTGGTTTTATCACATCATCTGCACACACACTGCTCTCCTAAATGGTGCATCTCCACCCCCAGCAGTGCGCCACGATCCAATATTTTAAGGGAGGCATGACCGCCATTGCCGGCTGATGGGGATTTTTGGGGGGAAGGAATGCCCGGGCCCATCCATCACTTTCCGGCAGATTTATCTTGCGATCGATGATCGCTGGAGCGCAGCCGCCTCCCCCTCGACAAGCCAAGCGGTTGTGCACTCCAAAAGGCACAACCCCGGAGCATGATGAGCCCCATTAGGGAAGGCCACCCTGTCACTCGAGAAGGCTTTTCTTCCAGCCAAGCGGCACCAAGGACCCATCCATCTTCAGGCAAACCGAGCCAGGGAGGCAGGAAAGGAAAAAAAATATCTCCCCTTTTGCACAACACACCCGAGCAAAAGCTCCCTGCCAAGCAGTTTAAGGAGTTTACAAGCAGGTCCCCGACTTACAACCGAAGTTGCAACAACATCAGGAGTGGGAAAAAAAGCGATTTAGGGGCCGGTCCTCACACTTATGACCGCCACACCCCCACTGTAGCACGATCAAAGTTTGGGGTTTGGCACCTGCCAGTTGCAAGATTCCCACCACCACTGGCAACTTTCCCAGCAAGCAAAGTCGAGGGGGGCGGAGCTGGATTCGCTTAATGATGGTGTGATTCACTTAACAATGAGAGCGATTCACTCAGCGACCATGCTGAAAAAGGTCATAAAATCAGCAGCGCTTAGAACCCGCCTTGTTCAGCGATGGCTACCTGGCCCCAATTGTGCTTGTAAACCTGTGAACCCACAAGCCCAGATGATCTTTGGATACCACTTGGGTCAGGAAAGGGACACAGATCTTGGTTTAGTCCTTGGGTTGTGGAAAGCCCAACAAGATTGTCCCAACCACAACCATCTGCCAAGAAACCAGCATGGACGGGTCCCTGCACAAATTAAACCTCCAAAAAATAAAAACCAGGTTTTGAAAGAGATTAGACAATCATTTGTGCGATATAGTTAGTACATGGCCTCTTGCTCGAACAGGGGTTTGGACTAGATGCCCTCCAAGGTCCCCTTCCAACCCCGCTATTCTGTTAGGTAAAATTTCTTAGAAGTTTCAACCACTTCACTAGGTCAAAACGCAAAGCCTCCTTGCAACCTAGAAAAAATTAACCCCTTTGGGAAGAAAGATTCCAGACTAGGAATCCTGTTTTTCTCATGCTCTGTTTATACTTATGCCTATTATCTTGTAAATGACTTGATAAATCAAATAAATGCCTTCCATTTCATCCGGCCCTGTGGTTTAATTTGAAAGATTCCCAATTTTAAGAATGAAATGAACCAATGTAATATTTCTCAGGCAGGATGTTAAATACCCCTCAGGGGAAACCTGTCTTGTCCACTGTGCAAAATTTCAGGACAAAATATTGTACAATGCTGCAATGAAGAGACCTAAACAGGAAATCAAATTTCACTTCCGTGAACCTCACTGCTAATTACAAATTTAACAGGAGAAAATAGGACACATTTTAGACAATTAAAACAAATGTTAACATGCTCAGTTAACTGGAAAAAGACAGCTACTCTACTCCAATCCTTTAGAATTGCATTCATCGAATGATAATGCAAATTTTAACCGAATCGGTTAGCTGGAAAGTCAATAATTTATCCAAGCAAAACTTTTGCTACACATTTTACTAAACCATTTTTAAAATCACATTTACCAATTCATTTGAATTATTTTCTTTCCTTTGCACTGTATCCATATCATACAATGATCTGGGTTATTTTAGACAACCTTAATGGCTTTCATTTGTCCTGAATTGATTTCTAAGCGGAAAACCGGGTTAAAATATTTCCAACGATTTGTCGAAAAACTGTGAAATTATTTTTAAAATCCTCTCCTCCAATTCAGCATGTGCACACTTGAAAGGAATATAGGAAGGTATAGAAAAATAATAAGAGTATAGGAAAATAATATATGTGTGAACAAATGGCACATGGAAAGCATGAAATTACAAAAATGTCAGAAAATGACCTTTAGTGGCAGAAAAACAAAGAAATGCACAACAGCAGAAAGAAAAAATAAATATATTTTTTTTTCTGAGTTTGCATTTGCAATTTTTCCTGCAAAGGAGAACATTACAGGTTCATTACGCGCTTTAAACCCTGGACAAGCCATTCGACTCAGCAAACCTCATGAGAATTTCAGAATTTCAGAAGAGAAAATTTAAAATCTTCTAATAGCAAAAGCAAATTGGTGTCAAAAACAAAAGCACCACCAGGACATAATCATGAGGATTTTCCATGCGAGACAGACGGGAAATGTGTTGTACACCCTTCAAATAAATGCATCTTCTTGTTTGTTCCACCAAACCACAAGGAATAAAAAATTAAAGTTAAACCCAATGCAAAGTTTTGTGGAAAGCACTAAGCAGGGTGAGAAAAGAGTGGAAAGAGGAAAATTTTGCAATGAAAAAAAATAATAACCCAGAAAGCGATTGGATTGGATAGAATTGCATGAGCTAACTTTCTAAATTCTTGAGCCTTTCCTTCCTTCCTTCCATTTTCTTTCCTTCTTCTCTCCCTCATTCCTTTCTTCCTTCTGCCTTTCTCTCTCCTTCCTTCCTTTCCTTTCCTTCCCTCCCATCCAAACATCTCCCTTCACATGAAAATCTGCATACTATCTTCTCTATTATTGTCTTTCAAACCATCTAATGCTCTTGCCTGAAAATTAAACGGTGAGGATTTGAGGAGGATAAATTCTCCATTATTTAAAGCAATGTTTTTCAAACTTGGACGCTTTACGGTGGGTGGACTTCAAATCCCAGAATTCCCCAGCCAGTTTAAAGCAGTGCTGTTTTTTCAAAATTGGCTCCTGGAAGATTGATGGCTGGGGAATTCTGGGAGTTGAAGTCTATCCATCTTCAAGAAGCCAACTTTGAAAAGCACCGATTTAAAAGCAAGTCACCCAGAACACTTCCGTTCCCTCGATGGAGGCAATTCACAAACATCTTAAAAGAAATGCAACAGAGGGTGGGATGAAGTCTAATATTTCACAGCTTTTCTGGAGAAAGTAAAGTTCTGGAATCACACAAATTCTGAGATCAGTGCTGGAAAAAAACAAGGTTTTGCTGGCCAAAGGGCCGAGCTCCGAATGGCTTGATGATGGAATTGCACCCCAATCTCTCTCTCCCCTCTGCAGTTTTGGCCATGGCAAAGTAGGAAGGAAGAAGGTAAGGAAAGTCTTGCAAAGTGGGGTGGGTTTTTTTTTGCAATTTCCCCACCACCCCTTTAAAAATTAAGAGCAGGGAAGGGGGGGGCCATGGAGCAATTCTTTGTAGGATGCACCAGAGTGGACGATGTGGGAACCTTGGCGTTCAGGCCACACCAACAACAAAGGGAGTTGAAGTTTCACAGGTGGGGAGGGATCCAGGTTGAGCCACAACGCTTTAAGGGGACCTGCTGAGGGTATCAGGCAGTTTCTCCAGCCCAGCTCACAAGGTTCCCCCCCTCCAAGGAAGAGCCTTCTTGGTGGTAGCTCCTGCACTTGGAACTCCCTGCCACCTAGCACATTACTAGAAGAGAGTATTTGAAGCAGAGGATTGAAATGAGGGTCCTGGGGGGACCCCTCTGAGTTGGGTGGCTTTCTTGCAGGTGTTTCAAGACCCGGTGAGGGAACATCATCAGTACTGGAGGCGGAGGAGGAGGAAGAAGAGGAGCAGAAAGGAGAAGAGGAGGAGGAGAGGGAGAGGAGGACGAGGAGGAAAAGGAGGAAGGAGAAGAAAAGGAGGAGAAGAGGAGGAATAGGAAGAGGAGGAGAAGAACAGGAGAAGGAGGAGGAAGATGATTGTGGAGTCCTGGGTGCTATCTCATTCTTGCAGACATTTCATTGCCAAACTAGATAACAGCATCAGTGATACAAGGAGTTGTGTAGGGTTCTTGGTGGTTTTCCTGCAATTATTTCCCTGATGATGTTCCTTAGTTGGGTCATGAAACGTCTGCAAGAAAACTACTAAGCTCAGAGAGCGCCCCCCTCCTCCTTCTTCCTCTTCTTCCTCCTGAGCCCCCTCCCTTCCAGCACTGATGACATTACCTGGTTGGGCCATGAAACGCCTGCAAGAAAACCACCCAGCTCAGAGAGCTCCAAGGACCCCACAGTCCTCCTCCCCCTCTCTGCAAATCTCCCGTCCCCTTCTAGCTCTGACGATGTTACCTAGTTGGGTCATGAAACGTCTGCAAGAAAACAAAATTTGCACCACTGAGTGAGCTTTGTCCCATTTTACGACCTCCTCCTTTGCCACCGTTGTTGAAGCGAATCAATTTGGTCATTAAGTGAGTCACAAGGTCATTAAGTGAATCCAGCTTTCCCGCTGGTCAGAAGGTCGCCAAAGGGGATCATGTGACAACCCCTCCTCCCAGGGACTGCAACCATCATAAATACGGGTCAGCTGACGAGCGCCTGAATTTTGATCCCCCGATGCTACAACGGTCGGTAAGTGTCAATAACCAGAGTTATGTCACTTTCTTTCTGTGCCATTTTAACTTCAAGTGGTCATTAAATGAATGGTTATAAGTGGAGGACAGACGAAGCAAAAAGGAAAATGAGAGAAAAATGATTTTTTTCCCTGGATTTTGCACCGCTCATCGACTGAGTCTTGCACCGCCATTGACAAACTCAACACAGACACAACCTCGCACAAATGCTAGGAGACGGTGCCGCCAGTCCTTGACTTCCAGGGGTTAATTTAGTGACCGAAGTGACAATGGCACTGTTTAAGAAAGGACTTTATGACCATTTTTCACATTTAACGACTGTCGCAGCCTCTCCTGTGATTGCGTGACAAAAACCAATGTCTCACTTAACAACAGCAGGCTCAATGGCAGTCGAAATTCAAGGACTACCTGTAGGCAAGGTTAAGACAGCCGCACTATATCTATCTATCTATCTATCTATCTATCTATCTATCTATCTATCTATCTATCTATCTATCTATCTATGTGCTGTTCAGCTTCCTTCGGGTATTTTCCCACGTCATTGTAGTTGTGCTTTTAAAGTTGTAGCAAAACCTCATCTGCCATCCTCAGGATTCTGTATTGTCTTTGTCTGGATCCACATATATATTTATTATATATGGCGTAATTCATAAAAACAGGAGAGGCGAATAAATGAAAACTCGTAAAAAACGACCCAGGATCAGGAGGGCTAAGCTCCTTTTTAGGAGATTGTGGGGAGGGGGAGGCAGAATAAAAGACCTTCCTTTCAGTCCTCCGGCACGCCCCTCCCTCCCTTAGCCCCAAAGAAGACACACTGCACCACCTTGGAAGGAGACGGTCAATGCAGGTGCCCCTCCCCGGTTATCTCCCATTTACCTATTTCATGTGTGTGTGTGTGTGTGTGTGTGTCCCACCCACCACCCCGTGGGACTCCCCCAGGTGAGGCTGGGCGACTGAAAGAAAGGAAAGGCAAGTCTGAAAACCAGGAAGCGTTTGCCAAGCTCAAACCTCAGGAGCACAAGGCCTGCAAGGTAGAGGGAGGGGAGAAGAGGGGAGGAGCAGAGGGGGAGGGCGGAGACAGGCAAGGGAGGAGGAGGGGAGGAGCAAAGGAGGGGGATGGGGCAGAGGGGAAAGGGAGGAGACAGGGGAGGGAAGGGTAGAGAGAGGAGCAGCAGATAGGGGAGGGGAGGGAAGGGAAGGAGTACAGGGGGTAGGAGGAGCAGAGAGGGGAGGGAGGAGCAGAGAAGGGAGGGGAGGAGAGGGGAGGAGCAAAGGAGGGGAGGAGCACCAGAGAGGGAGGGAGGAGACAGGGGAGGGAAGAGGAGCGGAGGAGCAAAGGAGGGGAGGAGGAGCAGAGGGGGAAGGGGAGGGAAGAGCAGGAAGGAGAGGAGCAGAGAGAGGAGGGGAGAAGAGGGGGGGAGCAAAGGAGGGAAGGAGGAGCAGAGGGGGAGGAGCAGCAGAGAGAGAGGGAGGAGACAGGGGAGGGAAGGGTAGAGAGAGGAGCAGCAGAGAGGGGAGGGGAGGAGCAGAGGGGGAGGAAAGACAATAGGAAAGAGGCATAAAGAAACAATAGAATAGAGTAGAACAGAACAAAACCATGTTATAAAATATAAAACGAAACGAAACGTTGAGGCGCCAAAAACTTTTCCTCCCTCCGAACCTGGAAGCCCTCCAGATCTCTGCTGGACCCGATGATGATGATGATGGTGGTGGTGGTGGTGGTGGTGGTGTCCACCTCACACCAGGCAAAGAGGCTTGGCAGGGCACGTTGTGCCATCCCTCCCTCCCTCCCTCCCTCCCTCCCTCCCTCCCTCTTTGGACTCCCCCAATCCTTTAATCATGATTGACAAGGGATTTCAACCCCCCCCCCCCATCCTGAATCCGAGGCCTGAGTGGCTGGGAAATAAGCCCAAACTCATGTTTAAAAAAGTTGTCAGGAGCCATTCCACGTCTGGATGTCTTGCCAGGGATTCGGTTGTGGTTGCCTGCCGAGACTGCACACTTCTACACACACACACACACACACACTCACTCACACCTTTTCTCCAGTTGAAAAGGCCCACCGTTTGCAAGGGACAACTTAGTTAAGGCGTGAGAAACCCTGGAGAAGATTCTCCACCCCAATTTTTACACCGAAGCCGCTTTCGAAGGTGAACCTGTGCAAAAGCCACAGGGAAGAAGAGGCCACCCCAATATATACACCGATATGTGTGAGTTTCTTGATTTTCCTCTCCTTTCCATCCGGGGTGCAAAGCCAGCGTTTCAGGGGAGAGAACACTGGTGAAGAGGGCAGGTGGCTGGTTTTTGTTTTTGTTTTGAATTAAACTGTAAAGTTCTAACATAACCCTAGAAAGGAGTTTTTTACGTTTTAAGCGCAACGCAAAAAGTGGATCAGTACAGGAAGCCCTCGACTTACAACAGTTCATTTCAGGCACCGAAAAAAGCGACTCCTGAGCGTTTCCCACACTTAATGACCGTCGCAGCATCCCTGCGGCCACGTGATCCAAATTCAGAGGCTTGGCAACTGGCATGGACTTAGGACGGTTTCTGTTTCTCGCCCTCCGTGCTTGTTTTATCAGTGGATCTCTTTTGCAGGCTCTTTCAGGCCTGCTGTCAGCTGACTCCTTGAGGACTAGCAACCTGGGTTGTTGCTTTTGTTCCCTCCACCCCCCACCCCCCCCAATGAAAATAAGGTTCAAGCGGAGGCAAAAACCCATCCCTGGATTGGAACCAAGAAGGAAAACAACTTCATTCCGAGCAAAACAAGGCTGGCTTTTTTTTCTTTTTAAACAAGTCGGCCACACATGGGCTTATTCAGATGTTTACGTGGGCAGAGAAGAAAATGTGGAAAAAAACAGGATTATTTCTTGAGTCCGCCCCAAGGGATGAGGATTTGGGGAAGGGGAAGGTTGAGTTCAGGGCTGGCCAGGGGCCGAAGGTACGTCGGAGGATGAGCTGCAATGAGCAGCCCCGAAGACGGCCAAGGTGCCCTGAGTTTGAATGCAACACTAGGTGCTTGGAATGCATTAAAAAAATGATTTTCCTGCATGTTTTTTCTAAAAAATAATAATAAGCGAAGCAAAGCAATCTTTTGTGCCAATCTCCCAAGGGGAAGACATTCACTTTGTCTCTCCGAGACATTTTCCAGAAAGGGAGATAAACCTCGCAGGGGGAAGGAAACGAGAAAGGGGGGGAGGAGAGAGGGAGGGAGGGAAAGAAGCAAAGAGATAGAAAGAGAAAGAGAGAAATAGAGAGAGAGAGAGAGAGGGAGGGAGGGAGGGAGAGAAAAGGAAGGAGAGAGAAGCAGAGATAGAAAGAGACAAACAGAAAGAGAGAAAAAGAGAGAGAGCAAGAGCAGAGAGAGAAAAAGAGAAAAATAGAAACAGAGAAAGAGAGGGATGGAGGGAGAAGGAAGGAGAGAGAAGCAGAGACAGAAAGAGACAAATAGAAAGAGAGAAACAGAGAGAGAGACAGAGAGAAATAGAAACAGAGGGAGAAAGAGAGGGAGGGAGAGGAAGAAAGAAAAGGAAAAGAAACAAGAAAGGGAGGGAGGGAGAAGAAAAAAACAAGGAAGGAAGGAAGGAAAAACAAGAAAAGTGGGAGGATTGCCAAATGTCTGATCACATGAATGTGAGGATTCCACAATGGTCATAAGTACAAGGACCGGTCGTGTGCTGTTTAACTCCAAATAGTCACTAAACAAGCGGTTGTAAGTCAAGGACTACCTGCAGGAGTTTACTGCTTGCCATCCAGCCCCACTTCCAGCTCAGGACTATTGCCCAGCATCTCCCTAAGCCTTCCTCTCCTGTTTGGGCAGGGGGTTGGACTAGAAGACCTCCAAAGGTCCCTTCCAGCTCCGTTGTTTTCTTCTGTTCCTCCAACTTTTCAATGCTAGAACGTATCTCACACCTGCAGGTCTAACCGCGTTTACATATGCCATAACTTTTTTTTTTTTTTTTTGCATTTCCCAAAGAAAAACTTTGACGCGTCATTCTTTTGCAATTCTTCGGCGCTGAGTAACCAGAACGGAGAAACGGGGTCAAATTCCTGTTCCTCCAGAACCATATTTAGGGATCTTGCAAGCTTCTCCACCCGGCTGTCCTTCAGCCCTCTTGAAATCAACATTCCCACCAAATTCTGGTTAAGAATTCTGGGCATTGCCCAGGAAAGGACACCTCTGGGAGCTCACAGGTCATGGGACAGTGTCAAGATGAGAAACGGAGAAAGCTTGGAGGCATCTAACGTAGCTTCTGGTTCAAATTTGTGGACGCCAAACCCATCCTGTGTCTTCACAACGCTGTAGCCTGGTGCCACAGCAGAAGATTTTGGGGTAGTTCCAAAATGGTGGCACTAAGTGTTTGCCTTGTAGGATCAACCATCCAGAAGGAAAGAGATCAAGAGAGAAGAAGTACGCAACAGACGAAGACTTGGTAGAGCAGCCACAAAAGCCTTGGAGAAGATCTCCAGATGTTCTGATGTCTTTCTGCCTGCAAAGATCAAAACCTGTGCAGGATGTGCCATTCTCTGTGAGGATCTATGGAAACCAAAGTGACTTTGAAGAAGGGAACAGCGTTGAGATCTCTGGTGTCGAGAAGACTCTTGAGAAGACCACCGGATAGCCAAGAAAACAACCAATGGGTCATCAAAACAACCAACCAAGAGTTTTCACTCAAGACAAAATGACCTGCCTCAAATACTCCAACTTTGGACACCTGATGGAAGATCCAATTTCCTGGAGAAGGCTCTGGTGCTGGGAAAGGAGGAAGGAGAAAGAAGAGGAGGATGTCCTTCAGAAAGGTGGAAGGACTCAATTACAGTGCCAATGAGTGCCCCATTGAAGGACATGAAGGACCAATTTGAGGGCCAGATCGTCCTGGAGAAAACCTACCCATGTGGCTGCTGACGAGCGACGTCAATGGCACCTAATCAATTGATCAACCAGTTAATCAATGTATGACCCAATTCTTTTCAGAAGCCCATCATGCTGGGAAAGGTGGAAGGAAAGAGGAGAAGAGAACAACTACCCACAAAGTGGATTCATTTACAGTAGTGGTGGGACCATCATTGGAAAGCCCGAAGGACCAATTTCTGGATCAGGGAGTTAGATGAAAAGACCTCCAAGGTCTTTGTTGTTCTGTTAATTTGGGGACAAATCATCTGGAGAAGGTCAGTCGATGTGGTCTTTCAGAGCCAACACTGATCGGATAGTATTTAATCAATTCATCAACCAATGCAAAAACCAGCTTCTTTGAGAAGTCTACCATGCCGGGAAAGATGGAGGAAGAGAGAAGAAGAGGACAGCCAGAAGCAAAGAAGATGGACTAAGTTATAGCAGTGATGGGACCCCCATTAGAAGACTTGAAGGACCAGGTTGGAGACAGATCAGCTGCAGAGAACCTCAATCCTTTTGGCTGCTAAGAGTCAACACTGATCTGATAGCATTAAACCATCAATCAATACAGAAACTAGCTTCTTTGAGAAGTCCATCATGGCGGGAAAGGCGGAAGGAAAGAGAAGAAGAGGACAACCATCATCAAAGAAGATCAACTCAGTTATGGTGGTAATGGGGTCAACAATGGAAGACCTAAAGGAGATGCTTAGGGACACACCCACCATGGAGAAGGCCTATCCATGCAGTCACTAAAAGTCCACCCTGTCCTGATGGCACATGATGCATTGATCATTCATTGATTCATTCAATCAATCCAAAGACCACTCAGTTGAGAAGTCTATCATGCTGGGAAAGGTGGAAGGAGAGAGAGAAGGACAACCAGCAGCAAAGAAGATGGACTGTTGTGGTGGTGATGGATGCATCTTAGAAACCTGAAGGACCAGATTGGAGACAGATCATCCAGAGAAAATCTATCAACTATGACTTGACACTCAACCAACCAGTCAACCAACCAACCAAACAAACAACCAGTCAATCAATCAACCAAACAAACAACCAATCAATCAGTCAATCAATCAACCAACCAACTAGTCAATCCATCAATCAATCAATCAGCCAACCAGCCAACCAATCAACAAACCCATGTCTCACAACCAAGGAACAGATAACACTAACCCACATATACACACACACAAGCACACCCACCCACAAACCACCCTTTCTCCGGAAACAGCCGGCCAGGCCTCCCCTGCCCCCTTTCCTGAATTAATTCCTGTGCAATTCTCCAGAGCCCCAAATTTTTACTTTTGTTAAGGTGTGCCAGGTTGTTCACAGAAAAAAAAAGTGACAATAAAGGTTATCTCATCTTATAAGCAAGCCAAAAAACGTCTCCCCGACTGGCTATCCCATTCCTTCCAGCCAGCAGGCCCAATAGATCATGTTCGCTGTGGAAGATGGGGTGTGGAGTCCAGCCGAGCTGGAAAAGGAATTTTAAAGCTACAGCTGGGTTTATTTTGGAGGTGCAAAAACCTCATTATAGGACTGGAGGAGGCGTAAAATACAAGGGCATCCTTGAGTTACGACGGTTTAGTGACTGCTCGAAGTTACAAGGGGGCTGAAAAGAGGGACTTAGGACCGTTTTTCACACTTATGACCATTGCAGCCTCCCCGTTCAGACACTTGGCAAATGACTCAGACCTACGACAGTCCCAGGTATTCACACGATCCTCTTTTACCTTCTGACGAGCAAAGTCAAAGGGCGAAGCCAGGCTAACTTAACGACCATGCGGCCGACTTAACGATGGCAGCGATTGGCTTAGCAAAGGTGGCTCAAAAGGTGGTAAAGTGGTGCAAAGCCCACTTAATGATGGAAACATTGGCCTCCGCTGTGGCCCTTGAGCCGAGGACTACCAAGTCTTCTGCAACGTTCCCAGCGTTTTTCCAACCAGCTGCTACGTTTCCCAAGGCGCAGTTCTTCGTGTTCTCAGCGCCGTAAGGTCAGATTACGCAACCTGGACCGTGTGCAACCTGGATGGTGCAACCTTCCCTCTGGCAGGGGCAGGGTGCAAAAGCCAGAATGCCCACCGCCTCCTGCACAGGGCATCAGCGTGGCTGCCAACAACACAGCAAGAGGGGAACCTGGGATCAACTCTGCCTGTTTCCTGCCTTGCTGGCTGGCAGGGGAATTCTGGGAGTTGAAGTCCACCCATCTTCCCAGCTAACAAAATTGAGACTCTCAGCTCTAACCCAAGAAAGCAAAGCCAGAATTTTTGACTCACAATTAGCACATGCAAAACAGGTAGGATGCAGGCTGGGGAATTCTGGGAGTTGAAGTCCACCCATCTTCCAAGCTCCCAAGATGGAGACTGTGAGCTCTAACCCAGAAAACAAGGCCAGGTTTTCTTATTAGCATATGCAAAACAGGTAGGATGCAGGCTGGGGCATTCTGGGGGTTGAAGCCCACCCCATCTTCCAAGCTAACAAAATTGAGACTCTCAGTTCTAACCCAAGAAAGCAAGACCAGATTTTCTGAGTGCTCATTAGCATATGCAAAACAGGTAGACAGTGGCTAGGGAATTCTGGGAATTGAATTATATTGTTGTTATATGTAGATTGAAATTAAAAAAATTGGGAAAAAAGTTGCAAAGAAGAACAAATGGACATAAATCACTAGGAACTGATTTTATTTTTGTTTTGCAAATTTGAACTCTTTTACCCCACAAGGACAGGCAGTCTGAGTAAGCAGAATAGATAGTCCTCAACTTACAACAGTTTTATTTTGTGACCATTTGAAATGACCATGGCACACTTATGACCGTTGCAAACATATCCTCGCGTACATGTCATCAAATTTTGGGACACTTGGTAACTGACTCATATTTATGACGGCCATGGTGTCCCAGGAGTCACGTGTTTTCCTCTTCCAACGAGCAACAGGGAAGCTGGATTCACTTAATGACCGTGTGACGAATTGATCCACTGCAGCGATTCCCTTAACCCAGAGGTCTCCAAACCTGGCCCCTCCCTTTAAGCCTTGTGGACTTCAACTCCCAGAATTCTCCCCAGCCAGCATAGTTTACTCTCTTGTAATCCCTTCCTCTGCAATCTCTCTCCATTTTAGGAGATTAAGAGAGAGAAAAAGCAGGCATGGCTGGCTGGAGAATTCTGGGAGTTGAAGTCCACAAGTCTTAAAGTTGACAAGTTTGGAGACCTCTGGTGTAGGGTCTCCTGCTTGGGTGGGTGAGAGGTTGGACTCGATGACCTACAAGGTCCCTTCCAACTCTGTTAATCTGTATCTGTATCTATTCCCTGCAGGACAGACTGAAAAGCAAAGCCGGCCAGGGAATTCTGGGAGTTGAAGTCCACCAGTCTTAAAGTGGCCAAATTTGGGGAACCCCTGCCTTCACCACTGTGGTCTGGCACAAAAGGTGGTAAAAATGGGACAAAACTCCAAAAATGTCTCATTTAGCAACATAAAATCTGGCCTCGATTAAGGTCATTAAGCCGAGGACCTCCTGGAGATCAAATGGGCAGATGTGTCATCCCTGAAAATGGCAGGTGCGTTTAATCCCTGGGCCGGATAAAACAGAGAGCAACCAGCAACCGGGGGTGCATTTAAAAAAAAAAAAAAACTCTCTTTTGATCACTTAAAAAGCTCCCTGTCTCCCCCCAAACCTTCAAAAACAAGTAGTCCTTGACTTACAACCGCAGTCGAGCCACAAAATTTCCACCGCTGAGTGAAGATGCTAGATCAGTGAGTTTTGTCCCTTGCTTGCCACAGTTGTTAAGTGAATCGCTGCAGTTGTTAAAGTCAGTCACCCGGACGTTAAGTGAATCTGGCTTCCCCCGGCTGGTTGCCAAAGGGGGTCTCATGAGCCTGGGAACTGTCGTAAGTACACGCCTGTTACCCAGCCTCTGAATTTTGCACATGGGACCACTGGGGAGGAATGCTGAAACGGTTGTTAAGTGTGAAAAATGGCTTTTTTCCAGCCCTCTTGTAACTTAGAACGGTCACTAAACAGTCGTAAATCCAAGACCCTTGTATTTTAGGCCTCCTTCTGTCCCATAATGAGCTTTTGCACCCCCCAAAATAAACCTCACTGTCATTTTAAAGTTCTCCTCTAGCTCGTCACTTTAGTTTTCAGGACCACTGTAACTTCGGACCATCACTAAACGAGTGGTCCTAAGTCGAGGACCAGCTGTGAAATTGTGGAAAGCATAACGTGCACAAGAACCTTCCCTCCTGCCCTGACATCCTTGAACCCCTTTGCAAAAAAAAAAAAAAATCCTTCTTAGCGGTCAGGCAGTCAAAACCGCAGCGCCATAGACGGCACGGGAAGCACCGATGCGCCTGCCGTGTTCCCATGCGCCGGAGAGGTGATCTCTGGGCTTCCTGTGCAAACAGCCGATTTCAGTGTCCGGCTATCCCGCCACGTCTTGGTGGGGACACCCGGTTCAGCGGTCCACACCCCAGGTCTCCCCCTTTGCCGTCGGGGAGAGCTGACGTGATGAACCGGGTGAATCAGGACTGAGACAATAGCTGAGACATTCTGACGTCAGCCCTTTTGCAACCCAGGTCAGAGAGGCCAAGAGTGGCGGGCCCCCCGAGCTGCCTCCTGGATGCTTCCCCTTCCCCCTGGGCAGTTCAGGATATTTTTAACGAGGACGTCCCAAAGATCAAGCCACCCCGTTGGATGTGCCGCGTGGAGAAAGTTCTGGAAAGGCTTTGCACAAGAGGCTGGGTGGTGCTTGAAGCCGGAGAAGCAGCGAAATGGAGAAATGATGCGGCGGGTTGCGAAAAAGAAACTCAGGCAGGGATGGGGAGGAAGGGAGGGAAACCATGCGCTTCCCACCCCGTTTTCTCTGTCACATTGAAAAAAAATAAAAATAAAAAATCCCACATCTCCAAAGATGGATGCAACATGTCTTGACTTCTGGCTACCCATTTTTTGCATCCCTCTCATCCAAAAAAGTCGCTGAGAGCTTTTGATTTCTCCAAAATTAAAGGTGCCCAGGAACCCTGCAAAATTTAGGGCGTTTAAAAACAATGTCTTTTGGGAGGCGGTCTTTGGGAAGCAGGCTAAGGATGCAATTTAATGTTTTGGGGGGACCTCACAGTGCCCCCCCCCATTTTCAGAGATGCTGGAACGATGCCAGAGGCCCGGAATTAAGATTTTTTCCTGTTCCCGTCCCCCTCCGTCCCCACGCCTTGCAAAGAACGAAGTGTCCGGGCCAAACCTGTGCGAAAATAGCCACGTTCTCTCCGCCGTATAATTTTCTTAAATCCTCCAAACTGCTTTTCTTGCTTAATTATGGATAATTAAACATACAAGCCGGGAGGAGGAGGGACTAAAATGGAGCGAGATGTCTTTTTTTTTTTAAAGGGGGAGAAAAAAAAAAAAATCCTGAAATCGGGGAAACCCGCGAGGAGAAAATACACAAACGCGCATGCGGAGTTCACTGCTGCAAAACCTTTAAAGCAGGGGGTTCCCCACACTTCCCCATTTTAAGACTGGTGGACTTCAACTCCCAGACTTCTCCAGCCAGCTCTGCTTACTCTCTTGTGATCCCTACCCTGCAATCTCTCCATTTAAGTTCTTTCTCTTCAAGGCTGGAAGTCCAGGAGACTTAAAGTTGCCAAGTTTGGAGACCTCTGCTTTAAAGGGTGTGAGGGAGGCTGGACCTGGCTGAAGACGCCCAGGGAGAAATTAGCAAAGCTGCCTCCAGCCCCGAAAGATGATCTGCTAGATCTCTTTCAGAGGGATTCCTTTCACCCAAGCCACAGAGAAGGGGACGGATGACAACACCCCTTTAGTAGAGAGCAAAAAAAACAACAACTGGTGAACAAAAACACAGCCGAAGATCCAGGAGAATTAAGCATCCACTCGCCTCTGGGGAGATCGACTAACCGGATCCCTCAAGACCCAACCGTGTCTACGGGATCTTAGCCCCCTCCCCCTCCCGAATGAATGCTGAACCGCCCCTTGCTAGCAAAGTTCTGCTCCCGTTGGGCAGGACCGGCCCATGCCACGGCGCCTCCATTTTGTGGACAAGACACACCAAGCGTGAAAAAATCACCACCAAAGAAGTTAGCCAGCTTTTTGGGAACCATGGATTGGGTCAACCCAGGATGCCAACAGTGCAGATCGGTGGAGTTTGCAGGAAACTTGGGAAATTTAGCCAGCAATGCAGTTGACCGAGATCGAGTTTTTATGGAGACTCTCAAATCATCCAGGTCACGGTTCTCCCCAAAGGTTGGGTGCTTTTTGAAAAACCACCTTTGGGGGGAGGGGGGCCAGGATTGAGTGTTTCTCTTCCTTCAAGATCTCCCCCCACCCCCAGCATGGAACACAGGTGCCCCTTTTGCCAGTTTCCCAAGTGAGGTTCGCTACACGATTGAGATCCGCCATTGAGGCGAGCCCTTTTTTGCAATGAGCAATCCCAGGCTTGCAATCCTGGATATGAGCGAAGAATCAAGGTTTATTCTCTGCTTTAAGGGATGGAATCTCGGATCCCCCGAGCAGGAGATCCACCATGCACCAAAGAAGGGGGACCCTTTCCTACAAAGGGCCACGCACACTTAGCATTGGTCCAAGCCTTAAGCTGCTCCAAAGAACCAGCTCAGCCCAAACCAGCCCTTTGGGAATTCGAGCGATGCTATGCACACACAAACATGCGCATCCATATGCACACTTCAGCTGAATGGGAGACACACGGCTTGTTGACAAAGAGTGAAATTTCTCAGATCGAAGGCAGGAAAACCATGTGCAAAAACCCAAGTCCATCCATTCCATTTCAACTCCATTTCAATCCAAAGTTTTTTTCCCCCCAAAGCGGCACACAACTCTGCGGCGATGCGCTCTTCCAGCACAGCTATAGGTTACATCTTCCCCGCCGCCAGGAAGAAAAAAAAATTACAATGGTTTTAACACAGTCGACGCAGACCAAAGTGGCTCTTTTCTGAAAAGCTTTTCTGAAAAGCGAGAAGTGTTTGCATTGAGGGTGTTTTTTTCCTTTTTTTTTTTTTTTAATTCTACCTTTCCCCAGCCAGACTGTTATCCTGCTAAGAAATCTGGGCAGATGACAACTCAGAGCGAGGGTGTCAAGCACAACAACAGGAGAAGAACAAAGCCTGAACAACTCAAGTGTATATCAAGCAGCTTTGGAGGAGTCAAATTCTGGGGTCTTCTTTAAGAGAGTGCAAAAGTGGGGGGGGCCCCAAAAAAGGGAAATTTTTAAAGCAGATTTGGCCCGTATCAATGCAGAGGCCTGGGAAAGAAGCCCCTTTGAAGGGAGTAAGTTTGGGGCCTCCTTTGGAAAAACGGGGTGGGGAGGAAGTTTTGGAGTTGATTTGGCCCTCTTCGGTGGGAAGGTTGGGGAGAGAAGCAATCTTGGAAGAATCAAATTTGGGGTCTCCTATAAAGTTACTGGAAAAGTACAAAAAAGGAAATTTTAGAGATGAATCTTTGGAAGAATCAGATTTGGGGTCTCCTTAAGTATTAGCAGAAAAATGCAAAAAAAAAAAAAAAAGGAAATTTACAGGCTTTGGAGGAATTAAGTTCGGGGTCTCCTTGTAGAGTTAGCAGAAAAGTGCAAAAAAGGGAAAATTGAGAGAAGAAACTTTGCAGGAACCAAGATTGGAGGCTCCTTTAGTGAAAAAGTGCAAAATAGGAGGAGATTTAGGGATAAGCCATCGGAGAAATCAAATTTGGGGTCTCCTTAAGTGTTGCCAAAAAAAAAAAAGGAAATTTGGAAGCTTTGGAGGGATTAAGTTTGGGGTCTCCTTGTAGAGTGAGCAGAAAAGTGCAAAAGGAAAATTTAGAACCTTTGGAAGAATCAAGGTTGGGGTTTAAAGGGAGCGTAAAATTCAGAATAAAGGAGGTTTTTTGGGGGGAGGCCAGTCTGGTCCCCACCATTCTTGGGGAGGCCGAGGATGGAAGCACCTTTGGGAGAGAGAAATGGGGGGGGGGAGGTCTCACAGAGCGCCAAGCAGTGGAGGGGAGGGGGGAATAAAAGGGGACATTGCTGAGTTGCCACAGAGCGCCCCTTACCTCATTGTACTGGGTCTGAGCATTATTCTCCAGGTACAACATGTTAGCAGTCAGGTTAAGCAGGGCTGCTGTCCTCGCTTCAGGCTCCAGGGTGGATCTCCGTCCCACCAGCCCACCCCCACCCCCAAAAGACCCTCGAAGGAAAAAACAAAATACAAAACACCAAAAACCCAACCAGACACTCCAGTGGGTGATGCCACTTAAAAGACGCTTGGGAGACGGAGGAGTGTGCCTCTCGCCCTCCCTGCGGATTCCCTTATATACCTGTCTCTGGGCGAGGATGGGGGGGGGGGGCAGGGCGGGACCGCTTGGCTCTACCTGTCAAAACTCCGGCGCACCTGGACTCCTCCGGTGGGAGGAGGAGGAGGCCTCCTGGCTCCCAGCTCATTAAGTGGTTAAGGAATCCTTATCGCCCATCTTGGAAGGAGGGAGGCACACACACTCCACACACACACTCCACACACACACACACACACACACAGGACCACGAAGCAACTTGCCTTGCACCCACTGGCCGGCCCCGATGGGAGAAGGGGGCTCAAGGATGGGGCAAAGGAGAGTTGGGGGGGGTGTCAGACAAGGGGAAGGGTATTTGCCTGCCCCTCCAAGCAGAGACCTTCCTTGCAGGGCCTCTCAGGGAGACTGCAATGCAAACTTAGAAGTTTGGGAAGGGGCCTTGGAGGTCTGCTAGACCAACCCCTTCTGCTCAATTAGGAGACCCTCGGCCATGCCAGACAAATCTTGGTCCCCAGTCTGTTTTGGAAAACCTCCCGTCGTGGAGCACCCATGGGTTAACAGGGTTGGAAGGGACCACAGAGGTCTCCTAGTCCAACCCCTTGCACAAGCAGGAAGCCCTTGACCCTTTCGGATAAATGGCTTTCCAGTCTCTTCTTAAAAGCTGCTAGTGTTTGGAGCACCCACACCTCCCACACCAGGATGACAACAGTTGGAAGGGACCTTTAGAGGCCTTCTAGTTGTTCAACCCCCTGCTGAAGCAGGGAGGCCCCTACATCGTTTCAGATAAAGGGCTGTGTCTCCTTAAAAACTTTCTTTTGAGAGGGTGGTGGAAAGGAAGGAAGCAAATAGGGAAGGAGGGAAGGAAGGGAATTGGAATAAAAGGAAGGAAGGAACAAGAAGGAAGGAAAGAGGAAGGAAAAGGAAGGAGGGAAGCAAATGGGGAAGAAAAGAAGAAGAATGGGAATTGTAATAAAAAGAAAGAAGAGGAAGGAAAGAAGGAATGGAATTGAAAGGGACCTTGGAGGTCTTCTAGTCCAACCCTCTGCTCTAGCAGGAGACCCTATATGAATTCAGACAAATAGTTATCCAATCTCTTCTTGAAAACCTCCAGTGATGGGAGCACTCACAGTTTCTAGAGGTAAAAAGAAACCGGGAACATTCCTTCATATGTGGGGGTCCTGCACTGAAGCCCAAAGATACTGGCACAGGTTAAAAAAATGATTGGAGGAAATAACGGCGGAGCAAATTGAATTAAAACCAGAATTCTTCCTATTGGGGATATTTAATAGACAAATTCCTAAAAATGTCAAATATATCATACTGCATATTCTTACTGCAGCCAGAATAACCTTTGCACAGTGTTGGAAACAAGCAGATATTCCAACAGAGGAGATGGTTATACAGAAGATAGCAGCCTGTGCAGAGATGGACAAGTTAACTTTAGCGCTTAAGGAAAAAAAACCATCAGAATATTATAGAAGCTGGGAATGCTGGTATGACTGGATAGAACAAAAAATAGAAAATATATTGGCAAATAAAGCGTAAATCATAATTATATATTTCAGATAAGATGTATTTGTAACCTATCACTAATATTGACAACAAATAAGAAAACCATAGACTGTCGATAGTAATAGTAATAGAATTGTTAGGTTTTGTTTTTTTTTAATCATTTTTCTTTTCTTTTTTTTTTCTATTTCCTTTCTTGCTTCTTTTGTGTGTTCTATTTGTTCGACATTTTAGTTTTGTAATTAATAAAGTTTTTTTTTTTAAAAAAAAAACTTTTTATAAACTTACTATTTTTTGTTTCACAAACTTTATTCCGACCTTGCCAAAAACAGAACCCACCTGGTCCAACCTTTTTTTTCCCCCTCGGGGAGGAAGAGAGCGAGGATGCTAAGGGTCTGGAGGAGGCTTGCCATTTTGCAAAGAAAAGGAGACACCCCCCACGCCCCGAGGCAGAGGTACACTAAAAATCTGAAAGGGGGGGGGAAGAGGGGGTTTGATCCTTTCAAGCACTGGGGGGGGGGGGGGTGTTTGGGGGGACTTATTTGGCCCTTTCACTGGGGATCATTTTCGGCCCAGGCATCGACAGTCCAGATGGGAAATTCAATTTCTTATTTATTTATTCGTTTTCCAATTTTAGACTCGAGCATTTCTTTCTTTTGGAAAAGCATTGATTGATTTGATCAATTAATTGCATTTTTAGTTTTGTGCACAGCCACCTATTTTATTTTTTTTCCACTACCTTCAATTCACTTCTAATTTTGTCAACAGACACTTCGTTCATGCATCGCATTCCTAGCTTTGGGCACAACTGTTGATTCATTGACTGACCGACATTCCTCCATTTGTGACCTCAATGGCACCCCACATTTCTGTTGTTAAAGCGAGATGTTGGCAAAGTGAATTTTGCTCCATTGGCTTTCTTCCCGCTGTCGTTAAATGAACAACTGCAGCTGTGGAGTCAGGAACACGGTTGTTAAGTGAACGTGGCTCGCAAGAAGGGGAGAATCCCGCGAGCCCGGGGGTCCCAGCGGCTGTCGTAAATGTGAGTCAGTGTCCGAGTGTCCAAATTTTAATCATGAGAGTCCCCGTTCTTGTGACCCCGACTGGCAAATTCCATGGGGAAAGCCAGATTCACTTAAGGACTGTGTTCCTGACTTCACAACCAAAGGGATTCAGTTAACGACGGCGGGAAGAAACCAGATAGAACAAACCTCACCTAACAATAGAACAGAAATCTGTCGCTATAACCACAGAAATGTGGAGCTCCATAGAGTCCAGAGGATACTACAACGGTCATAAGAGTGAAAAACGGCAATAAGTCAGGGTTTGTTCTTTTTCCAGGGCTGTCGTAACTTCGAACCATCACTAAACGAAGCCAGAGGGCTCCCTGTCTCAGCCAGGAGTGCACTGCGTTCTCCAGGGCAAGGCGCCCCTCCCTGCAGGCATTAGTAAGAGTTGGCCACGTTGTGTAGTCAGTGAGCAAAGAGGTAGGAATTCCCACGCCTCCTCTTGACTTGGTCCAACTCAGACGCCTTCCGGTTGGGTCCCTTAGTCACCCAGCAGCTGCCCTTGGGGGCAGAAAACACCCAGGGCTCCTTCCCTGGCACCCTCTCGGGCAGCGGGGGAATGCCCAGGCCAAGCCAGCCAAGAGGGTGCAGAAGGGGGAAACCTCTGCCCCGCCCCCCCCCCCAAGAAAAGACGGGGAGACCCTCCAAGAGGGGTCTGGATCCAGCCATGCGTGGGCACAAGATTCCACACACGCACCCAACTCTCTTCCCAACAAGGCTGGCTGGCAGATTCTGAGCAAGAAAGGGGGCTTGGGGGTGGGAAGGGGACCCATCCAGGTCTTCTTGTCTCTCCCAGATTCTTGGATTGAGGGTCCTAGAGCGAGGGGGGGGGGGGTGCAAGCTTTCCCTAGAAGGCAGCCTGGGTGAGTTCCCCTAATCATTTGGTGGAGAAAGGAGGGGCGACGCTGCCCCCTGCCCTCCCTTCTATAGGATGGAGCCTTCTCTCCCTGTTCTGTAGATGGCCTATCTATCGGTCATGTGTCTTACTATCTCCATCTTCTATCATCTATCTATCTATCTATCTATCTATCTATCTATCTATCTATCTATCTATCTATCTATCTATCTATC
>BLBF01000076.1:419923-430724 GCA_015471245.1 Laticauda colubrina | reverse complement strand
AAGGAAGGAAGGAAGGAAGGAAGGAAGGAAGGAAGGAAGGAAGGAAGGAAGGAAGGAAGGAAGGAAGGAAGGAGATGGAATAAGAAAGGGAAAGGAAGAAGATGCAAAAAGGAAGGAAGATGGAATGAAAAGAAAGGGAAAGGAAGGAAGAAACTGCAAGAAAGAAGGAAGGAGATGGGATAAGAAAAGGAAAGGGAGAAGATGCAAAAAGGAAGGAAGATAGAATGAAAGGGAAGGGAAGGGAAGGGAAGGGAAGGAAGAAGCTGCAAGAAGGAAGGAAGGGAGGAACCTTTCCCCTTCTTCTCTTATTCTTCTCCTTCTCCTCCTCCTCCTCCTTTTCTTCTCCTCCTCTTCTTCCTCCTTCTCCTGCTCCTATTCTTCTCCTATTTCCTTTGTCTTTCCCCTTCCCCTTTTCCTATTCTTCTCTTTCCCCTTCTCCTCCTCCTCCTCCTCTTCCTCAGCCTCTCCTCCACCCCCTCCCCCTGCTCACTTTCCTGCCAGGGAGGTTTGTTCCCCCATCCCTCTTAAGCCTTCTGTCTGCGCAAGGCGTATCTCCGTCTTCGAAAGGATTACACTGGAGCGGATCCTTCTATTGTCCCCTCAGTTCGTTCCTCCTGTCTCTCCACACTCCCCAAATTCTCCAGCTCCCAAAGCTTTCTCCCCCACTTTCATGTGGTGCTTCGCCTGACAGAGCCAAGAAATGTAGGAAACCTGCGGGGTGGGGGGCAGGAACAAGTGCTCTACCATTCCTCCACTTTAGCTGGCACTGATAGGCTGGGCAGGAAGACGAGGGGCTCTCCAATCTCTTCTTAAAAACCTCTGGGGATGGAGCCCCCACAACTTCTGGTGGCAAGCAGTCCCACTGATTAATTGTCCTCCCTGTTAGGAAATTTCTCCTTACTTCCAGGTTGCTTTTCTCCTTGATTAGTTTCCATCCGTTGCTTCTTGTCCTGCCGCCTTTGGTACTTTGGAGAATAATTTGACCCCCTCTTCTTTGGGGCAGCCCCTCAAATATTGGAGCACTGCTATCCTGTCCCCGCTGGTCCTCCTTTTCTCTGGACTGGCCCAAGCCAGTTCTCTTCTTGCTGGCTCATCTGATGAGTTTCTGACAATTTACTGGCTCAGCAAAACGCTTCTGGTTCCTTCACCTTCTGCTTCCTCTTGGCTCTCCTTCGCCAGCCTCAACTGCAAAGGGATCCCAAAGGTCTTTGTAATCAGAAGCCCCCGCGGCCTCCCAAATTCAAGGCAGCCTTCCAAGGTCTCGGTTCCTGGCCCTGCTCCACATTCCTCCGGCCCAAGGAGCTGAGATGCCGATACAGCATGCAATTTCACACTGCCCGTTGGACGTCAACCCGCCTGCATTTTGCGCGGGCTTGCAAAATGGGCTGAGCAAGGACCCCCGTGGCCAAACCTCACCATGTCCAAAAGGCGCGGCTGCTTCTCCAGACCCAGAGTTTCTCCATTTCAAGGAGATGGATGGAGTTCAATTCCCAGAATTCTCCAGCTGCCATGTTTTAAGAGGGGTGGACTTCAATTCCCAATATTTTAAGATGGATGGACTTCTGGAGGATTCCAGAAGATGAACAGTGTTTCTCAACCTTAGCAGCTTTAAGACGTGGGGACTTCAGAGTCTGTTGCAGGATTTGTGGCCTCCATATCCCACCCTAAACATGAAACTTAAAATGCCTGGCTGGGGAATTCTGAGAGTCGAAGCGCACAAGTCTTACAGTTGCCAAGTTTGGGGACTCTGTTCTACATCGTGCAACTTATCCAGGCCCAGGTCAAAAGGAGGCAAGTTTACTACTCATATTTTAAGTGTTGCCACCATCTTGTCCTCTGGTGCCATCTCTCAGTTGTCCCTGGAGCAAAAGCAATCAATTTTGTTGTACAATGACAAAATAATTCCAGGCAGCAAACATATCTAACACACCTTCCTCCTC
This sequence comes from Laticauda colubrina, assembly GCA_015471245.1. Classification (NCBI taxonomy): domain Eukaryota; kingdom Metazoa; phylum Chordata; class Lepidosauria; order Squamata; family Elapidae; genus Laticauda; species Laticauda colubrina. The sequence goes on along the minus strand of BLBF01000076.1, from coordinate 428,784 downwards.
CTATTTTCCCCACAACAACAACCCTGAGAGGTGGATTGGGCCCAAATATTTCATGCCTAAAGCGGGACGAGAATTCCCAGCCTCCTGGTGATTGGCCTAAAGTCACCCAGCCAGCTTTCCATGGCTGAGGCAGGACTCGAACTCGTGGTCTCCTGTTTTGTAGCCTGGAGTTGTAACCACTGGACTGAACTGGGTTGCGAATGACAATTTGGAGTCACAGTTATAACTCAAATTAAAAAGGAAAAAAAACAGTATATAAAAGATGTGAATTGCAACCCAGGAGCTATTATGAACAAAATGGAAGTTAGCCAACAAATCCGAACCAAGTGGAACCTCCAGATTCAAGAGCAACCTACCTTTGAATAACAAAGCAGGAGGATCATGACAGCCTTGGCAATAGATAGGTCATCCTCCAAAAACTAGAAAACTAGACTGGATAACTTTTGGATTGGCCTGATCTGATATGATCTTAACAGAAATTCCCTGAATTCCAAACCTTGATTTTTGGATTTTAATCACTGCTTAATCTGATAAGGAAAAATTTCTCTCCACCAGTTAAATGACAACTGAGGCACATAGGAGCTCCACTGATTGTTAAGTTAGTCCTTAACTTACAATCATTCATTTAGTGACCGATCAGAGTTAAAATGGCACTTTAAAAAGGGACATGTGGTTGTTTTTCACACTTAGAACCGTGGCTGCATCCTCAGGGTCACATAATCAAAATTTGGATGCTTGGCAACGGAGATGTTTTTAACAGAATAACAGAGTCAGAAGGGACACTGGAGGTCTTCTAGTCCAACCCACTGCTCAAGCAGGAGATCCTGTATCATTCCAGATGAATGGTAGTCCAATCTCCTCTAAAAAAAACCTCCAGTGATGGAGCATCCACAACTTCTGAAAATAAACTCATCTGATTAATTGTTCTCTTGTTAAAAATCTTCTTTTTTAAAAAGGAAAGAAGGAAGGTGATATGGGAAGGAAAGAAGGGAGGGAGAGAGGATAAGGAGAGGAAGGGAAGAGGGAGAGAAGGATGGAAGGCAGAAAGAATAAGGAGAAGGGAAGAGGAAGGAAGAGAGGCAGGAGTGGAAGGAAGCAGGGAGAGAAGGAAGGAAGATAAAGGAAGGAGGGAGAGAAGAAAAGGAAGGAAAGAAGGAAGGAAAGAAGTATAGAATAACAGAATAACAGAACAGCTCAAGCAGGAGATCCTGTCTCTTTCCAGACAAATGATAGTCCAATCTCCTCTAAAAAAAGACTTCCAGTGATGGAGTATCCACAATTTCTGAAAATGAACTCTGATTAATTGTTCTCTTCTTAAAAACCTTCTTTTAAAAAAAAAAAGGATGGAAGGATAGACTAACAGAATGATAGAATTACAGAATAACGGAAGGGACCTTGGAGGTCTTCTAGTCCAACCCCTGGCTCAAGCAGGAAACCCTATACCATTCCAGACAAATGGCCGTACAATCTCCTCCTGCACATTTTCAGTATTGGAGCACCCACACTTTCTGGAGGGAAGTCAATCCCATTTACAATGGTCACAGTGTCCCAGGGGAGGGAGTGTCATGTGATCCCCTTTTGCAACCTGACGAGCAAAGTCCATGGGGGAAGCCAGATTCATTTAATGACCATGTAAGTCACTTAACAACTCTCTTCATACTCTCCATAAATGACCTCTGTGATCATATCAAGAGCAACTGCGTTCTCTTTGCTGACGATGTAAGACTATTCAAGACCACAGACAATACTGCTACCCTTCAAAAAGACCTCGACTATGTATCAGAACGGTCAAACAAATGGCAACTTCAAATCTCAACAAATAAATGCTCTGTCCTACATATTGGCAAAAAAAATCAGAAAATAAAATTCAAGCTGAATAGTCAAGACCTTGTTGAGGATCCAAACTCTTTGAAGGACCTTGGAGTTCTCATCTCTAATGATCTAAGTGCCAGAGCCCAGTGTAACTACAAAGCCAAAAAGGCATTAAGAGTTGTTAACCTAATCCTAACGTTGCTTTTTCTCTGATAATATCACACTACTAACCAGAGCATACAAAACATTTGCTAGACCAATACTCGAATACAGCTCATCAGTCTAGAACCCACATTACGTATCTGATATTAGCACAGTTGAGAAAGTCCAGAAATATTTCACAAGAAGAGTTCTCCGCTCCTCTCCTCATTGTAGAAGACCTGATGCCACCAGACTCGAAATTCTAGACCTAGAAAACCTTGAATTATGCTATCTTTGGTCCAATCTAGTATGGTATATAAAATCATACATTACAATGTCCTCCCTGTCAATGAATATTTCAGCTTCAACCACAACAACACAAGAGCACACAATAGATACAAACTCAAGGTTAATCACACCAAACTCAATTGCAGGAAATCCGACTTCAGCCACAGAGGGGTCAATGTCTGGAATCCTCTACCTGACTCTGGTTTCTTCCCCAAACCCCAAAAACTTTAACCTCAGACTGTCTACTATGGACCCCTTTCCTAAGAGGTCTGTAGGGGCCGTGCATAAGTGCACCAATGTGCCTACTGTCCCTGTCCTATTGTTTCTTTTATTTTTCTTATATGTATCCATGTATTCATAACTATGTTTTTACTTATACCCATTATCTTGTAAGCAATTGACAAACCAAATAAATAAAAATAAATAAATAAATAAATAAAACTGCTGGGATTCCCTTAACCATGGCGGCAAGGAAAGTCGTAAAATGGGCCAAAACTCACTTAACAACCATCTCACTTAGCAACGGAAAGTTTGGGTTCAACTGTGGTCATAAGCCAAGCACCACCTGTACTTATGGGGTGGGGGGACAGAAATCCATAGCGCCAAACCTGCCCCCAACCAGTAAAGTAAAATAGAGAAAAGTAAAGTACAGTATGGCAGAGTAGAGTAGAGTAAAATAAAGTAAAGTAAAGTAGAGAAAAGTAAAGTCCTACACTTAGGTAAGGAAAACCCAAAAGGACCCATATAGACTGGATGAAACCAGGCTCAATAGCAGGAACTGTCATAAGGGATCTTGGAGTCTTAATGGACAACCAGCTAAACAGGAGCCAGCCGTGTGAAGCAGCAGCCCAAAAAGCCAAGGCAATCCTAAATTGCATGAGCAGAGGGATTCAATCAAGATCAAGGGAGGTCCTAATACCACTTTGTAAAGCCTTAGTAAGGCCACGCTTAGAGTCCTGCATCCAGTTTTGGTCACCACGCTGTAAGAAAGATATTTGAGACTCTAGAACAGAGGTCTTCAAACTTGACAGCTTTAAGACTTGTGGACTTCTAATTCCCAGAATTCCTCCTCCAGTCATGTTAGCTCAGGAATTCTGGGAGTTGAAGTCCACAAGTCTTAGACTTGCCAACTTTGAAGACCCTTGATCTCGAAAGAGTGCAGAGAAGAGCAACAAGGAGGATGAGGGGAATGGAGGCTCGAACAGACGAAGAACGGTTGCAGGAACTGGGCCTGGCTAGTCTAGGGAAGAGAAGGACCAGGGGAGACAGGAGAGCAGCCTTCCAATATTTGAGGGGCTGCTCCAGAGAGGAAGAGGGGGGGGGGTCAAGCTATTTTCCAAGGTACCCAAAGGCCAGACAAGGAATAATGGATGGAAACTGAACAAGGAGAGAGATTGAACCTGGAAATAAGGAGGAATTTTCTGACTGAGAGCAAATCCACCCATGGAACAGAAATTACCCTCAGAGGTTGTGGGAGCTTCATCACTTGAGACCTTCAAGAAAAGATTGGACTGCCAACTGTCAGAAATGGTGTAGGGTTTTCTGCTTGGGTGGGGGGTTGGACTAAATGACCTACAAGGTCCCTTCCAACTCTGATTATCTGTTGTCTGTTAACCATGGGCTGACAGCCAAGCAAACACAATCCACAAGGATTGTTGTGAGTCTGCAGAAGGGAAACAACACTTCGATCTGAGGCTGTGCAACTGTGTTGAAAGGACCCCTGTGTCCCAACTCCAGCCCTATTTCTGGTTGTTGTCGTTCCAAGTGGATTCTTTTCATACCAATGCTGAATTCACCATCTGGGGCTACCGAATTCTCTGGGGCAGGGTATCTCAATGTTAGCAACTTTAAGACAGGTGGACTTCAACTCCCAGAGTTCCCTAGCCAGTGGAATTTATTTATTTACTTTAATGTATTTATCCATTCAATATCTATACAATTAAAAGCACATAATAAAAACATCCAGGTTTGGTTACTACACTATAAAAAAAAGATGTTGAGCCTCTGGAATGTGTGAAGAGAATAGCAACCAAGAGGATTAGGGGACTGGAGGGTAAAACATATTTTAAAATGGTTCAGGAACTAGGCTTGACTAGTCTACAGAAGAGAAGGACCAGGGGAGACAGGACAGCAGTCTTCCAATATTTGAGGGGCTGCACCAGAGAGAAGGAAGGGGTCCAGCTATTTTTTAAACCACCTGAAGGCCAGACAAGGAATAATGGATGGAAACTGAACAAGGAGAGATTCAACCTGGAAATGAGTTTTTTTTTCTGACAGGGAAAACAATCAACCCACGGGACAGGAGTTGCCTTCAGAAGTTGTGGGAGCTTCATCCCTGGAGGCTTTGAAGAAGAGACTGGACTGCCATCTGTCAGAAATGGTGTGGAGTCTCCTGCTTGGGTGAGAGGTTGGACTAGATGACCTCCAAATCCCTTCCAACTCTGTTAATCTATAATCTGTAAAACCACACAGATTGAGAGTTTTTTTTTAACTATATTTTTATTCCATCTTTATTATTTATACAAATAACTCAAGGCACCAAACATGTCCAGCATACCTTCCTCCTCTGTCCTGGCTGGGGAATTCTGGGAGTTGAAATCCACCAGTCTTAAAAGTTGCCAATATTAAAAAAAAAATACAGCTCTGAATCACTCATGTGAATTTAACGCGCGCTCTTCACACACCCTAACCAACACTCCCCCAGATTCTAACTAAGTTTAATCCTTGACTCCATTCACCAATCCTTATTCCACCTGGCGAAGGATGTTGTCTGAATGTAACAGGTGCCGGCCAGCATCAAAAGGAGCGCAAAGCGGGGAAGTGCGAAAACGCGGCCGTTTCCCAGCCTTGCCAGAAACTTCCGGCTCAAGCAAATTGGCATCCTCTAAAATTGCCCCTTCATCGGCCGAGGCAGAGAGAGAGAGCTTCGTCCAAGACCCCAAAAGTGGGATAAAGCACCCCCTCCCCGAAAATAAAGGTTCGCGTTCCAAGCGACCGATTTTTGGAGACCCCCGCGCGTAATTGCGCAAAGGCGCTGCGAAGTCTTTCGCGCGCCCCGCAGCTGTCAGTACCCGAGAGGGGGGAGGATAGCAGGGAGCCCCTCAAGCAGAAAAGAGGGATTCCTCCTCCCCAGGTCGGGGCCACTCACCTTTGGAAGTAAGCCTCGGGACAGCATGGCAAAGAAGCGAAGCGTCCCGCCTCCAGACTCATTGCCTTCCCGGTCGGGTCTGGAGGTAGCATAGAAAGCCAAGCGGCCGACAGCGGCCGGATCAGGTGGCAAAGAGGGATCAAGTGTGTTGAATGTAAGACGGCGGAGTTCAATTTGCAAGGGGTGAGTGGGGTGGAGCCTCTGGTGGACTTCAATTTGCAAACGGGGGGGGGGGAGTGTTGAGGCTCTCCGGCCAATTAGATCCCAACGGGAACCGCCGCCCCAGCATGGCAAAACGTCCCTCTGGCCGAGCTGAGCATCGCTGGGACGCGTTCCCAGGACGCGCCGCTGCTCTGGAAAGGGACAACATCTAGTGCCGTTAGAAAATAATATTTGCAGCTGAAACATTTATTCTTTTGGAATAAATTGGGGTGTGAGACAGAAAAGCTGGTCTCAGTTTTCTTCTGAATGGTGAGAGATGAAGAAGTTCTCCATCTGGGGGGTCTTTGATGCCCTCTGAGCTGGGTTGTTTCTTTGCAGATGTTTCATGACCCAACTAGGGAACATTTCCAATGCTAGAAGGGAAGGGGGGTTGTGAAGAGGAGGGGGAGGAGGAAGAGGAGGAGTACTATGGAGTCCTCTGAGCTTGGTTGTTTTCTTGCAGGAGTTTCATTACCAAACTAGGGTACATTATCAGTGCTAGAAGGGAGTGAGGAGAATGGGAGGAGGGTGAGGAGAAGGAGAAAAGGAAGAAGGAGGGAGAGGAGGAGGAAGAGAGGAGGAAGACTATGTGGTCCTTGATGCCCTCTGAGCTGGGTTGTTTTCTTGAAGACGTTTTGTGGCCCAACTAGGGAACATTATCAGTGCTAGAAGGGAGGGAGGCTTACAGAGAGGAGGAAGAAGAGGAGAAGGAGGAGAATTGTTGTGGGGTCCTTGGTGCTTTCTGCTTGGAGGTTTTGTTGCAGACATTTCAACATCTGGAGCTGGTGCATCTCTGGATTGCTCAGTTTCTAATATCTCTTCCGTGCTTGATTCCATCTCCCCCTCCCCTCACCCCCACAAAGCCAGACCAGCAGAAGGGCTGTGGGTGGAGAATTCCTCCTGCACCCCTGTGGAAACTCTGAGTGAGGGAGTGAGTCTTGCTTCTATTTTTTTTTTTTCATCAGTCTTCTGCTGCTTTTTGCTGTTGGATTCTGTGGTTTTAAAAACCCACCTTCAGAATTTAGGGGAATCCCTTGGGCAAGATTGGAGGGGGGGGAACCAACCATCCGTTTCTTCCTTTTGGCTAAATTCAGCTCAGCTATTTTATTTGTTTATCACATTGTTGAACCGCCCACTTCCTTCCTAGAGGGAATCTGGGCAGTGTACAAATCAGACATTCATGTATTAAAAGTATATGAAAGCTAATTGTAAAAAGGCAAGGAGGATTAAAATGTCGTTAATGTTAATTGAAAGGTAAAGGGAAGGCTTTTTGTGGCGCTAACCAGCCCCAGGGCTGAATGCTTCCCTGGGCTCCCCCCACAAGGCCACAAACCCACATTTTCACCCTTTTTGGAAGATCAGGGGACGGGGGAGGTCCTTGCCTCACTTTTCTGGGCAGGGGGGAAATGTTCCAAAAAGTGGGAGCAATGGCAGAGGAAGCTCTCTTTTTAATTTTTATTTATTTGATTTGTCAATCTCTTACAAGATAATAGGTATAAGTAAAAACACAGTTGTGAATACATGGTTACATATAAGAAAAATAAAAAGAAACAATAGGACGGGGACGGTAGGCACATTGGTGCGCTTATGCAAGCCCCCTACAGACCTTTTAGGAAAGGGGGGAGGTCAATAGGAGACAGTCCTCTTCCTGGACTCCCCCACTCTCAATTCTTTAAGGAATAAAGTCTGGAACCTATTTTCCCTGCTTAATGGTGTGGAACAAGATGAAGTTGATTCTGTAGGTAACTAAGCCCTGTGTCAGGTAGGGATCTATAGGTCACTTTGAAATGGACCCAGAAGCAAACTGGCATCCAACAAACACGGCCACATTTTCATGGAATAATGGAACAATAGAGCTGAAAGGGACCTTGGAGGTCTTCTAGTCCATCCCCCTGCTCGAGCAAGGGGCCCTAGACTATTTCAGACTGTCCAATCTCTTCTTAAATACCTCCAGTGATGGAACACCTGCAACTTCTGGAGACAACTTCTGTTCCACTAATTAATTGTTCTCACTGTCAGGAAATTTTCTCCTTTGCTCCAGATTGCTTCTCTCCTGGATTAGTTTCCATCCATTGCATCTTGTCCTGCCTTCAGGGGCTTTGGAAAATAGGTTGACTCCCTCTTCTTTGGGGCAGCCCCTCAGATACGGGAAGGCTGCAATTATGTCCCCCGTCTTTTCATTCGATTACACCTACCCAATTCCAGCAACGTTCTTCATATGTTTTAGAGCCCCCATTTCCCTAATCTTCTTTGCTGCTCTTCTCTGCACTCTTTCTAGAGTCTCAACATCTTGTTTTGTCTTGTGGCAACCGGAACTGGACACAGCATTCCAAAGTGTGAAGATGGACCCACCTACCCTTAAAAAAAAATAGAGGGAGAGAGAAAACAGGGCAGCAGCTGAACGACATCAACAAGTTCTCCCATAATAAACCAGGGTTATAAATACATCAGATCAAACCTCCAAGTTTTCAGACGGCTGGCCCCCGTTTTCGCAGTGGGGTCACAGCCTCTTCCGTGCCTTCTGCCTTCGTCTCTCCCTCGAAGCAACAGGGCTGTAAACCTAAACCAGTTTTGCGGTTTTGGAGAATGAGTGAGGAGGGATTCATCAGGAGCTAAATTCAGACAGAGTCCCAGAAGGGGGAGAAGAACAAAACAAAACAAGGAATCTATGTTACATGGATTCATATTCTCCAGGAAAGTGACGCCCGATGCCAAAGCTTGCTCCCAGAGTGACCCCGAATGGAAGCCAAGGATCCAAGGGAGGAATTCCAGGGAATCTTGGCTAATTCTCCTCCTTGGAAATTCAGCATGGCCCTTGAGAATAACAACCATTTGATGCTTAGGCCCAAGAGGCAGGAGAAGATTTAAAACGGGAGGGGGGGGGGAATATCTAATCTTGGCCATTTTAAGATCTCAACTCCCAGAATTCAATTCCCAGGAATTGGGAACCAAGTTCATCCCACTTTACAAGGCCTTGGTAATAAAGCCACACCTGGAATATTTGCATCCAGTTTTGGTCACCACAATGTAAAAAGATGTCGAGACTCTAGAAAGAGTGCAGAGGAGAGCAACAAAGAGGATTACGGGACTGGAGGCTAAATCATATTTAAAAATGGTTGCAAGAACTGGGCTTGGCTAGTCTAGGGAAGAGAAGGACCAGGAGAGACAGGAGAGCATCTTCCAATAGTTGAGGTCAGGGGGTTGGACTAGATGACCTACAAGGCCCCTTCCAACTCTGTTAATCTGACTTTAATCTGATTTTAATGAACAA
>BLBF01000076.1:404497-418118 GCA_015471245.1 Laticauda colubrina | reverse complement strand
GATAGATAGATAGATAGATAGATAGATAGATAGATAGATAGATAGATAGATAGATAGATAGATAGATGGATAGATGGATGGATAGATGATAAATTGAGAGATGGATGGGTGGATAGCGAGGTAAGGAGGTGGCTAGATGGATGGAGAATGGATGGATGACTAGATAGGGGGATGATGGATGGACTGACCTTTGGGACAGCCATGACTTGGATGACTGAGGAAGCTCCACTGAGATTTGCTCCACAGACTCAGGCAGAGACATTCTCCAGCCCTCCAGATCCAGGTGGCCCCAGAAGCAGCCTGGGGAATGTACGTAGGTGGCTCTGAAATGCAGTGAGTCACTCCTTGTGGCCGTTTTTAAGCCGGGATGGGACGCCCAAGAACCTACTGGAAAATTGTGGTTCACCCCCCCCTTCCCACCCTCTGTTGTAGGGAATGGTGGGGGGGGGGGGCGGTGGCGTCCTTTTTTTTTTGGTTGAAGTTGATTACCAGGAGTCGTTTTCAGAATCCGGCTGGACCAGCTGCAGGGGGACCACAATGGAGCCAAAAATTCCCATTGCTAAGCGAGATGGTCGTTAAATGAGCTTTGCCCCATTTCACAACCTTTCTGGCCCCAGTTGTTAAGTGAATCACTGCAGTTGTCATGTGAGTTACACGGTTGTTAAGTGAATCTGATTTTGCTTGTTGGAAGGTCGCAAAAAAATGACCCCTGGGATACTGCGACTGGCGTTAAGTTGTGAGTCACACCCAGAATCTGGCACTTAGCCGGAAAATAAAATTTTATTTTATTTATACATTTTAATGGAAGCCTAATGAGGTTGGCGACCCATTCTGCCTTGTGAAAATCCCTGCAAATGCCCAATGGAGCCCAACATTTCTGTTGCTGAGCGAGACCGTTGTTAAGTAAGTTTTGCCCCCCCTTGTAAACGACCTTTCTTGCCACAGTCGTTAAGTGATTAATTGCCTTTGTTCAGTTAGTCGTTAAGTGAATCTGGCTTCCCCCATTGACTTCACTCAGCATAAGGCCACAAAAGGGGATTGCCTGGTCCTCCCCCCACCCCTGGGATGCTGCGGCTGTTGTAAATACAACTCAGTTGCCAAGCATCTGAATTTGGATCGCTTGATGGCCATGTGATTCACTTAAAGACAGTTAACAGCTTTAGCCACAACAAGGTTGAGAAATTGGACATGATTTGATTAACTGTTGCCTTGCTTTGCGATGGAAATTCCGTTCCCAAATTACGGTCGTAATTCGAGGACCAACACCAGAACAGAAGCTGCCCTCGGAAGTTGGAGAAGCTTCATCCCTGGAGGCTTTCAAGAAAAGACTGGACTGCCATTTGTCAGGAATGGTATCGGGTCTCCTTCTTGGGCAGGGGGTTGGACGAGATGACCTCCAAGGTCCCATCCAACTCTGTTATTCTATATTCAATGGGACAGTTTTTCTTCAGAAGTTGTGGGAGCTTCATCCCTGTAAGTTTTCAAGAAGAGACTGGACTGCCCTCGGTCAGAAATGGTGTAAGGTCTCCTGCCTGGGGGGAGGGTTGGACTAGATGACCTACAAGGTCCCTTCCAACTCTGATTATTTGTTCAATTATACAGTTTGTGCTAAATCTATCTATCCAAACCGATCTGTTTCCAGACAGAACTTTTTACCTTTAGGATCCCCGTGGCCTCCATCCCCACATGGTGGACAGGCCGAAATCCCAGGCTGGAGAGAAGCACTTGGGAACACGGAAGAGAAGTCATGTCCAGTGGGGGGGAAATGACCTCATGTCTGTCTGTTGACTCGAAAGAGCTGGATAAGATCCTGGAGAACCTCAACCCTTCAGTATAAATATGTACTCCTTGCCCGCAACGATACAACGAACATCTTTGGGCAGAGTTTGTGAAGGTTGGTCTTCTTCTTATGCTTCACTAGTTGGAGCACATCTAGAAGATCTAGAACAGGGGTCTCCACATTAGTGACTTTTTAATAGATAATCAGAGTTGGAAGGAACCTTATAGGTCATCGAGTCCAACCCCCCGCCTTTGTAGGAGACCCTACGCCCTTTCTGACAGAGGGCAGTCCAATCTCTTCTTGAAGGCCTCCAGGGATGAAGCTCCCACAAGTCCTGTTCCATGGGTGGATTGTTCTCCCTGTCAGAAAGTTTCTCTTTCGTTCCAGGCTGAATCTCTCCTTGGTCAGTTTCCATCTATGATTCCTTGTCTGGCCTTCAAAGATGCTTTGGAAAACAGCTTGACCCCCTTCCTCCTCCTCTCTGGGGCAGCCCCTCAAAAATTGGAAGATGCTCTCCTGTCTCCCTGGTCCTTTTATTCATTAAAATCAGATTAAAGTCAGATTAACAGAGTTGGAAGGGACCTTGTAGATTATCTAGTCTACCCCATCCCCTCAGATATTGGAAGATGCTATCCTGTCTCCCCTGGTCCTTCTCTTCCCTAGACCAGCCAGGCCCAGTTCCTGCAACCATCCATCGTAGGTTTTAGCCTCCAGTCCCCTCATCATCCTGGTTGCTCTTCTCTGCACTTTTTCTAGAGTCTCAACCTCTTTTTTACAGTGTGGTGACCAAAACTGGATGCAGTACTATAGGTGTGTCTTACTAAGGCTTTACACAGTGGTCTTAATCTGGATTGTATCCCTCTGTCTGTAAATGCAGTTTAGGATTGTATTGCCTTTTTTGGCTGTTGCTGGCTCCTATTTAGCTGGTTGTCCACTAAGACCACTAAGATCCCTCTCCCAGTTCCTGCTATTGAGTCCTGGTTTCACCCCGTCTATTATATGTGTCCTTTGGGTTTTAAGACTTTTAGACTTAAGTGGACTTCAACTCCCAGCATTCTCCAGCCAACACAGCTTACTCTCTTGAAATCCCTTCCTCTGCAATCTCTCCTCTTTGGGGGATAAGAGAAAAAAGAAACAGACACGGCTGGCTGAGGAATTCTGGGAGTTGAAGGCCACAAGCTTCGCTAGCTGAGGGACTCTGGGAGTTGAAGTTCACAAGTCTTAAAATCGCCAAGGTTGGAGACCCCTGATGCCTCTTTCGGTCACCACTTTTCAGGAAGATGCTGGCAATGGGGATCAGGTCCAATGGACCAGCCAATAGGACAATGTTCTTGCTGTTCAGCCATTAAAGGCTAGGTCCCACTAGCCGACGGATGCAAAATGTATGCAAAAAGGACACAGCGGACGAGCAAAATTTCAGGGGTGGCTCCATCCGTTGTCATCCACTCCAAAAAGTGGAGAAAATTTGCATAAACAGAATGGAAAAGCACGGAAAAGAATGGATGGGGGAAGTATCTAGCGGGGATGTTAAACGGATGTTCATAGGAAGCCTAGCGGATAGAAGCGGATGACACATCCGAAGGGCTTCCGGGGGAGAATTGCGAAGCGGACGCATAGTGGAAGGAGCGGATGCGTAGCGGATGACGCGGATGCATCACGGATGCCTATAGGATGCATAGCGGATGCATAGCGGATGCATAGCGGATGCATAGCAGATGCAAAGCATTTACTGCGCATGCGGGGATTATGAATTACGTCAGCTCCGCGGATATAAAAGGATGCAGCTCGCAAGCAGTCAGCATTCAGAGGAAAGACTTGCTGCCAGAGACATCTTGAAAGAACCCCATGGTTCGTCAGTCAGGGAAGAAGAGGAAGCCTGTGCCTACCCCTGCCAGCCCTGGCAAGAAGGACAGAACCAGTATCCCACCCCCTGGAGCTGACTCTGAAGCTGCTGGTGCTTCTGCTGCTGCTGCTGCTGTGGTGGACCAGCCCCAAAGCCCTCAAAGCTCTGCTGCTCAAGGCCCTGCCAGAGGGAGGAAGAGGCAAAGCAAGGAGAAGGAAGAGAGGAAACAGTACACCCCTTCCGAGGACCATGAGGAGGAGGTGCTGGAATGGCTGAGGGAGAACGAGTACCTGTGGAGGAAGGGCCACAGGCTCTATCGCGACACCAAGAGGAAGCAGGCAGCTTGGAGAGACAAGGCAGAGAGCCTGGGCTACACTTCAGAACTACTCCTGGGATGGTGGAAGCACATGCACACCTGGTATGGCAAGCTGCACCTGAAGAAATCCGGCCAGGCCGCTGTCAAGCTCACTGACCAGGAGATGTACGTCATGGCCAAGTGCAGCTTCCTGGAGGGTGAGGTCCACCATGGAGGAGTAGCCCCTCTGACAACCCTCTCCCTCAGACAGCCCACAGACAGCCACTCCTCTTCCAGCCAGGAGACAGCTACCGTGTCCAGGCAGGTGTCTTTGGAGGGGCCCACGACATCGAGCCCCCCGACAGCTGCATTCCCCATGTCAGAGGACGTGGAGGATCCCCTGTCTCAGATGGAGCAAGAAGAGGCAGCCACCAGAGACCAACCCACCCCCACCCCCAGCTCCACCTCCACAGAAAGCGGGCAGAGAGGCAGACCGGAGGGACAGAGCCATACTGTCCTCTTGGAGATCAGGGACACAATCAAAACCAGCACAGATCTCCTCTCCCAGCTGGTCCACTTCGACATACCATCCTCGAACCGAAAGCCCTTCATCACCTACGTGAGCCAGACCCTCATGGACCTGCCCGAGGCCCAGTACCAGGTGATGAAGCAGAAGATCACAGCATTTCTGCACAACCAGGCCCAGCTGAACCTGCTCTGACCCAGTCCAGGTCTGCTCCTCCATTCCAGGCACAGCCCTTCCACAGCTTTCAACAGCCCCTCACCTACCAAGGCTACGAGTACCAGGACTTCCCACAGCAGAGGCAACCCTTCCCAGTCCAGGCCCAGGTACATCGCACGCCACAGACGGCTCAGCTGACCCAGCTGCAGACCAGACAGCCCCACTACACTCCTCCTTCCTCCACCCCACAGCCAAGCCCCTCAACAGAAAATCTGTCATCAGTAATGTGCCTGACATCCCAGGTCCTTGATGAAGGGCCCCTCAACCTCACGGGACTGAGTCAGCTCTCTGAGAGCTTCCTGCATACACAGTCTCCTGTTGTACTCTCGGGGCCAGGCACCCCAATGGGGCCTCAGACCAGCATTCCAGCCACAGCCACCTCCACAGTCCCTGTCCACTTGACAGTTGAGACCATGGGCACGCCTCAGAGTAACTGAGAAGAGTGCCAGAGACTGAGTTGTTACCTGATCACCTTATCTTTGCTTAAAGACACTTTACTTGGTTCATTTTGCTTTTTTAATATAGTCATACAGTTTACTTAAGACAGTTATGAATAAAGGTTATCTTTGCTTCACACACTTGGTTCATTTTATTTACTTAATAAAGTGTTGGTGAAAACTTTGAAAAAAGGGTTAAGCCTTTGCATGCTTGTGGGATAGGTAAGGATAGTTGTGGGATGGGTAAGGATAGTTGTGGGATAGGTAAGGATAGTTGTGGGATAGATAAACCTCCAGTGCAAGCATAGTGGGACTGTATGGTCCACCCTCTCAGCTGCCACACATATGGCCCTTTTTTATCAATGACAATTTATTCATTGATCAACACATTTCAAAATAAACAAAGCTCTTTATTAATGCCCTATTCATTGTAGGGCCACTCAACATACATGGCACAATCTCATCAGTGTGATGAGACAGGCTGAAGGAAGCATCCATTAAGCATCTACCATTCTGTCTTGCCACTCCACTGCTCCAGCTGGGGAGTTGCACCAGTGTTTCAGGAGGTTGCGCTGCTTCTTCGCCTCATGTGAGGCTCTGTTGGGGCCTTGCACATCCTCAGTGTCGATCAGGTTTAGTCCTTGCCTCCATTCACCATTCACCAGGCTCCATGTCCCCATTGCCTTGTTGGAGGTCCACAAGCCTGTTCTGCAAGACTGGGTAGCGGGTGTGCATGTGCAGGATGCAGCAAGCTTCCACGATCCTCCTCACAGTCTCTGGGTGATGCTGCATGGTGGTGAGAAGTACCTGGAACCTGTTGGCCAGGATGCCAAAGGCGTTCTCCACCACCCGCCTTGCCATGGACAGCCTGTAGTTGAAGATCCTCTCTTCACGGGTGAGGCGTCTGGAGGTGTAGGGCTTCATGAGGTAGGTTCTGAGGGAGAAGGCGTCATCCCCCATGATGAAGTAGGGCACATCTTGTGTGTCGTTGGGCAGGGGGGTCTGGATCTGGGAAGCCCATGATGAGGTTGCGTTCCAGCCCCTCCTTGAGGTCACTGGCATTGTATACCTGGGCATCTGAAGATGAGCCGTTGCCTGAAGCATCGATGTACATGAACTTGTAGTCAGCATCGACCATGGCAAAGAGGATGATGCTGAAGAAGCCCTTGTAGTTTGATAAGTGGACCCTGAGTTGGCTGGAGCTTTGCAGGCCACGTGCTTCCCATCTATGGCTCCAACGGTGTGGGGGAAATTCCACCTCTGATACCACTGCTCTGCAACTTTCCTCCAGCCTTCTTCAGTGGTGGGGCATTGGAGGAGCTCCTCCAGGTATTCTTCGATGATGGCCTGCACCACTTCTCTGACCACTTTGCTGATGCTGTTGTGTGGCACCCTCCAGGCATACTGCATGTTTCTGTATGTGGTCCCAGAGGCCAGGTGGCGCAGAGTCAGTGCCACCTTCAGTCCAGGGTCTAGGCTGGGATGGAAGTTGGTGTTTGCCTTGGTCAACCTGGGTCTCAGCCGCTCCACAACTTCATCAAACATGGCTGGTGGCATCCTCATGAGGTTCTGGAATGCACAAGGGTCTTCATTCCTCAGTTCCACCATCAGCTTGTTATACAGTCCAAACTCCACTCTTCTCCCAATCCATCGTCGGACCCACACAGCTCTTGGACGTCTCCTTCTTCTCCTTGCGTAGAAAAGGTGAAACAGTCTGAAGAGGGCTTGGTTCTGGTGTTGAATGATGGCAGCTACGATAAGGACTGTGTGATGATCCATGGTGGAGATGAATGGATGATGTGGAAGAGCAAGTCCAAGGCTGAAGAGGTCTGCACACCACGGCTGCTGGACTGATAGTGAGATCCAGGTGATTTCCTCCCCCTTTTTATAGGAAATGTCAGTTTTCCGCTAGGTGTCCTTCCACATACTCTCAGCATACTCCAGACATCCTAAATATCTGAGATACATCCCATATACAAACGTTTTGTCCGTTTTAATGCTTTATATACGAGATGCATCCGCTTACATCCTTTCTATTTCCGTGCTACTAACGCTGTGTGGACGTTCCGCGTACCTTTCACTTCCTCCCTCTTTCCGTTTTCAGCTGGAGCGGATGTGAGTTGCGAGGATGCCCAGAGGATGCAGAGAGGATACAGCAGACATGTAACGGATGACAACGGACGTAGAACGTTTGTTGCCCATATGTGTCGTGGATGTACATCGTACACGGCGGAAAGTTCATCCGCTCAAAAGGTTTTGTGCAGCTCAAAACTTTTTGAGCGGATGAAATAGCAGAGTAGACGGATGTTTTACGGACAGAGCGTATGAATCACGTACGTAGTGAGTACACAACGGATGCATCGTGTTTTCCAACGGATGGCAAGCTTTTTTGTCTGTTTTACATCCTCTTTGCATCTGTTGGTGCAGTGGGACATGGGCTTAAGTCATGTTCGTCTTCACAACTCCATGGACCATAGCAAGCCAGACATTCATGAACAGTCTAGAATCATCAAGTACAACATTTAATGATAGTTATAGGGTACAATAAGCAATCAAATCATACTAGGAAACAGTCAAATAGGATATTGGAACATAGAATATAATAGAAATAGAAATAGAAATAGAAATAGAAATAGAAATAGAAATAGAAATAGAAATAGAAATAGAAATAGAAATAGAAATAGAAATAGAATAGAATAGAATTAGAATTAGAATTAGAATTAGAATTAGAATTAGAATTAGAATAGAAATAGAATTAAATAGAATAGAATAGAAATAGAATACAATAGAATAGAGAATAGAATAGAATAGAATAGAATAGAATAGAAAATAGATAATAGATAATAGTCTAGAAAATAGGTAATAGACTAGAAAATAGAATTGAATTCTTTTTATTGACCAAGGGTGATTGGACACACAAGGAATTTTTCTTTGGTGCAAATGCTCTCAGTGTCCATAAAAGAAAAGAGACATTCGTCAAGAGTCTAGAATCCTGAGGTCCAACACTTTATGAGAGTCATTGGGTACAATTTGCCCAAATTCCCCTTCATTGCATGGACGGCCCTGTCTAGCCATCCCCTCTTCTGCTGTCCCTTTCTCCTTCAGCCTTCCATCTTCTTCTCCAAGGAGCCCTTTCTTCTCCCTCAGTGGCCAAAGTCTTTGAGCTCCAGCTTCAGGATCCATCCTTCCCAAGGAGGGTCAGCGCTGTTTTCCTTTTCGGATGGAACAACCTCACTTGCTCCAGAGGCATGTCTGGGTTGGAGACCCAGGGAGAGCAACTGTGGCCCAAGAACGGGGCAGCGCTGGAATTTCCCACTGACCAGCTGCTCCGGACTCAAGAGGGGAACTCCAGATCGGCCGGGGCTATTTTTACATGCACTGAGATTGTGCTGGCTGGAGAGAGAAGGAGCAGGAGGAGAGGGTGCCGTTTGTAAGAGTATTTAATTGGGGATGGGGATGACAAAATGACAAAACTATTGCACTCTTTCTTTCTCTCTCTCTCTCTCTTCTTTTTCTCTGCCTCTCTTCTCCCTCCCCCTCTCTGTTTCTCTCTCTCCCTCCTCTATTTCTCCCTCTCCCACTCCTCCCTCTCCATCTCTCTTTCTCTCTCTCTTTCTCTGTCTCCCCCCTCCCCGCTCTTTCTTTCTGTCCCTCTCTCTCTATTTCTCTTTGTCTCTCTCTCCTCCCTCTCTCTCCCCCACATCTCTCTCTTCCTTCCTCTGTCCTATTCTTCTCAAGAAGGAACCCAACATTTCTAGTAGTTGTAGCCATGGCTTTAGAAATTCCTGGTTAGGAGAAAGCTTGGGAAATGAAGGATCTGTCTTTAAAAAAAAAAAAAAGACAAATTTGTATTTGTAATCCACCCAGAATTTATTGGAGTGGGCAGATGTATCTCCTCGTCTAGCTCCCCTTCTCCTTTTTCCTTCTCCTTCTTTCTCTCCTCCTCCTTCTCCTCTCTCTCTCCTCCTACTTCCTTCTCCTCCTTATTTTCTATCTTTCGTTCTCCTCCTTCCTTCTCCTTCTTTCTCCAACTCTCCTTCTCTTTCTTTCTTTCCCTTTCCCCTCCTCCTCCTTTATCTGTCCTTCTTCCCCTCCTTTAGCCGTTCTTTTCCCTTCTCTTTCTCTTTCCCTTCCCCCTCCCCTCCTCTAGCTCTCTCCTTTTTCCTTCTCCTCTTTCTTCCTTCTTTCTCTCCTCCTCTTCTAGCTCCCCTTCTCCTTTTTCCTTCTTCTCTTTCTTCCTTCTCTTTCTCTCCTCCTCTATCTCTCCTCCTCCTTCCTTCTCCTCCTTCTCCTTTTTATCTTTCCTTCTCCTCCTTCCTTCTCTTTCTCCAGCTCTCCTTCTCTTTCTTTCTTTCCCTTTCTCCTCCTCTTTTATCTCTCCTTCTCCTTCTTTAGCTGTTCTTCTCCCTTCTCTTTCCCTTCCCCCTCCCCTTCCCCCTCCTCCTCCTCTAGCTCTCCTCCTTTTTCTTCTCCTTCTCTTTCTTCCTTCTCTTTCTCTCCTCCTCTTCTATCTCTCCTCCTCCTTTATCTGTCTTCCTTCTTCTTGTCTATCTTTCCTTCTCCTCCTTCCTTTTCCTTCTCTTTCTTTCTTTCTTTCCTTTTCCCCTCCTCCTCCTTTATCTCTCCTTCTCCTCCTTCTTTAGCCATTCTTCTCTCTTCTCCCTTCTCTTTCCCTTCCTCCTCCCCTCCCCCCTTCCTCCTCCTGCTCTCCTTCATATGTAGATATAAGGCCTGCTAGCATCTTCAGACTAGTCAACCTTATTAGAGCACCTGCTTCTGGCAGTGTTGCTTTAGTTGGGTTAATTAATGAGGGATTAAGTGCCATCAAGTCAGTGTGTCAACTCCCAATGACCACATCAATGGGTTTTTCTCCATGACGAAAGTCTAAAAGGAAAGAGGCACTGCCAGACTCCGGAGCCACTTCAAAGGCTAAACTTGGTTGCACAGACAGTTCAGTTGATTTCTTAACTCCATCTCTTCTTCCTGCCCCCATAAACCTGAATTTGGCCTGATAGCACGCCCTTCTGGAGGGAAGGGTTGAGTCCAGAGAGGGAAATCAAGAACTTTTCAGAAGAAGGAGGTCTTCTCCTGAAAAGAGAAATTAAATCTCTGGGCAAACACCAAGAGCCCATCAAGTTCAGGAGATGCCACCTAGAGTTGCCTTCTGAATTCCCACAGATGTAGGTCCTTTGTCTTCCTTCTTTTCCAGCCTGCATATCTACCATGCTTCAGACTGAAAACACAGCCTTGTCTGGCCCATCCTTCTTTTCTAAGCTGACAGAAATTCTTGTAGAAAACTTTTAAGGGTTGAGGGACACTCCTAGGTTTGTGCGTGTCTCCCCCTTCTCCAGTTCTTCATCAAAACTGCTGATTTACAATTCTGTCTCTTTCTCCACTCCAGTTGTGTCTGGTGTGTTGCAACCCTCCTTACCTGTTCAGACAGGTTTTACCAAGGTGGATTATCTGCTCAAAAACCGGGTCAGGATTTGGGAGAAAGCATCACCTCCGATGGAAGAGGGGACGGTGCTACATAGACAGTGGGCTATAAATCAAGGTTGGATCGGCTGAGTTTCAAAACTCCAGGTAGTCTTCACCTTACAACTCTTTGTTTAGTGATCATTCAGAGTTAAAACAGTGACTTAGCACTGGGTCCTCTCACTTATGACTCTCTTGGCATTCCCAAAGCTATGCAATTGACATTTGGGTGCTTGGCAACCAACATTCATGATGGTTTGCTGCATCTCAGGGTCATTTGATCACCATTTGAAACTTTCTCAGGAGGCCTGCAACAAGCAAAGGTGGTAGCAAGATTCACTTAATGGCCATGTGATTCACTTAACAACCAGGATGATGGATGAATAATAGATAGATGATAGATAGATAGATCGATAGATAGATAGGGAGATAGAAGATACATACTGTAGTTCAGGGGTCTTCAAACTTGACAGCTTTAAGACTTGTGGACTTCAACTCCCAGAATTCCTCCTCCAGTCATATTAGCTCAGGAATTCTGGGAGTTGAAGTTCACAAGTCTTAAAGTTGCCAAGTTTGAAGATCCTTGGGTTAGATATATAGATAGACAGATACAGACTAGATAGATAGATAGATAGATAGATAGATAGATAGATAGATAGATTGATTGATAGATAGATAGATAGTGGTAGGTAGGTAGGTAGATAGATGGGTAATGGATAGGTGGATGGATGGATGGATAGAAGATAGACAGATGGATAGATAGGGAGGGAGGGAGGAGGAGGATGGATGGATAGTTGGATGGATGGATAGATAGGTGATGGATGGATAGATATAGATAAATAGAGCTAGGTAGGTGAATGGACGGGTAATGAATGGGTGGGTGGATGGATGGATAGATAGATGATAGATGGATGGACAGATAGGGAGGGAGGAGGGTGGATGGATGGATAGTTGGATGGGTGGATTGATAGGTAGGTAGATGGATGGATAGATGGATGGATAGACAGAGTGATAGGTTGGTAGGTAGGTGAATGGGTGGGTGGATGGATGGATGGATCAATAGATATATGGACATAGGGAGGGAGGGAGGATGGATGGATAATGGATAGATGGATAGATAGATGATAGATGGATGAATAGATTGATAGATATAGATAGATAATGGATGGTTAGATGAAGGATGGATGGATAGATAGATAGACAGATAGATAGATATAGATGGATGGATAGATAGATAAATAGAAAAGGAGGAGGCTCCCCTTCTCCCTTCTTCACCTTCTGAGGAGACCTCCACAGGCTCTTCTTCCCTAACCAGGAGGCCTTTTCCAGACGCTTCTGGCTCCCATTCTGGCTTCCTTCTTCTAACCCAGAAGAGCCTGGAATTCCCTGATTTCTCTGGAAGAGGCTGAGCCCGTCACCCAGCAATCAAGGCTGGGAAAGAGTCCCAAGGCAATTCCTGCAAGGAAGGCAGAAGAAGCCTTGCGCTCAGACAGAGAACAGCTTTTTTCCAGCCCTGGAAGAAGCTGGGAATCTGATTTTTGTTTTCCTCCTTTTCTCTTCCCACTCTCTCTCCCTCCGAAAATCCTCAGGCACAGGCCTGCATCTGAAAATCTGGGAGAGCTGAAAAGGGAGCTCTTATGTGTGACGTGAAGCACGCCTTTACCTTTTATCCGAGGAAAACTAAAATAATTGGTTTTTTATTAAAGAGATGTGCCATACTCCCATTTGGGAGGATGATCCAGAAGAGCCTTTGGAAAGCTTCCCAGGGGTTGAAGAAGGGAGAAGGGGAGCCTAATCTTTTTCTAACATCCATCCATCCATCCAACCATCCATCCATCCATCCACCTACCTATTCATCCATCCCTCCATTCATCCATCGTCCATCCATCTATCTACCTCCTTGCTCCCTCCCTCCCCCCTCTCTCTCCACATCCATTATCCATCCATCTACCTACCTATTGATCCATCCATCCATTATCCAGCCATCTATCTCCTTGCTCCCTCCCCCATTTCTCCATCCATTATCCACCCATCTACCTACCTACCCATTGATCCATCCATTCATCAACAATCTATCCATCCATCCATCTACCCACCTCCCTCCCTTCCTCCCTATCTATTCATTCATCCAATCATTTATCATCTACCCATTCACCCACTCACCCATCCAACTACCTAATTACTATCAATCTATCCATCCAACATTATCTCTCTCTCTCTCTCTCTCTCTTTCTCTCTCTCTCTCTCTCTATCTATCTATCTATCAGTCAAGCTATCTATCAAGCTATCTATCCATCCATCTATTATGATAAGGTAATAAAATGAAATTATAAAATAAAATAATTCGATAAAATAATATATATACATAAAAGCGAAAGACCCCTCATGCATCATCACAAAATCTCCAGAACCGTAAAGCCTACAAACTTGAAATTGAGCCCATAGGTCCCTCTTGGCTTCTAGGGGCTCACTAAGAAAGGATTTTTCAAAATGACCATCAGAGCATTTAGTATTTCCTGTATTATTATTATTATTATTATTATTATTATTATTATTATTATTATTATTATTATTAATATCATCACCATTATTTTTTAGTGTTTTTCATACAAGTTCTAAAATAGCTTTAGTAGAATATTAATGTTATAGCAGGGATGTCAAACTGGATTTTTTTTGGAAGGTTGGACCAGCATTGTAGTTGTCCTCCATGGGCTGGCCAGGTGGGGAAGGAGATGAGATAGATGGCCCCCTGCAGCACCCTGCTGGCCAAAACAGGGCATTAAGGGGCCCCTGCGCACCCTATTTTTGGCCTGAATGGTCTCCTGCAGGGTGTTTTGGCTGGCAGGTAGTGCTGCAGGAGGCCACCCAGGCCAAAAACGGGGCGAGTCCCGCCCACACCCCATTTTCGCTAGTAGAGGCACTGCAGGCAGGTTCTTTGCTATTTCTGGGCCAGCACTGCGGGCCCACAGGCGGCCCCCCATTTTCAGTCTGGACATCCTCCTGCCAGCCAAAACGGGGCACTGGGGGACTCCTGTGCATCCCATTTTTG
>BLBF01000076.1:336122-352980 GCA_015471245.1 Laticauda colubrina | reverse complement strand
GAAGGAAGGAAGGAAGGAAGGAAGGAAGGAAGGAAGGAAGGAAGGAAGGAAGGAAGGAAGGAAGGAAGGAAAGAAAGAAAGAAAGAAAGAAAGAAGTAATGAAAAGAAACATTAAGGAAGAAAGAAAGAAGATGGAAGAAGGAAGGAAGGAGACTGAATGAAAAGAAAGGGAAAGGAAAAAGAAAGATGCAAGAAGGAAGAGTAAAGGAAGGAAGGGAGAGAGAGAGGGAAGAAGAGGGAGAAAGAGAGAGAGAGAAAAAGAAGAAAAAAGAGGGAGGGAGATGGAATGAAAAGGAAGGGAAAGGAAGAATGAAGATGCAAGAAAGAAGAAAAAAAGAAGGAAGGAAGGTGGGAAGAAGGGGGAGAAAGAGAGAAAAAAGAAGAGAAATGAAAGAAGGAGGGAGGGAGATGGAATGAAAAGGAAAGGAAGAATGAAGATTAAAAAAGGAAGAAGGAAAGGGAGAGGTGGAAGGAAAGGGAGAGAGAAAGAGAGAGAGGAAAGAAAGAAAGAAAGAAAGAAAAAAGAAAGAAATGGAGGGAAATGTCCAGATCAGAAGCCGATGCTGCCTCGAGCGAGACAATATCCCAGTTTATTCTGGTTTCCAAAAAAGGCCACCATCCCGGTGTAGGTCTGAATGCGGATGGGCTCGCTCACCAAAGCCAAACCGGGAATCCGGCCTGGTGCAGGGGCTGTTTCTTGGGCATTTTGCACGGCATGAACCAGCTGAGCCTTGAAGGCAGAAACCTGCAAATAATCAAAAGAAGCCATCAAAAACCAAGCTAAAATTCACCCCCCTGCGAATATTTCCCAGGCAGGATTAATTAACCTTTTTTTAAAATTGTATTTTTATTGGAATGCAAAATGCAAAAATAAAAACTTATGCCAACTAAAAAAAATATATCAAAAAGAAGCAAGGCAGAAAGGAAGAAAAAAAAAGAAAAAATATGAAGGAAATAATTAGTGGTTATTTTAAATAATTGGATAAGGTTAACAAGCATTTTTTTAAAAAAAAATGTGGCTTTTTTGGAGTTTAAAAATGGAAAGATAAAGTACAAACTACAAAAATTGTGAGACCAAAAATTGGAGAACAGAAACAAAGAAGGTCATTATCATTTTAGGTAATTAAGATTAATTATCATTTTTTCATCGTGATTTCTATTGGATTTTTAAAATGAAAGATATATCAGAAAGAAAAAAAAATGCGGAACGAAAAGGCAGAGGGGAAAAAATGAAAAGAAAGGTCATGATCATTTTTGATCAATGGTTAAGATGAACTGTCATTGTTTGAATCCTTGTTATGGAAGTTTGAAAACTGCAAACATGAAAATAATACAATCTAAAAAAAGGCACTGTACATAGAGAGGAAAAAAAGGGGGAAGGGAAACATATAAAGAAATTGGATGATTATCATTTTAGACAATTAGGTAAGGCTTATTTTTTTAAAAAAAGTCTTATTGTAGTACACAGTACAGAATAACAGAGTTGGAAGCTTTGAGGTCTTCTAGTCTAACCCCTGCTTGGGTAGTCCTCGACTTACAACTACTTGTTCCAAGTTACAACAGCAATGGAAAATGGGACTTATAACCAGCCTTCACACTTATGACCATCACAGTGTCCGTGTGGTTCACATGATCCAAACAGAGACGCTTAGCAACGGATTCATATTTACGATGGTTGCCGTGTCTCAGGGTCATTTGATTGATCCCATTTTGCGACCTTCTGACAAGCAAAGTCCCTGGGAAAGTGAAGCTCAATTGATTCAGGATTCAGGAGTGGTGAACTGGGAACCGGATGACTTTCTGTGATGGATGGTTTAATTCCAGTCCTGCCTGGAGCAGGAGGTTGAGCTAGATGACTTCTGGAAGGTCCCTTCCGGTTTACACATTATATGATTCTGGAAGGCACCTGCTTGGGAAACAGCTGTGTGGAGAACTACGGATGCTCTTTGACTCATGACCACCATTCGGTCCAAAACTTCTGTTGCTAAATGAGACAGTTGTTAAGTGAGTTTTACCCCGTTTTATTACCTTTCAGGCCACGCTTGTTGAGTGAAACGCCACAGTTGTTCTGTTAGTAACACAGTTGTGAAGTGAAATTTGACTTCCCAAACTGATCTTGGCTGATCAGAAGGTCGCAAAAAGGGGATCATGTGGCCCCAGAACACTGCAACTGTCATAAATACGAGTTGCTTGACAGTGAGAACAATTACCAGCTTGCCTCCAGGGAGTTGTGGGTGCTCCATCACTTGAGGGTGTTTTAAGAAGAGACTGGACAACCATTTTGTCTGAAATGGCGTAGGGTCTCCTTCTTGAGCAGGGGGTTGGATTAGAAGACCTCCGAGGTCTCTTCCAACTCTGATATTCTTTCTTTCTGTCTTTCCTTCCTTCCTTCCTTTTTTAAAAAAGGTTTTAAGAAGACACAGCCAATTGTCTGAAATGATGTACAGTCTCCTTCTCGAGCAGGGGGTTGGACTGGAAGACCTCTAAGGTCCCTTCCAACTCTGATATTCTGTCTTTCTATCTTTCTTTCCTTCCTTCCTTCCTTCCACTCTCTCACTCTTTCTTTCCCTTTCCCTCAATTCCCTCCTCCCTTCCTTCCCTTTTTTAAAAAAAAGGTTTTAAGAAGACACAGCCAACTGTCTGAAATGATATATAGAGTCCCCTTCTCTAGCAGGGGGTTGGACTAGAAGATCTTTATGGTCCCTTCCAACTCTTGTTATTCCATCATTAGTTGCCAAGTGTCTGACTTTTGATCATAGACAGGACCACAGGGATGCCACCGTGGCTGTAAGTGTGGAAAAAAAGTCCCCTCTTTTTTTTTTTTAGTGCCGTTGCAAACTTGGAACAGTCCCTAAATGAACGGTTGTAACTTGAGGACCTCCTCTGGAGGGGGAAGGAAGAGAGCAGGAGATCTTACGGCTTACAAGAACATCTCCAACAAACAACCCTGGAAACCAGATCCCTTCAAAGGAGAGGAATCTAGTGGTGTCCTGCAGCCACCTCTCCATTATAACGCAGCTGGGACCCTCCCAGATTTGCAGGTGGGGGTGGGGGGATTAGGGGGCAGAAGGGTGTTGATGCCAAACACTTGCGAACGCGTCTCTTGCATGCAAAGGATAGTTTTCATGCCCGGGAGAGAGAAAAAGAGAGATCGAATGCACTAAAACATCCTCTCCACGCCAGGAACACAAAGGGATTATGTTACACCCCCCAACGACGGATGGAGATCTGGAAAGCAGCCCAGATCTTGAGGATAAACCGAGACAGACGCAGATGGGGAGGGAGGGAGGGGAAGGAAGGGGCTGCGGTCTCTCTGGATGGAAACAGAGCAAAGCCCTTAACAGCTGACCTATGCTGACCATCCCCCTGTCTTGCTCGCTCCGACACACTCATGCACAAGCGTTTTTCGTTTGAACAGGATTTAAAAATTTAAGACCTCTATTCTAACTAACCCCAACCCTAACCCACCTTTGGGGCTGTTTGGTAGCTCAACAGCTCAAGTCCTAACCAAGGACCTAGGAACTGTTCAGGTTACTACTACTACTACTACTACTACTACTACTACTACTACTATTATTATTATTATACACAAAAACAACAGTGTACACAGCAAACAAGATAACAATGCTGGTTTGTTTATTATTATTATTATTATTATTATTATTATTATTATTATTTAATTTTAAAAATAAACTTTATTAAATGTTAAAAAGATATATACAAAATACAAAATATTTCATTAAAAACAAAAACAAAAACATAGAACATATACATTACAAATTACTTAGATGGTGCTTTCTTATCAAACAATAGTTCTAATACTTATTCGTTATATCTGGTTAATACTCCTATTATAACCTCTTTACATTTTTCTTTCCTGATCTATGTACTCGCTGATTTCTATTATTCATCTAATTACACCAGTTTTCCCAGGCTGTATAATATTTTGAGTCTTCCTTTTCTTTTAATTTTAGAGGAAGTTTGTCCATTTCAGCGCAATCGTAGTTTTTTTGGATTATTAAGTTTTCTACTGGCATCTGATCATCCTTCTAGCACTGTGCAAGCGCTATCCTTGCCACGGTGATTATATGTAAAATTGAATATTTTATTTCTTTTGTGTACTCACCTTTTATTATTCCCAATAAAAAAATGACTGCCTTAAATTCTAATTGAATGTTCATAATTTATCTTATCCATATTCGTATTTTTGTCCAATATTTCTTACTCTAAAGCCACCAAACAAGGAAGAAGGTATCCCTCATTCTAACTTTTTACGGGGCACTTTTACAGAAGGATTCTCAGCGATATAAGCAACATATAAGTGTTCTGACCTAAAGCCCATGTCACACTGCACCAACGGATGCAAAGAGGATGTAAAACGGACAAAAAAGCTTGCCATCCATTGGTTAACGCGATGTACTCACTGCCTCCGTTTTGCTTCCTCTCTATCCATCCAGCATCCGTTTATGGACGTTTCATCCGCTCAGAGAGTTTTGAGCTGCTCAAAACTTTTGCCTGGAAAATGTATCCAATTCGTCCGTTCTGCATCCGCTACGCATCCGTTCTGCATCCGTTCTGCATCCGTTACGCATCCGCTATATCCGCTAGGCATCCGCTGCGCATCCGTGCAACTCGCATCCGCTCGGACGCAGGGAGGAAGCGGAACGGCCGCGGAACGGATGCAGAACGGATGCCTAGCGGATGCAGCACGGAAACAAAGCATGTAAAACGAAAAAAATGTTTGCAGAGGGGACCTATCTCGGATATTAAGGATGTCTAGAGGATGCCTAGAGGATGCAAAGGGACACCTATACTGCCTATAAAAAGGGGGAGCAACTCATCTGGATCTCACTTTCAGACCAGCAGCCTAGCTGTGCAGACCTCTGCAGCCTTCATCTGACTCTTCCTCTTCCACAGCATCCAGTCATGTCCACCATGGATTGTAACAAACTCCTTTCGGCAGCCCCCATCCTTCTACAACAGTGCGAAGCCATCTACAGGTTCTGTGAACTCTACTATGGGAAGAAAAGGAGGCGGCCAAGAAGTGTCTGGGTCCGAAGATGGATCGGGAGAAGAGCAGAGTACGGACTGTACAACAAGCTGATGGTGGAGCTCAGGAGCAAAGACACTCGGGCGTTCCAGAACTTCATGAGGATGCCTCCAGCCATGTTTGACAAAGTTGTGCAGCGGCTGACACCCAGGTTGACCAAGGCAAACACCAACTTACGGCCCAGCCTGGAACCTGGGCTCAAGGTGGCACTGACTCTGCGCCACCTGGCCTCAGGGACCACCTACAGGAGCATGCAGTACGGCTGGAGGGTGCCACCCAACACCATCAGCATTGTGGTCAGAGAAGTGGTGCAGGCCATCATCGAAGAATACAAGGAGGAGCTCCTACAGTGCCCCTCCACTGAAGAAGGATGGAAGAAAGTTGCAGAGCAGTGGTATCAGAAGTAGAACTTCCCCCACACCGTTGGAGCCATAGATGGCAAGCACGTGGCCTGCAAAGCGCCAGCCAAGTCGGGGTCCACTTATTTCAACTCCAAGGGCTTCTTCAGCATCATCCTCTTCGCCATGGTCGATGCTGACTACAAGTTCATGTACATCGATGCTTCAGGCAACGGCTCATCTTCAGATGCCCAGGTATACAACGCAAGTGACCTCAATGGTAGGCTGGAATGCAACCTCATCGTGGGCTTCCCAGATCCGGAACCCCTGCCCAACGACACGCAAGATGTGCCCTACTTCATCGTGGGGGATGACGCCTTCTCCCTCACAACCTACCTCATGAAGCCCTACACCTCCAGACGCCTCACCCGTGAAGAGAGGATCTTCAACTACAGGCTGTCCAGGGCAAGGCGGGTGGTGGAGAACGCCTTTGGCATCCTGGCCAACAGGTTCCAGGTACTTCTCACCACCATGCAGCATTGGCCAGAGACCATGAGGAGGATCGTGGAAGCTTGCTGCATCCTGCACAATCTCATACGCACCTGCTACCCAGTGTTGCAGAACAAGCTCGTGGACCTCCAACAAGCCAATGGGGACATGGAGCCTGGTGAATGGTGAATGGAGGCAAGGAGTAAACCTGATAGACACTGTGGATGTGCAAGGCCCCAACAGAGCTTCACGTGAAGGGAAGAAACAGCGCAACCTCCTGAGACAATGGTGCAACTCCCCAGCTGGAGCAGTGGAGTGGCAAGACAGGATGGTAGATGCTTAATGGATGCTTCCTTCAGCCTGTCTCATCACACGGATGAGATTGTGCCATGTATGTTTGAGTGGCCCTACAATGAACAGGGCATTTAATAAAGAGTTGTGTTTATGTTGAAATGTGTGGATCAATGATTACATTGTTATTGGTAATAAAGGGCATAGGTGTGGCACCTGGGAGGGTGGACCATACAGTCCCACTATGCTTGCACTGGAGGTTTATCTATCCCACAGCTATTACCCATCCCAAAGGTATCCCTGCCCATCCCACAGCTATCTCAACCCATCCCACAAGCATGCAAAGGCTTAAACCATTTCTAAAAGTTTCCACCAAGACTTTAAATGAAGCAAGTGTGTGAATCATAAATAGACTTTATTAACAACAAGATATAAGACAAAAATGAGTCTCTGGCACTCCTCTTGGTCGCTCAGTCCCAGGGGTGAAGGGTGCAGGTGCTGTGGAGGTGGCTGGTGCTGGAGTGCTTGTCATCAGCTCCTCCAAGAGCAGAAGCAGAAGCAGAAGCCCCAGCCCCAGAAGAGCGAGCCCGTGCTGCAGAAGCCCCAGCAGAACCAGAGTGAGGGCCAGGGGGTGGGATGGTAGCCCTGTCCCTCTTGCCAGGGCTGGCAGCAGATGGCTGAGACTTGCTGTGCTTCCGCATGGTTGTGGGGTTGCTGGCTGGCAGGGAGGCTGGCAGGAACCAAGGCTGGCAGGAAGGCTGGCAGGGAGGCAGGCATCAAGGCTGGCAGGAAGGCTGGCAGGGAGGCAGACACCAAGGCTGGCAGAAAGGCTGGCAGGCAGGCAGGCACCAAGGCTGGCAGGCAGGCAGGAACCAAGGCTGGCAGGAAGGCTGGCAGGCACCAAGGCTTGCAGGAAGGCTGGCACCAAGGCTGGCAGGAAGGCTGGCAAGGAGGCTGGCAGGAAGGCTGGCAGGAAGGCTGGCAGGCAGGCATGCACCAAGGCTGGCAGGCAGGTATGAACCAAGGCTGGCAGGCAGACTGGCTGGCAGCAAGGCTGGCAGGCAGGCAGACAGCAAGGCTTGCAGGGAGGCTGGCAGCAAGCCTGGCAGGCAGGCAGACATGCAGGCAGGGCAGGCAAGGCAGTCAATCCGTCTGGCAGCAGGTCTTTCCTCTGAATGGCGACCTGCTTCTGAGCTGCTTCCGTTATATCCACGGGGCTGACGCAATGTATCCTCCCCACATGCGCAATTAACGCTCGGCATCCGCTAGGCTTCCGCTGTGCATCCGCTTCATCCGTTCGGTGTCCGCTTTGCTGCGGCCCCCCGGAAGCCTTGCGGATGTGCCATCCGCTCCCATCCGCTTCCATCCGCTGGGCTTCCGTTCCACATCCGTTTTGCATCTGCCCTGCGTCCTCCCTGCATCCATGTTATCCGCTCCAGTTATGCAAATTTTTGCCCCTTCTGAGAGCGGATAACAACGGATGGAACATTTTTCTCGTCCGTTGTTAATGTTTTGCATCCGTTGGGCAGTGTGACAGGGCCTTAAGGCTTCTCAAGATCACGAAGCCAACTCCTCATCCCAATAAAACCCCTTTTATTTAGGTTAAAGTGAATTCCTCTCCAGCAAAGTCCTGGCCAACAGTCTGTCAAGAGAATTCATAACTACAGACTTTTATCAGGCTGGGAGAGTTGTCAGGCCGGTATCTTCCAAACACCATGCTGTAGCAGCAATTACTTAACAAGAAGTCAGGAACAGATCTTCACCCTAATGAATTGAACTAATTGTCTCCTGCAAATCCCACTCCCCTTTTGATCCTCTTTTATTCCCTAAGGGAGGGGCCATTCACCATCCACTTGTAGCTTTACTCCCAAGTCGGCCCTTGTTCCTCAGCTGTTCCCTTCTCCTAGCAGCTCTGCGCATGCACACACTGGGAACAGGCTCCAGCTGCTCTTCTTCCCCACTGATCTCCGGCTCCGAAGGCAGCTGATAACTGTTGGACGGTCCTGGCCCCATCTCTGCCTCCAACGTAGAGCCCTCGTCCGGGCCTTCCTCAGACTCAGGACCGGCCCAGGTTCCTCCTCACTGTCCGAGTCTGCTGCCAGCTTGACTGGCCACTGGTGGGCCACAACAATAAATTTGTTTGTTTATTACACTTGTATGCTGTTTATCTCGCCGAGTATCCTTCCAAAAAAGTGCCAGGTAAAATGTTAGAACGGAGGTCTTCAATTTTAAAATCCAGTTAATATGAAAATGGCTGCACACTTGTGCAGCTTTTCACAGAACATGCTAATTGTACTTAGCATTGCAGTTAGTCCTCAACTTACAACCATCATTTGAAGTTACAAAGGCAGGGTATGACCATTTTTGCACACTTACGACCATCGCGGCTTCCCCAAGATCAAAATTTGGATGCTTGACAACAGACTCATATTTACAACAGTTGCGGTGCATTGAGGTCATATGATCCCCCTTTTGTGACCTTCTGATGAGCAAAGTCAATCGGGGAGCCAGATTTGCTAAACAACCATGTCACCCGCTGAACAACTGCAGGGATTTGCTTAACAGCCGTGGCAAGGAAGGTCGTAAAATGGGGACAAAGCTTGCTTCATAACTGTCTTACTTAGCAGTGGAAATTTAAGGGCTGAGTTGCAGTCATAAGTCAAGAAGCGCCTGTACAGCTGGTCATTCTGGGAGCTTCATCCCTGGAAGTTTTCAAGAAGAGACTGGACTGCCATTTGTCAGAAACAGCGTAGGATCTCTTGCATGGGTGCTGGGTTGGACTAGATGACCTATAAGGTCCCTTCCAATTCTGTTGTTCTATATTCAATAGACCAGAAATTGCCCTCGGAAGTTGTGGGAGCTTCATCCCTGGAGGCTTTCAAGAAGAGACTGGACTCCCATCTGTCAGAAATGGTGTAGAGTCCCCTGCTTGGGCAGGGGGGTTGGACTAGATGACCTCCAAGGTGCCTTCCAATTCTGTTATTCCATATTCAATAGAACAGAAGTTGCCTTCAGAAGTTGTGGGAGTTTCATCCCTGGAAGTTTTCAAGAAGAGACCAGACTGCCATCTGTCAGAAATGGTGTAGGGTCTCTTGCTTGGGTGGGTGGGGGGTTGGACTAGATGACCTCCAAGGTCCCTTCTGATTCTGTTATTCTATTCCATTCTATTCTGTGAAAGCTTTTGGCTGCTACTTTCTATGTTTTTTGTTTGTTTTGGGCTGATTCTCTCCAGCTCTTTTCTTTCTTTCTTTTTCTGCTCAGCTCAGCTTTCTCTTTTATTTATTGACTCATTTATTTATTTATTCGGCTTCTAAACCATCGAGATCCCATTTATTCTCTGCGGTTTCCTGAAATAAAACAACACTACGGCTCAGATGACAAAACCATTAAAAAGCAAACCAACCCAGGATCATTAAGTGAAAATTAAAACGCTCAGACCATAACAATCGGAGGCGTTTTTCTTTTAATGAAGTTTTTCTTTCTTCCTTGGGCAGCTTTGAGTTGGAAGAATAAATGGGTAAAATTGCTGCTTTTTCCAAAGGCCTTCAAGCTTCAAAGAATATAACATCCTAAGTCTAGAAGGGACCTCAGAGATCCTCTAGTCCAGCCCCTTGCAGGAGACACCCACCCCCCACAAGCAACTGCCATGATCCACTTAACAACTGTGGCAAGGTCGTAAAAATGGTCAAACACCCACTTAACAACCATCTTGCTTAGCGACAGACATTTTGGGCTCCATTCCAGTCAGAAGTCAAGGACTGCCTGTACTTCACTGAATTGAATTCTTTATTGTCATTGTACATATGTACACAGGACACATACAACCAAATTCACAATTGTAGACATAGGCAGTGTGGCACTGATCGGATTAAGTGAGTTTAACTTTGAAAGAATTTCATATCGAAAGGAAAATTGAAAATGGGGAGCTGCATCATCGGACATCATTCAGAAAATATTATCAGACGGTGCAAAGATGGATGGATTGACATTAAAAAAATAAAGGACAAAGGAGATGCAGAATATCACTTAACGTGGAATAGATTTTACGAGCGGTTGGAGATAAGAGGTGGAAATTAGGTGAAGAAAGATTACCGCTATGTATGACTTCAAAAATTTCAGCAACTGGTTCTCTGCCTAGTTGTGGGTGGGCGTGGCCATGGTGGGCGTGGCCATGGTGGGCGTGGCCTAGCCAGCCTCCTGCGCCATGGCGGGGTGGTGGCAATTTTCACCCTTGCCGGGCTGGCTCCGGAAGCTGTCTTTGAGCCTCCGGGAGGGCATCTTTTGCTCTCCCAAAGCCTCCACGCATTTACCTGGCATCCAAAACAGGCCAGGTGGGGACTCCTGGGAGGGGCGGGGCAGGGTGGGCGGGGCCAGCCAGGAGTAGGATTTGCCGGTTTATGAACCGGTCATAAACACTTATAAAAACTGGCCTAAAAGGTATATATATATATATACAAGATAGTTGTTAGAAGATTATTATTATTGATTTTTTTAAAGTGATAAATTAAAAGTTGAATGATTAGTGGGATATAAAGGGGGATTAATTAAATGGTATGTAAGCTGCAGGGGTGGCACACTCTAATTGGCAATTGTGGGGGAAACTTTTTTTGGAAAGTTTGAATTGTGATGGAATTTTCAGAACATTGAAATAAGAATACACGATGAAATTGCAAACTTGATAGATAAAAGCATAAAGTATAATGAATATAAGGACACGAGAGTTATTTAAAGTTTAAGGAAATAGGCTAATTATGAATTGGAAAAAATGTATAAAATTAGCTGGAGGAAAGTATCTGATAAAAATAATAGAAACTATGTGAAGTAATGGTAGGATATGAAATTAAACCTGAAAGATGAGAATGAAATTAAAGTCATGTCTGTATGGAAATGCGATAACCTGGAAGCAGGCCATTCACTCAAAAAAGATGTTTTTTAATATGTGGAAAACTAAAATAAAATTTTGCTAAAAAAACAAAAAACAATGATAAAATTAGCGACCGGTTTGCCCAAACCGGGGAGAACCGGTAACAGCCCATTCCTCTCTCTCTCTCTCTCTCTCTCTCTCTCTCCCTCCCTCTCTCTCTCTCTTTCCCTCCCTCTCTCTCTCTTGTTTTAGGAAACAAACAACACATCTCCTGCCCAGCCTATTTTCCCATCCGCAATATAGCTTTGGAGAGAATTAGTAGTTTTTAGTTTTCCCATTATAGAACGGAAAAACAGCAAGCAAGAAATGGTTTGTTCGGTTTCAAAGTCCTTCGGCTAGAGGAAACACTGGGGGCTTTTCTCTCTCTCTCTCTCTCTCTCTCTATTAAAGGGGGTATCAGGTGAGAGGGGGAGGGAAGAGATATTTTTTGGGGGGGAATATAAGTTCTTGCACGAGGAGTTTCCCCAAAAAAAGATGCGCCTATAAGTGCAAAGTTCCAGGAAGAGACTGCAGACATAGGCAACTTCTAGCACAGGGGTTTCCAACCTTGGCTGCTTTAATCAGAATAGAGCTGGAAGGGACCTTGGAGGTCTTCTAGTCCAGCCCCCTGCTCAATCAGGTGACCCTATATTCTTTCAGACAAGTGGCTACCCAGTTTCTTCTTAAAATGGAAGATGGAAGGATCTGCCCAGTCCTTGTCTTTTAAAGTGTTCTGCGCACCATAAATGCAGAGGTTCCAAGCTGAAAACTTGTTGATTGTATAACGTTCCTGCAAAATATCTGTTTCTCTTCTCACAACTCTCTTAACTAGGTCACGTAAAGGCATTGGTACAGCTTGCTAAATGAGGAAAGTATTGCCTAATCTGGATTAATTTCTACTGCCTGATTTCAGCTTGGCGGGTTAATTTGTGGTTTAGTGATGGGGTGAATTCAGGACATAGGTTAGCATGAACTGGATCAATATGAATGATAACTAGTCAAATTTGTTCATCTGTAATAAAGAAACTTTGAGATTGACCAAGAAAGATAGAGACAAAGATAGAGGCCAAGATGAGGAGTTTGGCATTTTTTGTTTATGTGTATTTGAACAGTATAATGAGGATTACTTAAATTTGATAAACGTGATAGAGATTACAAATATTGTTAATTGTGAATTGGATTTATCCGAATGTTACCCAAAACCAGGGATGGGATTCAAATTTTTTTACTACCGGTTCTGTGGGTGTGGCTTGGTGGGCATGGCAAGGGAAGGAAACTGAAAAATCTCCAGTCAGAAGTGGGATTTGCTGGTTCTCTGACTACTCA
The DNA here is from genome assembly GCA_015471245.1 of Laticauda colubrina. NCBI lineage: Eukaryota > Metazoa > Chordata > Lepidosauria > Squamata > Elapidae > Laticauda > Laticauda colubrina. The sequence goes on along the minus strand of BLBF01000076.1, from coordinate 340,583 downwards.
AAATTTCTGCTACTGGTTCTCCAGAACTGGTCAGAACCTGCTGAATAACCACCTCTGCCCAGAACCAACTCTGTTCACCCACAATATGGGATGTACAGTATATCAAGTAGATAGATAGATAGATAGATAGATAAATAGATAGATAGATAGATAGATAGATAGATAGATAGATAGATAGATAGATAGATAGATGGATGTAGGTGTAGATGTAGATGTAGATGTAGATGTAGATGTAGATAGGAAGGTAGGTAGATGTAGATAAGAATAGAATAGAATAAAATAGAATAGAGTAGAATAGAATAGAATTCTTTATTGGCCAAGTGTGATTGGGCACACAAGGAATTTGTCTTTGGTGCAAATGCTCTCAGTGAACATAAAAGAAAAGAGACATTTGTCAAGAGTCAAGAACCTCCAGGTGCAACACTTAATAATAATAGTCATAAGGTACAATATGCAATCAAATTATACTAGGAAACAATCAAATAGGATATTGGAATAAAGAATAGAATAGAGAATAAGAATGGAAAAGGGAATAGAATAGGATAGGATAGGATAGGATAGGATAGGATAGGATAGGATAGGATAGGATAGGACAGGACAGGACAGGACAGGACAGGACAGGACAGGACAGGACAGGACAGGATAGGATAGGATAGGATAGGATAGGATAGGATAGAATTAGAATTTTTTACTGGCCAAGTGTGATTGGACACACATGGAATTTGTCTTGGTGCAAATGCTCTCAGTGTACATCAAAGAAAAGATACATTCATCAAGAATCATCAGATGTAGATGTAGGTGTAGATATAGATAGATAGATAGATAGATAGATAGATAGATAGATAGATAGATAGATAGGTAGGTAGGTAGATAGATAAAAAAGGATATAGGTCTTTGTGGGTATAGATTAAGCAGGATGCGTGAATCCATCCATACTAGCTAACCAGGCTTGTCTAGTTTATGGTTAAGAGGTCCCACATCAGCCTTAACCAGGCCAAGCACAGACCTAGCAGTTGTATCCTTGCAATAGGCTAAGTTTGGAGTATATTAGCCATGGTAGGGTTTTCCTTGGCCTTAAGGCAGGGGTCCCCAAACTTGGCAACTTTAAGGCTTGTGGACTTCAACTCCCAGAATTTTCTCAGCCAGCTATGCTTAAAGTTGCCAAGTTTGGGGACTCTTGCCTTAAGGGGACATGCCAGCCTAAATCTCCAGCCTTCCATCTATTTTGCAAAACTGATGAAAATGGTTTAATCCCATTGGTTGGTTTAACGATCAGTTTCAGCATCTTGTATGAATGTAACCCACTCTGGGAGAATTCAGCATATAAAACTCACCTTCCTCCTTGTAGCCTCACCCCCAGTGGTGTGATTCAGCTGGTTCACACCAGTTCCAGAGAACCAGCTGTTAACTTTCTGAGCTGTTTGGTGAACTGGTTGTTGGAAGAATTCATGAGGACAGGGAACCGGTTGTTGAATTATTTGAATCCCATCACTGCTCTCTTTCACACACACATCATTTTGTTGGGGTGGTCCCTCACTGACCCACCTGACAGATGGGGCTAAGTCTCAGGCAGCCATTTTTGACCGGGTGTTCCGTGAAGGTGGTGTAAGGCATATCGGTGGACCATGGGTTCCAGCGGGAGAGGAAGTTTGATTCTTGGTGTTTGTCCCAGAAGATCCTCAGGCCTTCTCCATTCCTCCTAGAAAACAAAACATTTTGGTCAATGTTTCTAAATTTTGGCAGCTCGACGGTGTGTGGGCTTCAGTTCCCAGAATCCCTCAGCCACCATCTATGGACTTCAACTCCCAGAGACCCCAGCCAGCATGGGTGGACTTCAATCCCAGAATCTCCGGTCACCATGTGTAGACTTCAGTTCCCAGAGTTCCTCAGCCACCATGTATGGATTTCAACTCCCAGAATTCCTTAACTACCATCTGTGGACTTCAACTCCCAGAATTCCTCAGCCACCATGCTACCTGGGGGATTTCTGGGAGTTGAAGTCCACCCATCTTCAAGTTGTCATGGTTAAAAAACACTGTTAGGGGGTATTTTTAGGGGTGATGAGGTGTTTTTGGCATGCTCCAAAGAAGGGACTCCTTTAGATGGTTCAAGCACCCAAGATCTCCAGAAGAACCAAAACCCCGGATATACAGAATAACAGAGTGGGGAGGGAACTTGGAGGTCTTCTAGTTCAGCTCCCTGCTCAAGCAGGAGACCCTCACCATTCTGGAGGAATGGCTGTCCAATGTTTTCTTCAAAACCTCCAGGGATGGAGCACATCATGGTGATCTGTATAGGGAAGGAATCCCTAGATTAGAGGTCCTCAAACTTGGCAACTTTAAGACTGGTGGACTTCAACTCCCAGAATTCCTCAGCCAGCCATTCTGGGAGTTGAAGTCCACCAGTCTTAAACTTTGGGGACCTCTGTCCTAGATGGAAGAAGGATTGGGAGGACACAATACCCAGTCATGGACGTTAGGTAATATAGGACTTGAAAATGGGGAACATGAGAAAGTTTAAAAACATTTTCCCAAGGCTGACACCTGAGAGATCCTGGAAAAACCAATCCATGGATGAATCATGATGAAAAGCATCTTGTCTGGACGCTCCCCAGGATATTATAAGCCCCCCAGGGCAGGGAGAAGACAATTGCATTGCACAATGAAAGGTGAAGAACATTGAGGTTCTCCCCCCACCCCCCCTTACACAATGCAGGGAGGCGCAAAGAAATCCTCCTTCATTGCCCCAAGGCCATGCAAACTGGTTGCACCACCAACGGCCTTGTGCATCCTTCTGGCTCTCAACAGTGCCCGACATCTTCTATGAAGATGGGATGTCTCCCTGTCCCTCAGGAACCCTAGATATAAGATCCTGTAAGGCCACATTAGGAATATTTGCACCCACAATGTAAAAAAGATATTGAGACTGTGGAAAAAGTACAGAGAAGAGCAACCAAGAGGAATAGGGGACTGGAGGCTAAAACATATGATGGACGGTTGCAGAAATTGGGTGCTTCTACTTTAATGAAAAGAAGGACGAGGGGTGACATGATTGCAGTCTTTTGATATCTGAGGGACTGCCCCAAAGAAGAGGCAGTCAAGCTATTCTCTAAAGCATCTGAAGGCAGGTCAAGAAGCAACGGGTGGAAACTCATCAAGGAGAGAAGCAACCTGGAATTAAGGAGAAACTACCTAACAGTGAGGACAATTAACCAAGGGAACTGCTTGCTACAAGAAGTTGTACTTGCTCCAACACTGGAGATTTCTAATAAGAGATTGGATAGCCATTTGTCCAGAATGATCTATGGTCTCCTGCCTGAGCAAGGGGTTGGACTAGAAGACCTGCAAGGTCCCTTCCAACTCTGTTATTCCTTCCTTCCTTCCTTCCTTCCATTCTAGGGAGGAACGGATAAGGGAGAAATGTGGTCTACTCAGGAGGAGAGGGCCCTGATCTTCTTCAGGGGCTGCAGCTGTGACAACTGAATAAGAGGACGGATATGCGTATGGGCCAGTGCTGGAAACAAAGCCTGGAAATATCCCTAGTCTGTCCGTTCCTATCTCAGTTTGGCATCCTTCCCAGTGTGTGTATTCCAATATCTGTGGACGTCTTCAAGCCCTTATCCTGCCTGGTTCCCTGAATTGCTTCAGTGTGGGTTTGTGTTGTTTTTACTCTTTATAATTTATAGGCATTTTTAGTTTAAACGGCATTTCCTCCTTTTCGTAACTGCTTGTGGGGAAGTTTTTTGTCTCCAGTCAAGGATATTTGGACCTTTGAAGTCAAGGTGAAGGTATTAAAGGGACCTCACCTGTTTTTGTGGCTGTGTTGCTTTTGTGTCCCACCCTGGGTCATCGCAGCTGGCTACCGACCAGCCAAGTCCACAAAGGAAGCCGGATTTGCTTAACGACCTGCAATTCGCTTCCATGCAACCATGGCAAAAAAAAGGACCACCACTGTGCTTCACGCTGGCAACTCCCGTTGCAATTGAAGTTCATAATTAAACCTGTGAACTCCTCCGCCATGATTGCAGTCATAAGACGAGGACTGCGTGGTGGACAGATTTTCAAAATGAGGGCTGCCACGTGTTGGAATGTCTTCTTTGGCAACTTTAATGGTGCAAGAGAGACAGATTAGATACGGCGTTCTTCCTCACTGAAATAATCGGGTTTCTCCTTTCAAACACAATGATTAAAAAGCCACACAAACACCTCTGCGAAGGATGCCAAAAATTCATGCTGGGCCAGTTCCCATTTCTTGCCAGCCCAATAAATCCTCCTTTTTTCCCCCTTCTTTCTTTTTTTTTTCTTTTTAATCTTTCTGTTCTTTCCTTTAAAGACCTCATAATAATAAACACAGCTCTGCTCTCCGGCTCCTAACTCCAGGCCAGAGAAAACAAGAAGAGGAGGAGGAGGAGGAAGAGGAGGAGGAGGAGGAGGAGGAGGAGGAGGAGGAGGAGGAGGAGGA
>BLBF01000076.1:301229-321097 GCA_015471245.1 Laticauda colubrina | reverse complement strand
TCCTTCCTTCCTTCCTTCCTTCCTTCCTTCCTTCCTTCCTTCCTTCCGTGATATGCAGTGGCTAGAGGGCAGTACTGCAGGCTACTTCTACTGCCTGCCAGCTGCCTGCAATTTGGCAGTTCAAATCCCACCAGGCTCAAGGTTGACTCAGCCTTTCATCCTTCCGAAGTGGGTAAATGAGGGCCCAGATTGCTGGGGACAGGAGGCTGACTCTGTAAACCGGTTAAAAGAGGGGCTGTCAAAACCCTGTGAAGCCCTGTGAAGGGCTATTGTTATTGTTAACTTCTGCCAAAAATTGGCCTGTAGCAAAGAGTGGACTGGATTCATTTTACAACCATTGCAGAAAAGGTCACCAAATGATCTTGGGTTTACACTTTACCTCTATCATGAATTATGTCCATCATTGCCACTTATGGCCATCACATGAGGCCTACCTGCGTGGGGCTTGATTTAGCGTGAACAATTCTGTGGTTGCAGAGAAGCACAAATAACTACAAGACCTGCGTAGAGCTTACTCGGTGAGAAGCCAGAAGCTATGGGCCGCTTCTCCCTTGTTTGCTGCCAGATAAACCTTGAGGTCCTCCATGGCTTGCTCGAATGCTCCTGGCTGAAACGGAGAGGAGAAAGAGGGAGATGGTAAAGGCCACAATGTGATTTTGGATTCCTCCTACATCCCCTCCACTGTCCCTCCAGCCTCCCAGGTGTTCCCACCTGTCTCTAGCCACCTGCCGTGGAGGAGTGAACATCACAGAGGAGAAAAGTTGAGTCTCCAGGCTTCGGTCTCTGGCCAAGGTGGCTGGTCTTTCACTGATGAGGAGACAAGCCAGAGGTGGGATGCTACAGGTTCGGACGGGTTCTATAGAACCGGTTGTAATGATTCTTTGCAGTTCGGCGAACCGGCAAATCCTTATCCCGCATGAGTGACATCGCTGACTGCGTTCTCCCTCATCTACACACTCCTTAAACTATTTCTTTTTTTTTCTCCCAATGATCAGCTGTTCCAATGATCAGCTATGCTGGGATCCCTCTCGCTGTCTTACTGCTTCATCCAGGAGGCTTCCCTGAGGCCCAGGAGGCAAAAAAATAATAATGGGGGGGGGGGGTTTGCTGCAAAAAAAAAAGAAGAAGCCACACCCACCCAGTCACATGGCCATGCCCACCTACCCATGCACACCTAACCCAGTCACTTCTTAAGGTATTTCTTTTTTTTCCTCCCAACGATCAGCTGTTCCAATGATCAGCTATGCTGGGATCCCTTACTGCTTCGCCCAGGAGGCTTCCCCAAGGCCCAGGAGGCAAAAGGGGACTTGTGGAGGGTGGAACTGTGCCCCCCTTGCCCCCATGCTCTGCTCTTTGCCTTCCTGAGCCCTGGGGAAGCCTTCTGGGAGCAAAAACACCCCCCAGGAGGCCCAGGAGACAAAAAAAAATGGTGTGTGTGTGTGTGTGCTGCAAAATAAGAAAAGAAACCACACCCACTCAGTCACATGGCCATGCCCACCTAGCCACACCTACCTAGCCGTGCCCACAGAACCAGTTGTTAAAAAATTGGAATCCCATCCCTAAGAGAAGCCAAGAGTCCATGATGGACACCCCATTCCTGCTCTTCTCAACTTTGACAAGAGATAAATTATAAATCCCAGCAGTAAACTCTTTCTGGTTGGATACGATCCCACTCTCTATGCATTGACAGGCTCTATGTATAGATAACTGGTACTGAGATGGTTACGGTGTGCACACCACTTGATTTGCCCCCTTGAAGAATTAATCTCTTACTTTGCTTAAAACATAGAATAATAGGGTTGGCGGTCTTCTACTCCAACCACTTGCCCATGGCAAGAGCTACCATTCCAGACAAATGGTGATCCAATCTCTGCTTAAAAGCTCCAGTAATAGAGTAACCGCAGCTTCTGGTGGCAAGCAGTTCCATTGGTTAATTGTCTTCACTGTCAGAAAATTTCTTCTTGCTTCCAGGATGAATCTCTCCTGGTTCAGTTTCCATCCATTATTCCTTGTCTGCCCTTGGAGAATAGCTTGACCCCTTCCTCCTCTCTGGGGCAGCCCCTCAATTATTGGAAGATGCTCTCCTGTCTCCCCTGGTCCTTTTATTCATTAAAATCAGATTAAAGTCAGATTTACATGTGTTGGAAGGTATCTTGTAGGTCATCTAGTCCAACCCTCCACCAAAGCAGGAGACCCTACACCATTTCTGACAGATGGTAGTCCAATCTCTTCTTGAAAGCCTCCAGGGATGAAGGTCCCACAACTCCTGTTCCCTGGGTTGATTGTTCTCCCTGTCAGAAAGTTTCTCCTTATTTCTAGGTTGAATCTCTCCTTGATCAGTTTTCATCCGTTGCTTTTTCTCCTGCCTTCTGGTGCTTTGGAGAATAGCTTGACCCCCTTCCTCTTCATTGTGGCAGCCTCTCCATTATTGGAGAAGCTCTCCTGTCTCCCCTGGTCCTTCTCTTCATGAGACTAGCCAGGCCCAGATCCTATTAGTAAATTCCTCTTTGGTTCTAGGTTGCTTCTCTCCTTACTTAGTTTCGATCCTTTGCTTCTTGTCCTGCCTTCTTGGGTGCTTTGGAGAATACCTTGACCCCCTTCCTCTTCTTTGGGGCAGCCCCTTAAATACTGGAATACTGCTATTATGTCACCCCTCATCCCTCTTTTCACTGCACTAGACATACCCATTCCTGCAGCCGTTCTTCACATGTTTTAGAGCCTCTAATCCCCGAATAGATGACCTACAAGGTCCCTTCCAACTCTGATTATCTGTTATCTGTTATCCTCTTTCTTGCTTTTCTCTGCATTCTTTCTACAGTCTCAACATCTTTTTACATCATGGTGACCAAAACTGGGCGCAGGATTCCAAGTCTGGTCTTACCAAGGCATTATAAAGTGGTATTAACACATTTTGTTTTCAGACCTAATTCCTGTCACTTCCTGATCCTAGTCAGATTTTGGGTTCTTGATCAAGAACAATAAACAATTTGGTTTCAGAAAAAAACTATCCTGCAATCTGAAACTCTTAGACTGCAAAAACATTTGCACTACACAACTCAATCAGGGCAAAGCAATAGACACAATCTACATAGACCTCTGTAAAGCCTTGGATTCAGTGGGACACGACAAACTCCTCCTAAAACTAAAATCTTAGGATATCTCTGGACACCTGCATACCTGGATAGAAGCATTCCTGTCAGACAGGCAACAAATAGTCAAAATTGGGAGCGTCCTATCAAATTCTGTACCTGTCAACAGTGGTGTCCCCCAAGGCAGCGTTTTAGGACCAACTCTCTTCCTACTCTCCATAAATGACCTCTGTGATCATATCAAGAGCAACTGCGTTCTCTTCGCTGACGATGTAAAGCTATTCAACACTGCAGACAATACTTCTACCCTTCAAAAAGACCTTGACTATGTATGTATCAGAACGGTCAAACAAATGGCAACTTCAAATCTCAACAAATAAATGCCCCATCTTACATATTGGCAAAAAAAATCAGAAAATAAAATACGGGCTGAATAGTCAAGATCTTGTTGATGATTCAAACTCTGTAAAGAATACTCATCTCTAATGATCGAAGTGCTAGAGCCCACTGTAACTACAGAGCCAAAAAGGCATTAAGAGTTAGTTGTTAACCTAACCTTATGTCGCTTTTTCTCTGGTAATATCACACTACTAACTAGAGCATACAAAACATTTGCTAGACCAACACTTGAATACAGCTCATCAGTCTGGAACCCACATTAAGTATCTGATATTAACAGAGTTGAGAAAGTCCAGAAATATTTCACAAGAAGAGTTCTCCACTCCTCTACTCGTTGCAGAAGACCTTATGCCACCAGAAATAGAAATTCTAGACCTAGAAAACCTTGAATTATGCTGTCTTAGGTCTGATCTAAGTATGGTATATCAAATCATACATTGCAATGTCCTCCCTGTCAATGAATATTTCAGCTTCAACAATACCAACATCAAGAGCACACAATAGATACAAACTCAAGGTTAACGGCACCAAACTTGATTGCAGGAAATATGACTTCAGCAACGGTCAGTGTCTGCAATCCTCTACCTGACTCTGGTTTCTTCCCCAAACCCCAAAAACTTTAATCTTAGATTGTCTACTGTTGACTTTACCCCTCTCCTAAGAGGTCTATAAGGGGTGTGCATAAGCGCATCAACGTGCCCACCGTCCCTGTCCTATTTTCTTTTGTTTCTTTTATTTTTCTTATATGTATCCATGTATTCATAACTATGTTTTTACTTATACCTATTATCTTGTAAGCAATTGACAAACCAAATAAAACAAAAGAAAAGTAGCCACCAGGCATGTCATGGTCTCCTTGCCATCCCTGTGAAGATCCTTTCCCCCCCCCCCAAGGTGGCTAAATTGACTCACCCTTGTTACAAAATACTTCCTGGAATCATCGGAATCGGCGTAACGTTGGGGGTACAGCAGGGTCCTGGAGTTGGACGGCGTGGTGGAGTTGGCCTTGGGTTGGGGAGGAACTTCAGCCCTGCGAGATGAGCCTTCATCCTTCTCTTCCATCTCTTTCTCTCTCAAAGTCTGGACCTCGTGGCTGGTTCCTCCAGCTGACCTGCTGAAGACAAAAGCAACCCAGGATTAAATCAACAGCCACCTGTCCCCCTTATCATCAAGTAGGAGTAGGGGTGGGATTTAAATTTTTTAACAACCGATTAACCTAACCAGACATGGCTAGATGTGTATATCTTGGTAGGCATGGGTTAGGGTTTTTGGGTTTTTTTGCAACCTCCCCCCCCCCCCTTTTTTTTTTTTTTTTTGCCTCCTGGGTCCCAGGGAAGTCTCCTGGGAGTCATTTTTGTTCCCAGACTTCCCTGGGGCCCAGGAATGCAAAAAATGGAGCTGGGGGGGGGTGCAGCACCCCCCCCTGCACTCCATTTTTTGGCCTCCTGGGCCTCAGGGAAGCCTCCTGGGTAAAGCAGCAAGACAGCGAGGGGGATCCCAGCACAGCTGATCATGGGATAGCTGATCATCAGGAGGAAAAGTAAATAAATAAATACCTTAAGGAGTGACTGGGCAGGGGAGAATGCAATCAGAGATGTCACGCATGCATGATAAGGACTGACTGGGCAGGGAAGGGCAGGGAAGGGAGGGCAGAGAGGGGTGGGGCCAGCCAGAGACACAATTTGCCAGTTCTCCAAAATGCACAGAATCGTAACAACCGGTTCTATGGAACCGTTCCGAATCGGTAGAATCCCCTGGGTATGAGGTTAGGATAGGTGGGCTTTCCTTCAAGACGACAGATGCAACCAGGTGGTCAAACTCCCCTCTTAAAGAAGTAGTGTTCTGACCCAGCTCCCCAAAAACAACAAACTCTTTGAAGTTAACTCAAAAATTCCTTTTTTAGGGAACGCCGGTAGACCTGGCAAAAAGTTTCTCTCTCACTGCAGGTTAACAAGTCCATCTGACCGGAAGATAAATAGTTATCTGCCACATCTATTCATCTCTGCCACCTGCCTTTTATCCCCAGAGCCAGGGCGGGTTCTTCGCTAGCAGCAGTGGCTCTTTCTTCCCAAGAACCGGCCAATAGATTTCCACTGCTCTCCTCTCCTCTGCCTTCTTTGCATCCTGCGTGTCAGGCACAGCTGTTCCTTCTCTTCCTCATCAGCCCCCTCCAGACCTGGGGGCTGTTGATTCTCCATCTGAGGGCTGACGGCCGGCCCAGGCTCCGCCCCTCTCTTTCTCTCTCTCTCTCTCTCTCTCTCTCTCTCTCTCTCTCTCTCTCTCTGCCAGCTCCATTCCCTTTTCTCCCTCGGAGTTCCCAGGTTGCCCTGATACTCCCACAGCTCCTCCTCCTCCTCTGATTCAGCTGCTGGAGGTGCAGGTGGCCAACAACAGGTGGGGTTTCAATCACTCGGTTGCAGCTGCCCTTGTCACTTCTTTGACCACGCCCATGGCCCAACGCTTCCTCTTCCTACACTTGGGAGATATAGGAGAAAGAATGGCACAGTCTTGGTGGGGGGAGGCGCAGTCAGAAGAGGAATCATCCTAGCATCCCTACATAGTCATAATAAGAAGTCAGTCCAACCCTCCCCTTGAATTCCATTGGCCCTTATCTAACTCTTAGCAGGTGCCAGCTGTTGATTGAAAACACGCCTGGGCACAGGCTTTGAACACTAAATCAATTTTATAAGCATTCATTTAGTGAACATTAGGAGTTTCAATGTCTCTTTTCCCCTGACAGTTACAGCATCCCCACGGTGACTGATGAAAACTCAGATTAATAGATTAACAGAGTTGGAAGGAACCTTGTAGGTCATCTAGTCCAACCCCCCTGTCCAAGCAGGACACCCTACACCATTTCTGACCAATGGCACTCCAGTCTCTTCTTGAAAGTCTCCAGGCATGAAGCTCCCACAACCTCTGAGGGCAACTTCTGTTCCATGGGTAGATTGCTCTCACTGTCAGAAAGTTTCTCCTTAGTTCCAGGTTGAATCTCTCCTTGGTCAGTTTCCATCCATTTTTCCTTGTCTGGCCTTTGGGTGCCATGGAGAATAGCTTGACCCCTCTCCTCCTCTCCAGGGCAGCCCCTCAAATATTGGAAGATGCTCTCCTGTCTCCCCTGGTCCTTTTATTCGTTAAAATCAGATTAAAGTCAGATTAACAGAGTTGGAAGGGACCTTGTAGATCATCTAGTCCAACCCCCCTCCCTCAAATATTGGAAGATGCTGACATGTCTTCCCTGGTCCTTATCTTCCCTAGACCAGCCAGGCCCAGTTCCTGCAACCGTCCATTATATGTTTGAGCCTCCAGTCCCCTCATCATCCTGGTTGCTCTTCTCTGCACTTTTTCTAGAGTCTCAGCATCTTTTTTATAGCGTGGTTACCAAAAGTGGGTGCAGGACACTAGGTGTGGCCTTACTAAGGCTTTACAGAGGGGTATTAGTGCCTCATTTGATCTCGATTGCATCCCTCTGTTAATGCAACTTAGGGTTGCATTGGCTTTTTTGGCTGCTGCTGCATATCATTGGCTCCTATTTCGCTGGTTGTCCACAAAGACTCCAAAATCCTCTCCCAGTTCCTGCAATTGAGCCTGGTTGCACCCACTCTATATGGGTCCTTTTGGGTTTTTCTTGCCTAAGTGTAGGACTTACTCTTCTCTACGTTGAATTTCATTTTGTTAGATAGGGCCCAGTCTGTCAAGATCCATCTGGATCCTGAGCTTATCTTCTAGGGCAGCGGTTGCCCACCAGTGGGCTGTGAGAGATTTTTGGTGGGCTGCAGAGAAATCTCACCCCCAGAGCACTCCCACAAAACAATTAATCCAGGCTGCAGAGAAACACCAGGCTGCTCAGCCCACATGGCCCGTGGGAACCCTCCCCACCCACTCACTCCTTACCAGGCAAAATTTTCTGCTAAGTTGCTATTTTTCCTTTTTCCAACCAACATTTATTCTGCTGTGCCGGGAGATTTAGATTAGCTAGGAAGCAGGAAATGGTTGGATTTCTTGCTTTCTAGCTTGTCCTTAGATCTTCGGCTCAGCACAGCCGAACTTCCCTTTTGCCCCTGTCACACTGCACCAACGGATGGAAAGAGGATGTAAAACGGACAAAAAACGCTTGCCATCCGTTGGTTAACGCGATGCTTCCGTTCTGTACTCACTGCATCCGTTTTTCATCCTCTCTATCCGTCCAGCATCTGTCTAGTGTGATTTCATCTGCTCAAAAGGTTTTGAGCTGCACAAAACTTTTTGAGCAGATGAATTTCCGCCACGTCCGTTCTATATCCGCTACACATACGGGGAACAAACGTTCTACATCTGTTACATGTCCGCTGTGTCCGCTTGGCATCCGCTGCGCATCCGTGCAACTTGCATCCGCTCCAGCGGAAAACGGAAAGAGGGAGGAAGCGAAATGGACGCAGAACAGACACGCAGCGTTAGTAGCACGGACATAGAAAGGATGTAAGTGGATGCATCTCGTATATAAAGCATTTAAAATGGAAAAAACGTTCGTATAGGGGATGTATCTCAGATGTTAAGGATGTCTAGAAGATGCCTAGAGGATGCAGAAGGACACCGAGCGAAAAACCTATATTTCCTATAAAAAGGGGGAGAAATCACCTGGATCTCACTTTCAGTCCAGTAGCCCTGCGGTGCAGACCTCTTCAGCCTTCATCTGGCTCTTGCTCTTCCACAGCATCCAGTCATCTCCACCATGGATCATCACACACTCCTTTTGATAGCCGCCATCGTTCTACAACAATGTGAAGCCATCTACAGGCTCTTTCACCTGTTCTACGCAAAGAAAAGGAGGCGGCCAAGAAGCATCTGGGTCCGAAGATGGATCGGGAGAAGAGCAGAGTACGGACTGTACAACAAGCTGATGGTGGAGCTCAGGAGCGAAGACACTCAGGCATTCCAGAACTTCATGAGGATGCCTCCAGCCATGTTTGACGAAGTTGTGCAGCGCCTGACACCCAGGTTGACCAAGGCAAACACCAACTTCCGGCCCAGCCTGGACCCTGAGCTGAAGGTGGCACTGGCTCTGCGCCACCTGGCCTCTGGGACCACGTACAGGAGCATGCAGTACGGCTGGAGGGTGCCACACAACACCATCAGCATTGTGGTCAGAGAAGTGGTGCAGGCCATCATCGAAGAGTACATGGAGGAGCTCCTCCAGTGCCCCTCCACTGAAGAAGGCTGGAAGAAAGTTGCAGAGCAGTGGTATCAGAGGTGGAACTTCCCCCACACCGTTGGAGCCATCGATGGGAAGCACGTGGCCTGCAAAGCTCCAGCCAAGTCAGGGTCCACTTATTTCAACTCCAAGGGCTTCTTCAGCATCATCCTCTTCGCCATGGTCGATACTGACTACAAGTTCATGTACATCGATGCTTCAGGCAGTGGCTCATGTTCAGATGCCCAGGTATACAACGCCAGTGATCTCAAGGAGGGGCTGGAAGGCAACCTCATCATGGGCTTTCCAGATCCAGACCCCCTGCCCAACGACACGCAAGATGTGCCCTACTTCATCGTGGGGGATGACGCCTTCTCCCTCACAACCTACCTCATGAAGCCCTACACCTCCAGACTCCTCACCCGTGAAGAGAGGATCTTCAACTACAGGCTGTCCAGGGCAAGGCGGGTGGTGGAGAACGCCTTTGGCATCCTGGCCAACAGGTTCCAGGTACTTCTCACCACCATGCAGCATCGCCCAGAGATCGTGAGGAGGATCGTGGAAGCTTGCTGCATCCTGCACAATCTCATGCGCACCTGCTACCCAGTGTTGCAGAACAGGCTTGTGGGCCGTCAACAAGGCAATGGGGACATGGAGCCTGGGGAATGGAGGCAAGGGCGAAACCTGATAGGCACTGAGGATGTGCAAGGCCCCAACAGAGCCTCACGTGAAAGGAAGAAGCAGTGCAACCTCCTGAGACACTGGTGCAACTCCCCAGCTGGAGCAGTGGAGTGGCAAGACAGGATGGTAGATGCTTAATGGATGCTTCCTTCAACCTGTCTCATCACACGGATGAGACTGGGCCATGTATGTTGGGTGGGCCTACAATGAACAGGGCATTTAATAAAGAGTTGTGTTTATGTTCAAATGTGTGGATCAATGATTACATTGTTATTGATAATAAAGGGCCATAGGTGTGGCACCTGGGAGGGTGGACCATACAGTCCCACTATGCTTGCACTGGAGGCTTATCTATCCCACTGCTATCCTTACCCATCCCACAGCTATTACCCATCCCACAGGTATCCCTGCCCATCCCACTGCTATCCTTACCCATCCCACAAGCATGCAAAGGCTTAAACCATTTCTAAAAGTTTCCACCAAGACTTTATTGACTAAAAGAACTGAACCAAGTGTGTGAAGCAAAGATAAACTTTATGAATAACAAACTGTAAAAGCAAAATGACCCAAGTAAAGTATCCCAAGCAAAGATAAAGTCAACAGGTAGCAACCCAGTCTCTGGCACTCTTCTCAGTCACTCTGAGGCGTGCCCATAGTCTCAGGGGTGAAGGGTCCAGGTGCTGTGGAGGTGGCTGCTGCTGGAGTGCTGGTCTGAGGCACCATTGGGGTGCCTGGCCCCGAGAGGACAACAGGGGACGGTGTTTGGAGGAAGCTCTCAGAGAGCTGGCTCAGCCCCGTGATGTTGAGAGCCCCTTCCTCCAGGACATGGGGTGTCAGTCCCAAGACCAATGACAGATGTTCTGAGGCCGGGCTTGGCTGTGGGGTGGAGGAAGGAGGAGTGTAGTGGGGCTGTCTGGTCTGCAGCTGGGCGAGGTAAGGCGTTGGTGGCATCTGTGGCATCGGTGGCATCTGTGGCGTCAGTAGCATCGGTGGCATCTGTGGCAGGTGATGAACCTGGGCCTGGACTGGGAAGGGCTGCCTCTGTTGAGGGAAGTCCTGGTAGCCATAGCTTTGATAGGAGAGGGGTTGTTGAAATCCGTGGAAGGGCTGTGACATCGCCTGGGGTGGAGGAGCAGACCTGGAGTGGGTAGGAGCAGGTTCAGCTGGGCCTGGAGGGTTGTGCAGAAGACCTGTGATCCTCTCCTTTATCACCTGGTACTGGGATTCGGACATGTCCAGGAGGGTCTGGTTGACGTAGATGAGGAAGGGCTTGTGGTTTGAGGATGGTATGTCGGTGTGTGCCAGCTGAGAGAGGAGATCTACGCTGCTTTTGATGATGTCCCTGATCTCCAGCAGGACAGTGTGGCTCTGCCCCTCCGGTCTGCCTCTGTGCCTGCTTTCTGTGGAGGTGGAGCTGGGGGTGGGTGCTCCAACTGCATCTGGGGGTCCTCCACGCGCTCCGCCATGGGGAGTGCAGCTGTCAGGGGGGTCTCCATTGTGGGACGCTTCACAGATACCTGCCTGGACACAGGAGCTGACTCTTGGCCAGAAAAGGATTCGCTGTCTGTGGGCTGCCTGAGAGTGAGGGTAGACAGAGGGGCTGCTCCTCGGTGGCGGATCTCACCCTCCAAGAAGCTGCACTTGGCCATCATGTAGGTCTCCCGGTTGGTGAGCTCGACCGCGGCCTGGCCAGACTTCTTGAGGTGCAGCTTCTCGTACCAGGTGTGCGTGTGCTTCCACCACCCGAGGAGCACCTTCGAAGTGTATCCCAGGCTCTCCGCCTTCTCTCTCCAAGCAGCCTGCTTCTGCTTGGTGTCTCGATAGAGCCTGTGTCCCTTCCTCCAGAGGTACTCGTTCTCCCTCAGCCATTCGAGCACCTCCTCCTCATGTTCCTCTGCAATGGAGTACTGTCTCCTCTTCCCCTTTTCTCACAAATGCCTCTTCCTCCCTCTGGCAGGGCCTTCTGGGCCCTTATCAGCAGGGCTTTGAGGTTCTAGGGGCTGGTCCACCACACCACCAGCAGCACCAGCACCAGCACCAGCACCAGCAGCACCAGCAGGACCAGGAGCACCAGCAGCACCAGGAGCACCAGCAGCACCAGGAGCAGCGCCAGCAGAGTAAGCACCAACAGAAGCCCCAGCACCAGGAGCAGCACCAGCAGAAGCACCAGCACCAGCAGAGTCAGCACCAGCAGCAGAAGCCCCAGCAGAAGCAGAGTCAGTGCCAGGGGGTGGGATGGTGGCCCTGTCCTTCTTGCCAGGGCTGGCAGAAGTAGGCACAGGCTTCCTCTTCTTCCCCATGGTTGTTGGCTGAAGATGTGTCTGGCAGCAGGTCTTTCCTCTGAATGGTGACCTGCTTGCGAGCTGCTTCCCTTTATATCCGTGGGGCTGACGCAATGCATCCTCCCCGCATGTGCAGTGAACACTTTGCAACTGCTAGGCATCCGCTAGGCGTCCATGATGCATCCACGTCATCCGCTATGCATCCGCTCCTTCCGCTGCACGTCCACTTCGCTGTGCTCCCCCGGAAGCCCTGCGGATGTGTCATCCGCTTTCATCTGCTTCCATCCGCTAGGCTTCCTACGAACGTCCGCTTTACATCCCCGCTACATCCTCCCCCCATCCGTTCCTTTCCGTTGTTGTCCGCTCTGTTTATGCAAATTTGGGGCACTTTTGAGAGCAGATAACAACGGGTGGAAAATTTGCTCATCCGCTGTGTCCTTTTTACATACGTTTTGCATCCGTTGGCTGATGTGACCTAGCCTTTACGACTGAAGGTTTGCTTGCAAGCAAATTCAGTGCAGAATCACCACAAGCAAATTTGACAGACTGAGCTAGCTGATGGCAGATAGAATGATTCTGTGACTAACTCAATCTGCCTGCCTGCTTTGCCTCATTTTGGGTAAAAGTTGCTCTTTTTAAAAAATAAACAATTCAAAATTCACATACATGGTGTATCCGTTGTTATCCGCTCTCAAAAGGGGCAAAAATTTGCATAACCAGAGCGGATAACACGGAAAGGAATGGATGGGGGGAGGATGCAGGGCGGATGGAAAGTGGATGCTCCACAGAAGCCTAGCGGATGGAAGCAGATGAGAGCGGATGGCACATCCGCAAAGCTTCTGGGGGGCCGCAGCAAAGCAGACATGGAACGGATATAGCGGATGCACAGCGGAGGCCGAGCGGATGCCTAGCAGATGCCTAGCGGAAGCCTAGCGGATGCCTAGTGTTCACTGCGCATGCGGGGAGGATGCATTGCGTCAGCCCCACGGATATAAAGGGAAGCAGCTCAGAAGCAGGTCACCATTCAGAGGAAAGACCTGCTTCCAGACACATCAACTGCCTTGCCAGCCTGCCCTGCCTGCATGCCTGCCTGCCTGCCAGCCTTGCTGCCTGTCTGCCTGCCAGCCTGCCTGCCAGCCTCCCTGCCAGCCTGCCTGCCAGCCTTGCTGCCTGCCTGCCTGCCTGCCAGCCAGCAACCCCACAACCATGGGAAAGAAGAGAAAGCCTCAGCCATCTACTGCCAGCCCTGGCAAGACAGACAGGGCCACCCTCCCACCCCCTGGCCCTCACTCTGCTTCTGCTGGGGCTTCTGCAGCACGGGCTCGCTCTTCTGGGGCTGGGGCTTCTGCTGCTTCTGCTGCTGGAGGAGCTGCTGCTGCTGCTTATGGCGGTGGTGCTTCTGCTCGTGCTTACTCTGCTGATGCTGCTTCTGGCAGTGGTGCTTCTGCTGATGCTGCTTCTTGAGGAGCTGCTGAAGCTGCTTCTGGCAATGGTGCTTCTACTGGTGCTTACTCTGCTGAAGCTGCTCCTGGTCCTGCCGGTCCTGCTGGTCCTGCTGGTCCTGCTCATGCTCCTGGTCTTGCTCGTGCTGCTGGTCCTGCTCGTGCTCCTGGTCCTGCTCGTGCTCCTGGTCCTGCTCATGCTCCTGGTCCTGCTGGCACTGCTGGCACTGCTGGCACTGCTGGCGCTGCTTTTGCTTACTCTGCTGCTGCTGATCCTGGTCCTGCTGGTCCTGCTGCTGATGATCCTGGTGCTGCTGGTGCTGCTGGTGCTGCTGGTGCTGCTGGCGCTGCTGGTGCTTACTCTGCTGCTGCTGATCCTGGTGCTGCTGGTGCTGCTGGTGCTGCTGGTGCTGCTGCTGGTCCTGCTGCTGCTGCTGCTGCTGCTGGTGGTATAGAGGAGGAGTCCCTACAACCTCGAAGCCCCTCTGATGAGGGCCCATGTGGTCCTGCCAAAGGGAGGAAGAGGCAGATGCGAGAACGGGAGAGGAGGCAATACTCCATCGAGGAGGAACATGAGGATGAGGTGCTGGAGTGGCTGAGAGAATGAGTATCTATGGCGGAAGGGACACCGGCTGTACAGGGACACCAAAAGGAAGCAGGCTGCTTGGAGAGAGAAGGCGGAGAGCCTGGGCTACATTTCGGAGGTCCTCCTCGGCTGGTGGAAGCACATGCACACCTGGTACGGGAAGCTTCACCTCAAGAAATCTGGCCAGGCCGCGGTCAAACTGACGGACAGAGAGACCTACGTCATGGCCAAGTGCAGCTTCCTGGAGGGTAAGATCCGCCACCGAGGAGCAGCCCCTCTCACAACCCTCTCTCTCAGGCAGCCTGCTGAGAGCCAGTCCTCTTCTGGCCAAGAGTCAGCTCCTGTGTCCAGGCAGGTGTCTGTGGAGCATGCCACGGCGGAGAACCCCCCAACAGCTGTTCTAACTGTGGCGGAGTGCGTGGAGGACTCCCTGGCGCAGTGGGAGAAAGGAGATAGCACTTCCACCACAGTCCAACCCACATCCACTGGACTGAAAGTGAGATCCAGGTGAGTTGCTCCCCCTTTTTATAGGCAATATAGGTTTTCCCCTAGGTGTCCTTCTGCATCCTCTAGGCATCCTCTAGACATCCTTAATATCCGAGATAGGTCCCCTCTGCGGACGTTTTTTCCGTTTTAAATGGTTTGTTTGCGAGCTGCATCCGCTTTCATCCTTTCTCCGTCCGTGCTACTAACGCTGCGCATCCGTTCCGCTTCCTCCCTGTGTCTGTTTTCTGTTGGAGCGGATTTGAGTTGCGCGGATGCGCAGTGGATGCCTAGCGGATGTAGCGGACGCGTAACGGATGCTGACAGATGCAGAACGGATGTTCCCCATATGCCTAGTAGATGCAGAACGGCCGCATTGGATACATTTTCCGCTCAAAAAGCATCACGTTAACCAACAGATGGCAAGTGTTTTTCTCCGTTTTACATCCTCTTTCCATCCGTTGGTGCAGTGTGACAGGGGCTTTAGATGATAAGGTGTTGGCAAACCTTAGTGGACAACCAATTAAACCAATGTTTGGGTGTCGGCTGGACCAGATGACCTACAAGGTCCCTTCCAACTCTGTTATTCTGTTGTTGCTATTGTTGTTATTGTTATTGTTATTATTGTTATTGTTGTTGTTATTATTATTATTATTATTATCATTATTATTATTATTATTCCTAGATGGAGGTCCATGTATGCAAACTGGGGGCCTTGGGGAGGATTAATTGAAGGCTGGAGACAGAAATCTGGTTTTCCCACCACTGGTGAGATCATTTGTGCAATTCGGGTTCCATTTCTCGGAAAGTTTCATTCTGCAGCCAATTAACCATTCTCACCATCAGCTCATTACTGTCTTATCCAGCAAAACTCTATCCAGATTTTGTCCAGGGCTCTTGTTCTGCTTGGCCAACAACTGTCCAGAAAATAAAAAAGGATGTTCTTACAGCATCCTGTATAATCTGTTGTCACTGGTCTTCCTTTTAAAACCCAACTTTTAAAGTGTACGCACAAAAATGAACTGACAGCCAGCGAATTTGACAGAGGGCCCTGTCTGGAAGACCTCCAATTTCCCTTAATGGGAAAAAAGAACACAATTTATCAGATGAGGAGATGCACTTAATCTGCGGCCTCCGAATTTGTGCGAGCCAGTTTTCTTTTTTAAAATTTATTTACATAAAGCCGTCCTCCTCTTCATTGAAATTCCTGTGTTGGAGAGCCACGAGATCCGATTGCAACACACACACAAACACAATCACACAAGATGTTCCCAAAGTAAAACAGCCTGGTGTTTTAGTTCACTTGGCATTGATGTCATCAGCTACTTCAAAATAAGAGAATAAGAGAGCTGGGAGGGACCCTGGAGGTCTTCTAGTCCACCCCCCCTTCTCATGCAGGAGACCCTATCCCATTTCAGGCAAAACCCAGTCTCTTCTTGAAAACCTCTAGTAGTGGAGCAGCCACAACTTCTGGAGACAATTTCTGTTCCACTGGTTAATTGTTCTCATTATTAGGAAGTTTCTCCTTAGTTCCAGGTTGTTTATCCTGCCTTCTGGGGCTTTGGAGAATAGGTTAATAGAATAACAGAGTTGGAAGGGACCTTGGAGGTCTTCTAGTCCAACCCCCTACCCAAGCAGGAGACCCTAGATCATTCCAGACAAATGTCTGTCCAGTTCTTAAAAACTTCCAGTGATGGAAGCACTCACAACTTCTCGTGGCAATTTCTGTTCCACTGTTTAATTGCTTTCACTGTCAGGAAGTTTCTGCTAAGTTCTAGGTTGCTTCTCTCCTTGATGAGTTTCTATCCATTGCTTCTTCTCCTGCCTTCAGGGGCTTATTTTTTGTGGCCATGTGTGATTGTGCAGCCCGATTTGCTTAGAAGTGTTTTTCTAAAGGTGGTGCCCTCCGGACAGAGTTAAACTCAACTCCCAGCCCATAATGTAGTTACCCAGCAGCTTGGATTCACAAGGTACTCGGAAATCAGGATTGTGGGGGTGTTAGCCAACAACTGCCTTGTCATGTGGCTTGGGTGTGAATGAATGATTTCCTGTGTTTGCACTCTCACATGAGCCAAAGTGCCACCCAAGAGTTGGTCACACTTCTAGGCTGCATCAACAGAGGGAGAGAATCAAGATTACGTGAAGTGTTAATGCTGCTTTACAAGGCCTTAGTAAGGCCACACTGGGAATATTTGCATCCAGTTTTGGTTGCCACGATGTAAATAAAGATGAGACTCCAAAAAGAGGACAGAGAAGAGCAACCAGGATGATGAGGGGACTGGAGGCTAAAACACACGATGCACGGTTGCAGGAATTGGGGCCTGGCTAGTCTAGGGAAGAGAAGGACCAGGGGAGATAGCATGACAGTGATATCGTGGCTGGCTGGGGAATTCTGGGAGTTGAAGTCCACCATCCTTGCCGAAGTTGAGAAACTCTGCTCTAAGCTACACATTGAAACAAGACAATTGCATCAAACCAACATTAGTGTTGTCAGTTATCTCAGGCTGGTCCTGGGACTTTTATCCTGGCTTGGATTGATGTTCTGGGTCAAATCCATCCCTGCCACACCCCACCAGCCACCCCAGAAATGGGGGGAAGGACCCACGAGTGAAGCCCCTCTCCTCTCTTACAGCACCTTCCTATACACAGAGAGAGAGAGAGCTGATTCAAAGAGAATAGACCCAGCGGCCCTTACCTGCCTCAGGTGTGCTGCTTCAGCTCCTTGCAAGCTTCCCAGCTCTCTCCCCACCAGTGAGCCTCACTGACAGGTTGGGCCAGGTGGACGAGGAAGTGCATGGAAGAAAATTGGCTGGGATCTCGCAGCTGGAAAGAGAGAAAGAGAGAGTTTTGCCCTACCTGGGCAGCTCTCCAGGCCCTAGAAGTGCTAAAGTCCACACTAGGGAGGGGCACATGAAGTGGGAAGATCAGGTTTGGGTTGCACCTGTTTGGCTTCTAGGGTGGAGCTCTGGATTGAGAGAGAGAGAGAGAGAGAGACAGAGACAGAGACAGAGAGACAGAGAGACAGAGAGAGACAGACAGACAGAGAAAAAGAGAGAGTGAGAGAGACAGAGAAAGAGTAAGAGACAGACAGAGACAGAGAGACAGAGAGAAAGGGAGTGAGAGAGTGAGAGAGAAAGAGTGAGAAAGAGAGACAGAGAGAGAGGAAAAGACAGAGAAAGTGAGACAGACAGACAGAGACAGAGACAGAAATAGAAAAGAAGAGACAGACAGAAAGAGAAAGAGAGAGAAAGAGAAAGAGACAGAAACAGAGAGAGAGATGTTTGCAAAGGAAGGTGGTTGAGATAGGGCCTATTTACCCATCTCCAGAATCAAGCTTTACATATAGTCCTCGACTTACAACAGTTCATTTAGTGGCCATTCATTTATGACATCAATATAAAAAAGGTGAGTTAGGTGAGTTACCCTTGCACCTTCCTCGTGGCCACGTGATCCAAATTCAGACACTCAGCGAATGACTCGTATTTACGATGGTCACAGCATCCCTGGGGAGGAGGGGGGCACACAATTCCCCTTTGGCGACCTCCTGTCCAGCAAAGTCCAGGGGGAATCCAGATTCACTTCACAGCCATCTTATTCACCACTGCCCTTGTTACATGAACCATCTCGTTGTTAAGTGAGTCGGGCTCCCCCCTGCCCCAATTGACTTTGCTAGTTGGAAAGTGGCTGGGAAAGTCTGAAATGGGGGTGCAAGGACGTTGGATGGATGGATGGGCACCCCCTTAGAGTCCCCTGCATTCTTTTTAACAGAATAGCTGAGTTGGAAGGGACCTTGGAGGTCTTCTAGTCCAATCCCCAGCTCGAGCAAAAAATCCTATATACCATTCCAAAGAAATTTCAAAGGTTCTTTGCCCGTTGGGATACAGGTAGCCCTCAACAATTCATTTACTGCCTATTCAAAGTTACAACGGAACTTGGAAAAAAGGGGACTTATGGCCATTTCTCATACTTCCAACCTTTAGGGTCTCCTGCCTAAGCAGGGGGTTGGAGTAGAAGACCTCCAGGGTCCCTTGCAGCTGTATTCTGATCGATTGATTGATTGATTGATTGATTGAAATGATCAAGGGCACTGGTGGCTAACCTTCTTGGGCTCCTGTGCCAAAAATTGTGTGTGCACTGGTGCTCGCGTGCCACCATCCAAAATGCAATGCACCCCACCACGCCATCTGCGCATGTGTGTGCAACCCCCTGCCACTGCCCTGTTGCCCCCTTACCTGCACTGCGCCTCACAGCTGATTTTTGGCTGGTTAGAGGCCTTTTTCAGCCTCCCGGAGTCTTGAAAAAAGCCTCTGCAGGCTTTGCAGGACGAATAATAGGCCTGTTTTGTCACTTCTGGAAGTGACAAAACGGGCCTATTATTCGGCCTGCAAAGCCTGCAGAGGCTTCTGGAAGTGATGAAACAACCTATTATTCATCCTGCAAAGCCTGCAGAGGCTTCTGGAAGTGACAAAACGGGCCTATTATTCATCCTGCAAAGCCTGCAGAGGCTTCTGGAAGTGACAAAAAGGGCCTATTATTCATCCTGCAAAGCCTGCAGAAGCTTTTTTCAAGTCTCTTGGAGGCCGAAAAAGGCCTCAAACAGCCGAAAATCAGCTGTGAAACAGGGCCATGAGCAATGAAGTAAGTTTGCCTGCAGCTCGCGTGCCGGCACAAATGGCTCTGCATGCCACCTGTGGCACACATGTCATCGGTTCACCATCACGGGTCTAGGGTATCCTGCTTGAGCAGGGGCTGGACTAGAAGACCTCCGAGGTCCCTTGCAGCTGTATTCTGATTGATTGATTGATTGATTAATTGATTGATTGATTGAAATGGTCTTTGGTCTCCTGCTTCAGCAGGGGGCTGGACTAGAAGATCTCCAAGGTCCCTTTCAACTATGTTATTCTTCTAAAATGCATATAGAGTTGAGTTGAGACAGGAAAATAATACAGTGTGAACTAGATTCTCTCCCGCCGGGAGCACCAGAGTCCTTCAGCCGGGAGGTGCTACCTTGAAAACCATGCAGCACAGGCTGGTCCAACCCTGGCGAAGGAGACGCTGGAGGGCAGGAGGCAAGCCAGCTCCCGATGTAAGCTGATCTCACCCACTCTTTGCTTATTTGGTGGGGTTTGCCAGCAGATCCTGTTCCAGGGAGAGAGGGAGGGAGGGGGGGAAGGCAAGAAGCCAGCCTCGATGTAAAGGTTGGAGAGATAAGTGCAGGTTAAATGGGGTGACCGTCGCTGAGTCTTACACCAGGAGTCCTCGACTTACGACTGCGACGGAGCCCCAACACTCCCACGGCTGAGCGAGAAGTTTCTGAAGAGAAGAGAAAAGACGAGATGAGACAAGATACCGAAGCCAAAGGCAGAATGTCCAGATTTTGTTCCAGGGAGCATCGACCTCGTGAACGCTCCAGTTTTTTTCCTTTTTCCACTACATAGTCAAAACGGACAGTGATTAATATTGAGGTATTGAGATATCAATGTATTGATATATTGATGTGTGTGTGTGTAAGACAAGAGATAAGAGAAGATGAAGAGAAGATAAGATGAGGAGGATAAGATAAGAGATAAAATGGGATGGGAAGAGACGATGAGAAGAGAAAGAATAAATAGAAGAGAAAGAGAAAGAAAAGAATAAATAGAAGAGAGGAGAAAGAGAATAAATAGAAGAGAAAAGAAAGAGAAGAGAATAAATAGAAGAGAAGGGAATAAATAGAAGAGAAAGAAGAGAATAAAT